>OY987263.1:17480422-18080422 GCA_963920665.1 Straminergon stramineum
CTTAGCACAAAGAGTTGGAATTGGGAACTAACATTGGATGTGCGTGGCATGTGCAGTGTTAGGAGAGAGTGACCTTTGGTGCCACTAAAGTATTAAGTGCTTGGAAAGGCATTAGAAGGTGGACTAAGGTGGTAAGTGTCACTAAGGGGCGCGTCACCCCATCCATCCCTTAGTGACACTTACCACCTTAGTCCACCTTCTAATGCTTTCCAAGCACTTAATACTTTAGTGGCACCAAAGGTCACTCTCTCCTAACACTGCACATGCCACGCACATCCAATGTTAGTTCCCAATTCCAACTCTTTGTGCTAAGTCCCAGTCCACCGGGACTACTAGCACATGCACACCCCATCATGACACCGGGACATGTTACTTGGTAACATGGGGCGGAACGTCCATTTGATTGTGCAAGGACCCATGGTGGCACTACTCACCATGGTCCTAACCGCCCTTAAATGTAACCCCAACTCCATATTAGGCTCCTTGTGTATTTGTCACTTTCCACTTCATCCCTAATCGGGGACTCACCATTCGGGACACCTCACATAGCCTAACAAGGAGTGGGACTCCACCCAACTGGTGCCACGGGCCACACCCAAGTGTCCCATGGTGCCTTGGAATGGTGGTGACCCCACACCACCAACCATGAATCACCGGGACTCACCAAGGCTCCAAGAAGGAGGGAGGAGGGAGACCAACCCCTCCTATAGTACTCTCTGTGGGATTCGGCAGACCCCCCCCTTGTATGTCAAGGGGAACTCCCAAACACCCTTTGGTTTTGGAAGACCACCGTTTCTCCCGATTCGCGCTAGTTTGGGACTCCCGAACTTCCACCCGGCATAACTTTGCGGTCCAGGATCCAAATTGCACATGCGACCTCATTTTCTCACTTACTCCATTCGGACAAGTACTCGCAAAGTTATTGCCCTCCAAAGATTCGGGACACTCCCAGAGCGACCAGGGCACTCTCGGTACGACCGGGACACCCCCAACTTTGAACGCCCATAACTTTTGACTCGCAAGTTCAAATCACGCGTTCTTTGGACAGCTAGAAGCGTCTTCTCAATACCTTTTCAAGCATGTATCACATGCCCCCAAATTCGTCCGAATCAGAGCGCTACATCGCTTTGATCGCTCGGGACTCCTAGTCCCCCTCACCTCATCTCTTACAAGGCTTAGGGAGTCACCCCCAATGTCCCCCTTGCTCACCAAGGTGGCACGGGCACGCCTTGTGATGAGGGTCGTGACATGGGTGTAGATAGGATATACGATTGGAAAAAAGATCAATATTGAATATGTCTACTTCATATGGTAGTTAGTATAGCTTTGGTTATTCCATACTTTGGCAATTATTAGCATACTATCAAGAACACACACACAAAATCCTTCCACTTGCCCTACTTGACAACTTCTCTAGACTTTGTGAGCTTTTCAATTTTTCATGACTACTTCTACAACAAATACTACTAGAATTCATCCCTATATTAATGTTGTAACAACATTTGAACTTTGTTAATAGTATTGAAATGCAATTCTGAAGTTGACAGTCAATCATACTACTAAAATCACAGTGACCTCTTTAATATCACATATTCAGACTATGTGATATTACAGAAATAGAGTAGAAAGTAGTCGTTGGGGTGAGGTGATATTAGAGAGGATTGACAGAGTGATATTAAAGAGGTATGATTTTGATTGCTTTTTTTGGCTTCAAACTTCATTGCTCTTCCACAATTTCGTGATTTTGTGCCCTTTGAACTTTCATGCTTTCAATGTACTATTGCTATTACCATATGATTTGAAAAATTTGTTGGGTTGAAGCAATTTGACATTCCACAACAATTCATGTATTCACAAAGTGTTTGAAATTTGCAAATTTGTCATTTCAAGTCTTCAATTTTTGTCACCATTGTTTGTGAGGCAAGAACTTTATCAAGTGGTGGTGTTCAAGTATTCAATTGACTTCAACAATATCTCCAAGGTACCCAAATTTCTTTACATTTACTTTGAGCAAATTTGACTTTAAGTATAGATTGATTGTTTGAATATTGAGCTTTGTTTGAGCAATTTGAGCTTCATTTGAATAATTTTAATGTAATTTGAGTCTCAATCTATTAGTTTGATCTATTTAGATGGGAATTTGAAGCCAAAAAAAGCAATCGAAATCACACCTTTTTAATATCACTCTGTCAATCCTTTCTAATATCACTTCACCTCAACGGCCATTTCGAAACCCTACTCTATTTCTGTAATATCACATAGTCTGAATATGTGATATTAAAGAGGTCACTGTACTTTTGAGCTTCATTTGAGCAATTTGGGTGAAATTTCGTCAATGCAATCTAACCTAATTTTAATAGTTTGACCTAATTGAAGCCTAATTTAAACGACTTGAGTATTTGTTTGAGCTTCATTTGAACAAATCGAGGCAAACTTGAACAATTTTATCTAATTTCAATAGTATAATTTAATGTGAGCAATTTGACCTAACTTTTGCAATAGTCTCCAAAATCCAAAATTTTATTGTTGAATATATTTTGATGAATATTTTGATGTGCAGTGGATTTTAGGAGACAAAACATTGGAACGAAGTGGAGCATATTCAAGGGGTGCAAATTTTTAGAGTGCAAGTTATATAGGTGCAATTTCCAACCTATTTTTTATTTTATTTTGCACTATATAGTTTCATTGTTGTAGAGTTTAGGGTTTAGGGTTTTTATTATCCTATCCTAAACTCTTTTTTTGTAATTTTGCACTACAAAGTTTCATTGGTGTAGAGTTTAGGGTTTTTCCTAGCTTAAATTTATTATTGTCATCTCTTTTAGACTATGGCTCAGGCTTTGTCTATGATTGATGACTATATAGATGTCATTATTGATGGCATTGGATCCATGTGCATCCAATGTCCAAAATGTTTAGCATTTCATTTTAGGAAGGAAAAGGCGACAATTTGTTGTTACAATGGCAAAGTTGCCAATGAACATGTCAGCCATCCTATTGTCCATCCAATGCTCCATGAACTTTTCATGGGGAATACACCTAACTCTCGAGGATTTCTAAAATCCATTAGAAAATATAATCAAGCTTTTGCATTTACAAGTATGCGTAGTAAATTTCAATCTAGCCAAGTCGAGGGTCAAGGGGTATATACTTTTTGTATAAACAGAGACTTATGCCATCATATTGGAAATTTAGAGCCAGAAATAGATCATGGCGGAAGATTTGCACAAATTTATTTTTTGGATGATGATTTGCAAACGGATCGTCGCATGGAGATCTTTGATGATCTTCATCGTGACACCGTTAACAACATCCAAGAAGTTTCAGATTCGATAAATGCATTAATTCATGGTTTTAAGTCTTCACGTCATGTTCTTATGGGGGGACAAAATGTGGGACTTCGTATCTCCGACGAGACTCCTAATGGTGAACATCATCATCGACACAATCGACCTATCGTTCCAGAGATTGCTGCTGTTGTTTTGGATGAACAACACATGGCATCTAGTCGAGATATTATTCTTCACCAATGTGGTGGAAATTTACAACGGATAAAGGAAATTCATCTAGCTTATGATGCTTTATCCTATCCTTTGTTATTTTCAGATGGTCGATGTGGATGGTCACCTACCTTTAAAGCAAATACTGGAGTGACTTTAAAGTCATTTGTCCAATATATGCTTCAAAAGCGGCCCGAGTCTAATGTACTACATAGGGTTGGTAGGTTATTTCAACAATACGTAGTAGATCAATATTTATGTGTAGAACACGAAAATCTGCTTTTCATTAGGCAACATCAAGCAAAACTTCGAGCAGAATGCTATCAAGGGATTGTAGATGCTTTGCAGGAAGACAATAGAGCACGCATAGGACGTCGCATTGTTTTACCTGTAACATTCATTGGATCCTCTAAATACATGCAAAAACTCTTCCATGACAGTATGGTTTTGGTTAGAGTTTTAGGCAAACCGAATTTGTTTATAACAATGATGTGTAATCCGACTTGGTCTAAGATCATTGATGAGCTTGAGCTAGGTCAAAGTCCTCCCAATCGTCCAGATATTGTTGTACATGTTTTTGAGCTTAAATTAAGAGCAATGATAGATGAAATCACAAAAAAAATGTGTTGGGGGAGACAATTGCTTTTTGTTACACTATTGAGTTTCAAAAACGTGGTCTCCCCCATGCTCATATTCTTTTGTGGTTAAAAAATAAGGTTAACAATTGTGACCTTGTAGATAAAGTTGTATGTGCTAAAATTCCAGATTTGGATAGGCAACCACAACTTTATGCCGCGGTTGCTAAGCACATGATGCACGGTCCTTGCGGTTTGGATAATGTCAATTGTCCATGCATGGAGGATGGAAAATTCTCTAAACATTATCCAATGCAAACTTGAGATACCACTGAGATGGATGGCGACAGTCATATATTGTATCGTCGCCAAAATCACGGTCGGTATGTAGAGAAACGCACCCATGGTCAAATTGTCCATTTGGACAATCGATGGGTTGTGCCATACAACCCATATTTAGTATAACGTTTTAATTGTCATATTAATGTGGAGGTTTGTAGTTCAGTAAAAACTATTAAATACCTCCATAAATATATTTTCAAAGGTCCAGATCGTGGCGTTATAGAAACAGATGAGGTCGTGGATGAGATTAAAGAATTATTGGAGGGACACTATGTGGCCGCCCAAGAAGCATGTTGGAGGCTCTTTGGTTTTAAAACCAACAACAAGAGTCATAGTATTTGTCGTTTACTTGTTCATCTTCCCGATCAACAATTTGTTACTTTTCAGGAAGGAACATCTTTGCAATCAATGATTGATCAAAACACTGAGACTAAACTTACAAAGTTTTTTGAACTCAATCGGCGCATTCGTGCCTTGATTGCTTCTCGTAATCAAGGCAATCATATGCTTCTTCGATACATGGATCTTCCACTCCACTATAAGTGGGATGTGAAAAAAAACATGTGGGAAAGAAGACAATGCAAAGTAAAAGTTTTTGGTAGGGTGAACATGGTTCCCGTAGGTACTGAATTATTTTACTTGCGTTTGTTGTTGACTCATGTTGAGGTACCAAGTCACCAACTTCATTTGATGACCTATTTTGTTTTCAAGATATGGTACATCCAATATACAAAGTTGTTTGCATTGCTAGAGGGCTTTTGCAAGATGACGCTGAATGGGACAATTGTCTTTTAGAGGCAATTGTCATTGCATTGCCTAGACAAATTCAACGGTTGTTTGTAACGCTTCTCGTATTTGGACAACCGTTGGATCCTCTTGGCTTGCTGAGAAGACATCTTGATACTATGTCTGATGATTGGCACAATGATCAAAACCGTTATAGCAAAACAATTTTATCTATAGATGAACATTTATCATCCTCAAATAAACGCATTGTAGATTTTTATGACATTCAAGATTTGAATGAATTTGGTTATTCAAACAGTGTTGATATTGGTAGTGATGCCAATGACAATAATGATTTAGATAATTCAAACAATAACTTTATTGAAGAGGATGTGGATAGACTAAACGGAGAGCAACGTATAGTTTTCAATGCAGTTACTACTGCTATTTTGGAACCCCATCCTTCAAGTAAGTTATTTTTCTTGGACGGTCCTAGAGGTACTGACAAAATTTTTGTATACAATATCATATTAGGTTATCTTTGTGGTCGTGGTGTCAAGTGTATGGCAATGGCAACAAGTGGGATTATTGCTTGTCTTTCGCATAAAGGACGAACAACACATTCTTCTCTTGCCATTCCATTACAATTGCATGATAAATCGACATGTTGTATTAGTGCTCAATTATCGTTAGCTCAAAGTTTACGTGAAGTACAATTGATTGTACTTGATGAAGCTTGTGCTGGACATAGGTTTATGATTGAAGCAATTGATCGATCATTCTGAAATATTCGTGGTATTGATACTCCAAATGGTGGCCTTGTAGTTTTATATGGTGGTGATTTTTGCCAAACTTTGCTTGTCGTTGTAGATGGGGGCTGCAAACAAACTGTTGAAGCTTGCTTGCAACGTTTATATTTGTTTCCATTAATGCAACATTTTCATTTGACCTCTAATATGCGATTGCAAAGTCAACCAGGCTTTCAACAATTTTTGTTAGATATTGGTAAAGGCAAAACTGGTTCAGAGGTAGAGATACCGCTTGAAATGGTTGCATATGGAAATTCTCTAGATGGGCTCATTGATACAATTTTTGATGACCCGGTTGATTTCTCTGAGCGTGTAATTTTGGTTGTCCGAAATGATGATGCTCAAGAAATCAACCGTAAAATCACTGATTGCATGCCTGGTGATGTGCATCAATGTTTTAGTGCTGATTTTGTTCATGAGAATGATGAGCATGCGCATCATTATCCACTAGAGTTTTTAAATTCTTTACATTTGAGTGGTTTGCCACCTCATCAATTAAATCTTAAATGTAGTCAATATGTGATGCTGTTAAGGAACTTAAATCTGGCAAAATGTTTATGCAATGGTAGTCGCTTGCGATTGTTGCAAGTGTCTCCATCTGTATTATTGTGTGAAATTGTAGAAGGGCGTCATTGTGGCCAAGAAGTGTTGATTCCAAGAATCACACATCATTGCAATGATAGCCGTTTGCCATTTACATTATGTTGGAGACAATTTCCTATCACTGGTGCTTTTGCTATGACAATCAACAAATCACAGGGCCAATCATATGACCGAGTTGGCATTTCTCTTCGGAATGAAGTATTTAGCCACAGTCAGTTATATGTAGCTTGGTCTCGTGGTAGACATCCTGCAAACATTAAGGTTGCCAATGACTGTTCAAGTACCATGTGAACGGTAAAAAATGTAGTTTACCATGAGGTTTTTGCATGACATTTGTCGTGTAGATTCTTACAAATATCAACACCTTGATCAGGTGGATGGAAAAGTTAAGAGTTTGTTTCAAACTCTGCATGTTTAGGGTTCATGCATGCTTCGGCGACGTCCCCTTCCATCCAACTGTATTCTTTTGGTGTCCATTATTATTTCATTGTCTCAATTGAGACAACCTATTCTATCAATATTTATAATTAAATTATATTTCAAGCATTTTTGCTGTTTGGATTTGAATTCTTTTACATTCCAGTGTATGTATATTTTTTAATGTATATTGTACATTTCAATGTATGCATGTTTGTAAAAAAAATTGTAAAAAGATTTTAATAATTTTTATCAACTAAATTATTGAAATTTATTACTTTGCATTTTATTTTGTGAAAATTCTTTCTATCTTTCTAATATCTTTTTAATAAAATAGTACAGTGAATGCATAGCGTAGCAAGCGCCAACCTCTAGTGTTGCTACTAAATGTCCAAAATGAATGATATTTTCAAACATGTTTGCTAAAAAATATTGCAAGTTTCAAAGAATATGTCCAAAAATTTCTATGTTTACTAAAAAATTGTTGCTAAAGCATCTTCTAAAACATTGTATGTACCTAAAAAAGTTTCTCAAACCTCCAAATAATTTTCATAAAAAAAGAACTACCTTTATGCCAATTTTAAAGGGTTGATGAACAATTCACTTTTTCCTTTCACTAAGGTATGATTCATGTTCACAAGAGTCAAATACATTTGATAGACAATTGAAAGCATTCATTGACCTTCTACATATAAATGTGACTGTAGTTAGGTTTTTGGAATCCCTATTCCAAACGCTACCAAGTTCGAACACTAGGGAATGATCTATGTAAGGTTAGTGTAGCGTGTTCAAATGTCACTATGTACTTAAGTTTTGAAGATAGGATAAAAATTCATTCTTATTCCCACTAAATACCCCAAGAAACACTCAATAGTCCATTATAAGATAAAAGACTCAGCATGCACGTCTCTGTCCTATCTAGTGTTCTAGGGCTTGTGACAATAGTTCTTGACAATAGTTCAGGGTGGCCTGACTTGTGTATGGATGCAATGTAGGACTTAGACTTTAGTACAACCCACTATAGTATTTTGAAACTAGTACAAATATACATCTGTAGTATTTCAAAAGAAATTAGAATTTAGGGTTTAGAAAGTCTTACAATGGGTTATCCCTCAGCAACTCTAGGAACAATATTGGCCAATACAGGTGTTAATCAATTCCTACAATTCCAAAATTCAAATTTACCACATACATATGCAATTTTCAAAACATCACTTTAATAACATTGATGCAAGACAAATAATAAATTCCTAACTCTAATTCTAACTCTCAAATAGATCAATTCCAATCAGGAGTACGACCGTACGGCCGTTCAAAAAAAATTTTGACCTTTATTTTAATTTTTTTTTAATGAATGATTTTGAATTTTAATTAAAAGCCTTATAAGCCCCATTTTCGTACAACAGTTGATACCCTGCAATTCCCAATCTCCCGATCGGGTAACAACACCACCGAATTTCAAGTATCAATTGAGGTTTCGTCACCTCAATTGAGACTACCCGAGATCCCAACCCTAACTCGGGACCTCGTCAAGCACCTCACTCGATCCTGGGACCTAAATCCCGATTCCCCGCTCTGGCGTCCTGCACTCTTTCTGACCGAATTCCCAATTGATATTTCGATTTTTATTTTTATTTTTATTTGTACGTAATTCCTTCAAATCTTGGCTCATGATGTCCAAGCAATCTACCCCAGATCAAAAATCGACCGAATTGCTAAAATTTCCAAAAGTTGATGAGGAAATTCAGAGGTACTGCGACTACGCAAATTTGATCGTAATTTGCCAAATTGTGCACAATTTCTCTCTCTTCTAGTTTCTCCCGCAACCACACGACAATGAGGATCAGAGTTTCGGATCACGAATTCAATCCAAAGTCAAATTTTATCCCTCTTCGTCGCTTCAATTGCCACTGCTGCTTGCGCCTTCCAAATCCCTAATTTCTTCTCTGGTTCCAATCCACCTTCCCTTGCAAATTCTTCACTCAAGTTTCGGAATAGGTTCAAATCAAATAGCACACTTGAAAGACATACACCCACTCTTTTCAGTTACGAATTGGAGCAATGATTTGAAAATTTGGAATCCGTTGAAACAGTCAGGCGTCGTTCTTACTCCTTCGGATCTACACCCCAATTCTAGTTCTCTAATAAAATCCAGATTCTTCCAAGTTTTACTTGTATTGGCTTCAAAGATTCGTACAACAAGTTTCCGAGCGGCGCTTGTTTTCCTCCCTGGCTGGCCGTGATGCTGGATGCGCAATTCCGACCCGCAGCCTCTTCCTAGAAGTGCTCCGATGCGCTCTCAGATCAACAATCCGTCCCAACCGAAATTATACACAAATTTTAAACAACGCTCAAAAAAAATTGACCACACCGCACTCTCGACAATTCCAGCACAATTTTGAAAAAAACAGCGCTTTTTATTAATCAATAATGAAGACAGTACAATGTTAGCGCAAAATTGTTGCAATGAAGGTTACACAACACAGGGAGACGAAGAAGAAAAATGCGAGAGAGAGAGAAATTGAGGAAAACAGCAGGGATTAATGTTGAATTCTGGGGGTGATCGGAGGGGTCGCAGCTTTCGCAATCGGTGCAACGCGCGCCTCCTGAAACCCTGAGTCTTCTTCTTTTCTTTAACTTTTGACTTTTTCTTTTACCAGCTTTTACTTTTACTTTTACTTTGTCTTTTTGCCCTCTTCTATTAGTTTGTAGCTACTCACTAAAATATCTTTTTACTTTTTGGACACTTTAATGCACTTAGAAGCTACTTTTACACTAAAATTCTAATATATATATATATATATATAAATAATGTATATAATGTCACAAAAAGCGAAAAAGTTCTATAAAAAGCGAAAGAGCTAGACTACAGTGACTAATAAACAATAGAAAAATTGAAGAAATTGACCATCATGAGTTGAGGAAGGAATTGAAAACATGATTTGACAAGCTTTTGCTAATTGAGCACTTCACCAACTTTGGTAATTAACTTTGACCTTCAACAGAAGGTCACCATTATTTTGCAACTTGTTGCATTCGGCACTAAACATCATTATTTAATTCTAAATTGAAATTATAATATACCATTTGAAAGGTATTACCAAGAGACAATTTTTCAATGGTTTAGCATACATCCAATTTTCATTATAATTGATCCCATAGGCCTTTGTTAAAGAATTGACAACGTGACATTGTGAAAATCAACACAACCATTATATTAGAATTGCAAATTAATTATCTAGAGCTGAAATTTGTGCACAACTAATCTAATAGGATTGCAAATAATTTCTATTTTTTTTCCATTTTATTTAATATTGATAAACTCCCCAAATACCAAAGTATATATTTTGTTGAAGTTTTCTACCAACCATATCCTATGAAAATTTTGGAAATGATTTTTATAGACATGAAGTTTTAGAAATATATTTTTTTGGTTTAATAATATTTATTTTAATTTCAAGTTTCAATTTATTTTCAATAGCTCATTTCTAGTTGTCTTTTGCATAGATGGTCTTCTGGTTGTTTTTGACAACATTTTTAACATTAAAATTCAAAAATATTGCAAAAAAACTTGGTATTCAAAACTACAATCAGTGTTAAAAAAATGTCAAAGTTTATGTGTTTAGAATGAGTGTTGAAAAAATGCTTAAAAAATATTAGAAAAGATATTCAATCATGGAGATTTATAAATATTTGTAAATAGAATTATATATAATTGTTGTTGCTTCCCTATAGAGTTAGCATGCAAGGATGCAACCAAATAAGTTTGAAAAGGATAGCCCAGTGTTGGATGTGGATAGTTTTAACAACTCAAAGGTAGACTCTGCCATAAGCATAGTGGAGGCTTCTTAGTCTTTTTTTACCTTGTATGAGATTAGAATCCATAAAGTGCTCTTCTAAATGTTAATTGATCTTCCTTTGGGAACCTTTCAATATTAGAAGGAAGAATGTAAATGAAGAATATTTGTAGAATAGAAAATTTTGATTTGAAAAGAAATTAGAATTAATATGGAATTATGGATCTTTGTTACCTTGCATAGGTTTTCCATTTAATCTTTCTCTTCTTCATATGAATTGTATCAAAACTTTGCATACAAATCATAATGCATTGAATGACTAAACTAGTCACATTGCTAAAGAAAAAGTTGCCTTTACAACACATTTGAGTGTACTTCGTCCATTTCTTAAGGCTCATGCCATTAGCTCACAAAAATATTCACCATTCAACCAATTGGATGTCAATTAGGGTTAATGGTGATTGCAAAAAACACTTGACTATTTCATGTCATATTTTTGTAGTTGTTGAGTTTTTTGACTTCATTTTTAATTATCACTCCCCCAAAGCTGAGATTTTTAGATAAAATACCTTCAAATATTTCATACCATATGTAATTTTTCCATGTCTTTCAATTTTTTTATAACTATAAAAAAACCCAAATTCCCAATTGGATGTTTTAATCCCAATTTTTTTTATAAAATATCTAACTTGAAAAAAATTGGATCTGAAAATTTAGACCTAAGTTCATCTTCAAGATTTACATAGACTCTCAGAAGGATTTTACAAATAGAAAAATCTTTATCCTACACATGTGTTCAAAATGCTCTTTTTGATATGAGTGTAGGTATTTAATTTTATTAAGATATAAATAGTTGAATAGAAGCCCCTTTAAGTTGGAAACAATTTATTATTTAATAAAAATACAAACATCAAGATATGTCTTATTTTGAAATTTTCAAATACTCTTTTTTCCCATAACTTTTGGAGCTTTTTCTTTATGACTTGAATTTTAGGAGCTAGTTTAAATTTAGTAATGTACAAATTTTTTCTATCTTCTTTTATTTTTATTGCCAATCCTACTCCAAATGCAACAAAATCAACACAAGTTTTTAGCAATCACAAAAAGACAATGATGTGGTTAATCTTCAAATCCTTTAATTTGTAAGGTCTATTGTGCATATACATTTGAATGAAGTAATTTTATATTTCTCATTGAATGTCATAAAAATTTCATACTTTTGGTGAAATTTGAAGTAAAAAAAGTCACACACATCAAATATAAAACAACCTTAAAACTATAAAAAAAATTATTTTTAGGTGTATACGATAGTATAGAATATTGTGGTATTACCAAATTTAAGTGCCATTCAATTATTAGAAAGTGTGTAGATTGTAATGCCAATAATAGATTGAAGTTCAAACTGCAAGAGAATATCAATTTTGGAAATATTCCAAATTCTAAATTAGAATAGAACTGCACTTTGTAAGCTTCAATCCATTAGTTGAGACTAAATATAAAATGATAATTTTTGTGGCAAAAATTTAGATCAGTGATTGAGAAGAAGTTATAAAATACAATAAAAATACATCTTTTGCAATTAGTGGATTTAGCATCTTCTCATGTAAAAAATTTGGTAGTTAACCCTTGAAAGGCCCTTGATTGTATGGAGTCCTTCTATACGATCCATATTTAGCTTTATAACTCTTCAATTGTGGTTTAATAGATGATTTTTCATACATTTTAATTTATGTACTGTCATGACAATTAATTTATTTTGGATTGAAAAGTATTTGGTCAATATTTTCCTGATCAAATACCACCAAGTATGTAATATACTATGTAGCTGCAAAGGACTTTCAAGCCCTTCTAGGGTTAATAAAAATGAAGACTTTCTACTACAAAACACTAAATATAAAGTCGATGGCATTAGCAAGGAATTAAGCCCTTGAAAGAGTGACTCTCTTCGTACTTCATTGTTTATGTTTCCTATGTTATCTTTGTTATTCTTGGCATCTTTAGCAACAAAGTTTGGAACATTTTTATTTTTTATTTTATTTTTATGGGCCCCGTTAGGAACCCCTTACGCTTCCCTAACGGGGAACTTCGGCGCCGCGTGGGGAACGTTGGATTGGGGAATGTTGGGATCGGTAAGCTCAGGCACATCGAGAGTGGTGGAGACGAAATCTACCTCATCTTGCCTTCGGCGACTTTAGGGTATGAGCATACGCTAGACTTTTCCAAGATGGGAGAGAAGCTGAAGCATCAATCGGGAGCTTACGTTGTGGAATTGATTGTTGGCGACGATGTCATGGAGAATTCGTTCATCTGGAAGGTGGCATTGTTGAATCTGGACTTGTCGGAGGGACCTGAAGAAACGAAAGCTGATGTACCTGCGTCAAAATTTGCTCCCAAGGCAAAGATTGCTCACATCTTTCGTCAACTTGAGAAGAGGCCGTCGGCTATGGTGGAGTCGAACAGGTCTGTGTATTTGCGTTTCTGATTGAAGATGGTTGAGCCTCTTCATAAGAGGTTGTAGTGGAATATTGAGTTTTTTTCAAATTAGGGTTTCTTGACCTCTGTTTTACGTGAATTGTCTAGGATCGTTTAGATTGGTTCTATCTCTGTCTCTATCTTCTTTCCACGACCTGCCTTCGGTTCGCTGGCCTTTGCTTTTATTGCCTCTTTCTGCTCTTTGCCGTAGCCGCAATCTCCTTGCCAAACTCACACTCACAGGCCTCTTGGACTTTGGCCACACGGTCATGCCAACGTAATCCTCCCCTGCGACAGCAAATGCATCTTCTGCACTCGTGATCCGCACATTTTTATCAATGGACGTGCCGACTCTCCGGACTATTGCACTTGCAGAGACGCAATAGGCGTCGCTTGTCGTCCGTTTGCGGATGTGTAACCGCCATTACGGAGCCGCGGCGTCAACGCAGGATTACGAAACGTGATTGAAGGAGAAATGCAAGGAGTCCCAATAACTCAATGGCCGTGCCCACACGAAGGCAGCATGACAATCAGTTCCATAATTCAAGCAACTGATAATATGATCTAACAGAATTGAATCACAAGAGGAAAGCAGATTTTATTACACGAAGTTGTTCGCTGATTGCAAGCGCATTTGCTTAGTCGCAATGCCAGAATCTTCGTCTGCCAGTCCGAGGGACACATTCATTGTGCTCGGTAACTTACAATTTCAGCTTTGTCTAAATGGCAAGCCTCCGTGTTAGACAAAAGACCTCATCGTCTTCCAAAACCCTGCCCAATTGGCTCTTGCAGGCAAAGATGCCAAGCTCACAGCCCTGAAGCTGCTAAAGAAAATAAAGTGCAACAGCAAGGATTTCAAAGGAGTGAGAACTGAAATCACTTCTTCATCAAGCCTGCTAATAACTTATCATGGACTCGAAGGGCAAACAAAAGGACATGAATCTCTGGGGCCCTCCTCATGGGACATTTTGGAGGAAATTAGGGTTGCAGATCCTCAAAGTCGAGGATTAGAGCATTGATACCGCCATTCAAGCTAAAATGAATTTTACGTCCGCCATGCTCAGTCGGCACGCTCCCCAATCAAGCCACTGCCTTCACCCGACGATAAAGTCATGTCAATTGGAAATCAAACTAGGTTGTTGTCTTCATCTAAATGGCAAAATTCCCAAAATCATTACGGTACCAAAGCAACGAAGGAAAAGCTACTTGACACCATTCAAGAGTTCATCAATTGTGAAAGGAGCATCGAGCTACAGCAAAGTCCAAACCCTTCCATGCTCAAGCGAACAAGTCTAGGCCTAGGGTTTCGTTGTCTTTAGGGTTTCTCTTCTCTGGTGACTTACAGTTTGATCTCCCACATATAGATCCGTGAAGCCTAGTTTTTGATTGACTACTGGTCTTGCACCAGGATGCAGTATCACGTCTATAGTTGAATTCCTTGTCAATCGAAGATAGTGTTGGCCATGGTTGGAGCAGTTTGCGAGAGTCTACAAGCACAGTCTTGCAATGTTTGTAGACATTCAGTTTTGGATGATCTGACTTTGAACTTATTGATGCAGATCATGGGCTCTGAGATGTGTCTTCTTAACCCTTAGACAATGTTGACGACATTTTATGTCTAATGGATGACAAAGAATCTTCCTGTGAATGGCATAATTGCAATTTTTTATCTTTAGAATTTAGTGTACAAAGGAAAGATCTTGCATGGTAGTTTGACCTCGAATGAGTATTCAGTTTTATTCTCTTAAAGTAGATGACGTCACACAATATCAAAAGAGTTGATTTCCATAATCACAAGCCCAACATTTAACCCTTAGAGGACAAGCGAGTGAGTGTAGAAATCTTTCATCTTGATACCATGGGAATCATTGGTTTACAAAAATCCAAAAGGATTCATTGGAAGTCAAACTATTATAGACGATCTCCTCTTTCTACACAAAATTTTAAAAATGAATAGTTCCACTTTTGTCCCACATAGAAAGAGACTTTGTCATCCATTAGAAACAAATCGTCTGTAATGACGTTTATGGGTTAAGGATTGACTTACATTAGAAGTAAATTTCAATTGCCACATGGCCATTTGCTTTTGCCATTTAGTGTGCATAGCCAATAGAAAGAAGATATTGACAACATTAGAACAAGTTTGTCAAGTATTATAATTTTGAAATTTGGCAAGTATGTAATGAACATATTATAGTATGTAATTTTAAAAAAAGAATACTATGTTCAGCACAAAAATCTCAATACAAGAGAAGTCAAACTTTGCTAAATTTATTGGGCAAGGTTAGTAAGAGAAATTCCCCTAACTTCAAGTAATAATCTTGCAATTTGTGTAGTCATAGTTTGAATTTTTTTTTGCCTATTCTATATGTTTGACTCTATAATTTACTATACAAAGTTTTTTTAATTATTTAAATGTACAACTTGAATCATCAAAAAATCATGAATGTATTGCCAATACACTTCGCTTCTTCATATTGGAGGGTGATATAAAGTAAGTAGACACCTTCTTTGCTTTTGGAATGTTTGCATGTCTATATCTAACAAAATTTAGTAATCAATGGTATTGAGGTTCAATTGTAATTAGAGCAAATTTCACTCCAGGAGGGCTCAAAGTTTGCTAACTTTATATGGCAAAGCTATCAAAAAAATTTTGGTTCAAGTATCATAATCTTGCAATCCCCAATGTTAATGAAATAAAAAAATTTCACAAATTGCCAAAATGATTTTGAGCACTTTTGTGTGGTTGAAATTGTAAAAATATTTTTTATTTTTAATTTACACAAATGCACCAGAAAATGACAATTTTTAACAATTTCTCTTGAAAACATCTCTTGTCCAATAGGTATTTTAACCCGTAAAGGTCCAAGGCCTTTTTTCCCAAATAACACTCAAAATTGCCATTTCTATTGCAAAGAGTAAAAAAAATGGAAAATTGTATGTTTTGGACATCTAATTGTAGGATCTTACACCTAATTAGTATTAAAATGTAGGGAATAAAATTCAGAAATTCTAACATTATAGATTGCAAGATATTTGTGTTTAAAGGTACAAAAACAAAAAAAACTGCACATTATAGGACTAGATTATTTGACTTTGAACCTTGTTAACTTAAAAAAAAATTTGAACTACAAAATTTTAAGGTTGAAATCTTTAGAATGAGAAATTGAGTTGAAAATCTAGGGGGAAAAAAATTTCACAAAAACTTAATTTTCATTCTTTAGCACTCTAAGTTTTCTTGGTAGAACAATCTCACCATTGGGATTATTGTGTTTCAAGCCCATCATAGAGCTATTAACCATTTGTTTTTTCTTGTAATCTTAGACCTATTTCTACTTAACAATTTTTTAAAGAATGAAAATCAAGATTTTTTTTTGGAATTTTTTCTTAGACTTTCAACTTAACTCTTCAACACAAAAAAATTTAATTCAAATTCCATAGTGCAAATAATTTCAACAAAAGGTGGTCAAAGTCATCTAGAATTACAAGACAGTGTTTAAAGATTTTTTTTCCAACTTTGAATGCTACTATCTCTCAATCAATATGGTCTAGCTTCATGAAATTTTCACTACTTGGTCTCAGATAGATATCGTATAAGATCAACAGTTAGATTATAAAAAATATCTTCTTTGTTTTCTTGAGTGAATATAGTAAAAATGGTAGTTTTGAGTGGTTTTGATAGAAAAATGGCCTTGATCCTTTAGGGGTTAATCAATAAGATCTGTTTGAAGAAAGCATCGGATTTTTCATTTTAAAACTTTACAACACTCCCCCAATACTAATCACTTTGAGATATTTTCCTAATTATGATTTTTTATTGTAGCTATCTTATTTTTGAATTTCAAAATAGAATAAAAACTTGATTGGGATTGCATTGAAAAAATTGAGAAAAAAAATCCACCTCAAAAAACTACCCAAATTCAAGTAAATAATGACCAAAAAATGGTTGATTGGATTTTCTATTAGAGGTGAAATCACTTTATGGAGTCCAAAGATTCCAAGTTCTTCTCCAATATTAATACTACAATGTTACAATTTCAATAAATTTTAGATGATTACAAGAAATTTGGACATGTATACTTTCACATTTGAACAATGTAAGTGTAATATTATTCATGATACTTACATTGAATCCCAAAATTGTCTCCAAACACATTTTACTAGTCACATTAATCAATTATTATATTGTTCCATACGTTAATTTTCCAGTTCTTTATTTAACAATCTCTTTTTGATGGTTCACATTTCACATTAGAATTCCAAATGGATCCTCTTGTAAAAAGAGATTACTTAGCAATCTTTTCAAAATTGAAAGAAAAGTATGGTTTTCATACTAATGAATTATTAGATACATTGAAAAACTATTATCCATAAAAAAAAGTAACACATTTGATTAGACTTTGATGTATGTAAAGATTTTGTAAATCCTCTAAGTTTTCAAACCCCCAAACAAGTTCAACAATCTTTATCAGAGTGGGTTGAATCAAAAAAACATTTGCTAATAAATATGAAATTGACCCATGCCTTGGACATTGTAAATTACTATCCTAGAGGGGGTAGCGCGTTAAAAAAAATTAGGATATAGGTGCGAACAACCACTATTTTATAGGGGGTATGAATTTTTTATTTTTTTTCACATGCTATCATTATGTAATTTTCTAATGGGACCTATTATTCCATACCCTATAATACTTTAGAGACGTCCAATGCCATTTTCGATACCCTATATTATTCTAAACCCATTTAAAATTTTTAGCCCCCATTTTTTTAAAATACCCTACCATTTGTTTGCACGTATGTTGCTACTCCAACCGCTCACTACCCCCCGAGTCATTATCCCGTATTTGATATCTAGGTGACATTGACTAATGTGCAATAGAAAGACATTAATTGAGATACAAACATGAAAAATGCTAAAGCCAATACTTTCTAGCAAACTATCATCATTTCAAGCTTACCAATTCAAAGTAACAATCAACATACATGATGATGATTGGAAGGATCTATCCTTTGAATATGTACAAATTTTAATTCTAGAAGTGAAGGATTCTACAATTGATCCTATGTTAAAGATGACCAATACTTTAGCCTCTAGCTACCTACGAGAAGATGGTGCATAGATTCCACCTCAATAAAAAAAGATCTAGACATTCTGATAGTCTACATTGTTGTACCTATATAATTATTTTTAATGTTCAAGAGATAAATATGATTAATAAAATTACTTTTTAGAATGGATGCAACTTTCTTCAATATATGATTTTGTAGATGATTCTCTAGGGCCCACATGTCTTGTTGAAATTAAAAGACACACACATCTCTCTCTCTCTCTCTCTCTCTCTCTCTCTCTCTCTCTCTCTCTCTCTCTATCTATCTATATCAATCATATAACAACAACATATGAAGTATATTTTTGAAGGACATTCCACCAACATATATCATGATGGATTTGAAGAAAATTGCTCTAACAATCTACATTCAAAGTTTCTATGTGAGTGTTGAATTCAAGCAATCAATTTACTTGGCAAAGTCTGTTGATTGACTCAACAACCCCTAGAATGTCATGGAAACATGTACACTACCATTACATGTAGTCCTCATATTTGTTTCAATGATTGTCCTGAATAAATTTGGATGAAATTCATATGTTTGTTTTCTAGTACAAACAAGAACAAGCCTTATTTGACCATTGATCTACCATTTTTTTTTGGCTCCTTTGGTATTTCTAGGTTCTACACTAAGCCTTTGGGTTTGTTGGACCCCCAATTGATAGGGAGAATTGACAAATAACTAGTGTATTATGAGTTGGTTCATTTTTTCAAATTGCCTGTTGAAAATCAAAACTTTAGGCAAAATATCAATCATTATTATTTACATATATATATATATATATGTAAAAGGTAAAACTTCAAAAAATAAGAGGAAGATTATCAATGAAAAGCCAATTCCCAATAGAAAATTACGGATGCTAAGGTAAACTAGCCTATGATAGGTAGAATGGTGGCTGGTTTGCCTTGTCGACATTTAAATTTTTTTTTCATATAAAGGCAAATGTGAGAAATGGAGAGAACAAATGAAATTTTGTTTTTTGGACAAAGTATAACTTTGTTATGAATTTTTGAAATATGCTGCTCAATTGACCCAAAAAAGTCTCTACACTACCCCAAATGAGCAAAAAGTGTTTCCATAATGGCCATCTTACCACCTAAAGCAATCACAACATTTCCTAACATGGCCATGACATCTGAAGCAATAAAAAAATAACTTTTATTTTTACTCAAATGAAATGGAATTTCAATGCAAAGATAAAAATACAATGTGTGCCAATCACAAGTGGCATGGGAGGAGAAAACAAACATAATAAAAAATAAGAGAGTAAAAAAAATAATCAAAACATTTTACGACACATTAACACTAGAAAAGTGCAAGAGCATCTACAATGCAGCTGGGAACAAGCCCAATATTGGCATTGTAGAAGGTGCTTTGTCATTTCTAATTAAAACCCAACTCCAATGCAACTGTTAAGGGGCCCTCCACTTCCACGGCCTTAGTATGCAACCACTTGGGATCTGCAAATTTGCAAAATGTGAAGGGCCCGTGAGTTATCCCTTGTAGGAATAGTCATTATTGTCAACCCTATTCAAGCATTGGTATGTGTGCTAATCAATTCTACTTTCCCTTGTTTCCATGAAAAGTCTCTTTTCATTGTAGATTCTTTTCTTTCTTTTCATAATATGGAAAAGTCCATTAGACGTTTGGATTGTTGACTTTGCACTCAGTCAATTTTTCCAAAAAAAAATCCGGCACTGTGCAGGCCTTGTGGAGTGGCTTGCCATTTGTAGTTACGGGGCTTGTATGCCAAATATGCATTGTAGATGCTCTAAGTGTCCTATGACAATCACTAATAGCTCCATGACCATCTCCCAAGGCATTGATTATGGCCACCAATCAGTCTAAGGGCCACTTCATACTACGGCACAAGGTCGAGAGTCCGTCGATTTCAGCCAATGAGATTGCAGAAACCCAAGAGTTTGGCCTCTCGAGCCTTCACACAAGGAGGCACAACCCAAAGTCCGTTGCCTACTTGTCTGCCTACATGGCACCCAAACGCCTACATGGCAACGGACTCTCGAGTTTATTTGTTTATTTGTTTATTTGTTTATTTGTGTTCCCATTGGGGTTTGAACCCTAGTCTCCACCATTACAATGGGGAGTCTTTGAATTCTATGAACCTACTTCCCTTCAATGTTTAATGCCACTTTTTCATTCCATTTATATCCTTCATATTCCATGTTTAATGATGAGAGCATGTGCTGTAATTATTTTTCCAAGGCCATTTTTGACTCCTTTCTCATATTTTTTAACCTTTTGCTTCAAAGTATTGTCACATGGGTGACAATTTATTGAAAATTTCAGAAATTGAATGGATTAGAAGTCGAAAAAATGGAATAGGTTTGGACTTTGGGCTTGGACTTTGGGCTTGGACTTTGGACTTTGGCCTTTGGAGGCTTCACACTATGGCTGGCCGAAGGCTCCAATTCCTAGTTTTTTTGGCCTATTTATTGCTCATTTCCTTGGACTCTCACCAAAGTTTGGCCACTCAATCCCACGGCCTCTCGACTTGGACGGCCATAGTGTGAAGAGGCCCTAATGTAGTCCTCATCCCATACAATAGAAAAAGTCTGCTGTGGATTGATGTACAGTACTGTAAGACTCTTTAGTCAGTTTGCCTGTCATAGTCTGGTTTACCTTAGTTGGTTGGGCTCAAATTTCTCTGGTACGACCATTCTCGATGGTGGAGGCGAGCCCACAAAGGGGACAGCGACAGTTGGCACAGCCCCTCAGCCTTTGAGGCAGTTCCCTTTCCTGTGCACCAGATGTGCGGCGGCCACCTGGCTGGTGATGAGCAGACGCGGAGAAACGGAACGCAATCAGACAGCCGGCCTCGTCGGCGACGTTGCGTCCTGAACGCAAGCGGACCCTCAAAGCCGGCCGATGACTTCGGAGGCCGAACTACGCGACCATATCCAAACATGCAGAAACAGCCGTTGCAGGCGCACACAACCGGCAGTCCGGCACAGGCACGACTCGATCGCCAACTTCAAATTCGCCAATGATCGACAGGGAGACACAGGGGGGTGCGCCATGCCTTTTACACTTCGACAGTGTTAATTCGTACTGTCGTTGTCCTAAGTAATCCATCCCGAGTGATCCTCGGTAGTAGTCATCTGTAATTTCCCTTCTCTCTGTGAGAAGATATGCCACATTAGGACAGTCATCACGGTTGGGTGCTCCTTGCTTCCTCAGTTTCCCACCTTCAACAATGGGGATGGAGTGACGTCTCCGGTCCGACGAGCGAGAACAAACTGTAGGAAGTGCTGTCAACAAACTGGTTGAAAGCCGCTCAACGACAGATGGACGGAAACTCCTCAGAGTCCTCGAACTGGTCAGTACTGTAGTAATTAGTATAGAATGCATTGCAGCAATGGAAGATTCAAGAGATTGCGTGGAGAATATAAATCCAGTAAATCAAAGAAAATGGAATAGGAATACAAGGAGATCAAGAGGGATGAAGTTTAGAATTCATGGCCACTTCATTTTGCACTTAATGGATAGATCTGTCAAAAAGTAGCCACAGCTCAATTCTGTTGTTTTTTTTAATTTTTTTTTATCAGTTTGCAAAACGAGAATGGTGCCCTTACTTGTTACATTAGAGAAAGTTTGGACTCTCTGGAGGGTTGCCAGGGTTTGACAAACTAGTCTATTTCTGGAGCCTATTGAAGCTATTTAGGAGAGGGAATTTTCTAACAAAACAAAGATTCACCTTGTGTGAATATTAGGAGTTTCAAAAGTATATTTCAGTTTTTTATTTCACAATTGTCAGAGGGAGGTGCTTCGGGGGTGCTTTCAAATATCAAAACAACACTTGTCACCACCCTAACTAATAGTACTTCACAGTGAATGCTTTGACATTTGGAAGTGACAAAGTGCAAAAATAGGGGAAAATTTTTTCAAGCAAAATAAATGTAATACAGTGAGGGTCCCTTCCGGCACTTCCTAGCAGCCCTCTGGAGAGTCTAAACTTTCTCTAATGGAAATTGAAATCTTCTTTTCAATCTACACCGGGTTCAAGTCAATTTGAGTTTAGATGCATGAAGAAATGAAGAATAAGTTTTGAAAAGGCAAATATTTGTAATTACATAGAATGACAAAATATCAAAGGAAGATGGTCCCTTTTTCAACTTTCAAGGATACTTAACCCTTGAGGGACATGACTCATCATGACCAAGGTAATCACCAAAAAGGCTCAAATTATTGGACCAATAGATGCATTCTTTGTTTTTATAGTGAACTACAAAGTCATCCATCAACTACTTTTCAGACTCAATGTCCTTCAAGGACTAATGGAGTTTGTGTAGACCAATTTCAAAGAAAAGTCACTCATATGGGTTAATGAACAATGATGGGCAACAAAATTTGAAGGCTTGACTCCCAACTTATTTATTTGCAAAAAACATTTCTAACAAAAATATTTTGAATTTTTTATTTATTTTTCATTGATTCTTAAAGGAATTCTACTTTTATTTCTACTTTTGCCTTAACATCATTAGTTTAAGAATTGGGTATATAACAAATGAATACACACACATTACCCGTAACAAAGCATGGCCCAAAGCATTTTGCAACTTCAATCTTTTGATCTTCCAATCCAATCAAGACAATTTTCTTACATTTGGTGTGAAATTGACATAATTACTAGATCCCATGGTCACTCAGTCGATAATCATGCTAGGAATTTTGTGATACTGTCCATTTCTAAGAGAACGACTCCAAAATACCAAAAAATATCAAAAATTCTCATCTCTCAATAAACTCCTACCAAGGAGTTCAAATCTCCAATGACGACAATCCTGAACCCCAACCTTATGCCCAACTTCAGTTGCGCTTTCGAGAATCTCTGTATCCCCATGTATATACCATGTGTACCTTATCGTCCCGCAATGAAAATCACTAGCGCCTGGACGCCTGGTGTGAGTGCCTGTTCTTGGGCAGGAAGCCTATGTGAAACTTTTCGCTTATCTTCTAAATGATGAATCATGCAGTAAGATGAACAGATATTCGCATAGGAAGAAACAGTCAGGAAACAGTCAGTCCTGCAGGCACGTACACAGGTGATGATCCTGACGACGCCGACGAGCCAGGCTCCTTGGGAATTTTCGATTGCCTGGGATGTAAGTTACTGTAGATCACTGCAGTCTGGCTTCGCAGTTGTTTCCCCAACACTGAGGCGCTTTCAGTCTGGAACCATTCCGATTACGCCAAGTGGGGCAGGCCACTTTGTGGATTGAGGCTACCCACGTCGTGTTTTTCATGTTCCACCTACTCCGGCCTCGCTTTTTCCCGTTTCCATGCCAATGGCACGGTGGGCACACGACGTCGCTATATGAATTCGGAAGCTCCCTAGATTTCGACCGCTTCGAATTAGTTTCAGAACGAGCTCTGTTTTTGCTTCCGAAGCTCCTCTCTGTGTTCTCTTCTTGACTTGTGCGGTTCAAGCCATGGTTTCCTCGATGGTCGTCCGGAGCTTGTTCGTGCTGGTGGTGCTGGCTACAGCATCGCAATCCTATGCCCAGGTCTGAAATTCGTGATAGACTCATCCCATGGAGGTGCAAAAAATGGCTCATGACGTTTCCTTCTAATTCCAACTGTTGCGTTAAGGAGTCATGCAAGAGTGTTACGTATAGGACACAGCATTGCCTTTTGAGCATTTTGATGTGATGAGATGATAATCCCTCTTTGTTTCCAATACTGAGTGCAAATGCGTAACCTGAGAATGCATGTCTCACTGCAACTGTAGTATTGGTTTGAGTTGTCTCAATGTCTCATTAATTTTCAAGTAAGATATGTTGCCTCATACTGTGGTGCGTTTTCCTTCTCTATTTCACGTGAATATGTATCGCAAGCCTTCATGAGTGTGACCTGCGTGAATGTGTGTTGGAACGAAGCTAGCTAGTAGTTGACTGGTTGAATGCCACCTGATTGTGCAGTGTAATACCACTCTGCTGGAAGCCGTGCAAGCAACTCCCCAGCTCTCGCTTCTGTATGCCGTCATCGAAGCTTCAGGCCTGGCAACGACCGTGAACACGACCGATAACGTCACCGTCCTCGCGCCTGACAACAATGCCTTCAACGGTACCAATGGATTGCTTCCTTTTCTCGCCTCCAACAACCTTACTCTGACTAATGTCACCGCTCCGTAAGTCACGACCCAAACTCTGATATTCGAATCATACATTTTTTACGTTGTTCAACATTGAAATTGGCAACTAGGTGTTAAATTGTAGATCGTTTTCATGTTTCCCGACTATACCTGAGATTGGGTGAGTGTTTTTCGATTGTTTCAGAGGAGAAAACCGCGCTGCCAGCATTCTGTTGTACCACATCCTGCCAGCGCCGTATTTCGCCGCCAACCTCACCAACGGCATGAAGGTGTCCACGCTTCTGGGAAAGGACTACAACCTCACGGTTTCCACCACCGGGAACGTCACCTTCGTCGGAGCGGCAAACAATGCCACGGTCATTGCTGCCAACATTCAGGTGTGCAACTCTGTGGTGCACATCGTCAACCGCGTGTTGCTGCCTGCTGCGACTCTGTCCGCCATCCCTGTCGCCAACTCCACGGAATCTCCAGGTCTGGAACTTTCCTTACCCTTGTAATCTCCATTTCTAGGCGAAGGTAGAGCCACCATGAACCAAACAGTGCAGTTCATTAAAGGCTCCATTGACCGTACATGGGAGCTTTGAATTGTGGTAATTGTGAAAATTATACTTGATCTATTGACATTCGGTTCTTTCGCAAGTGTTTTGTAGCTTAACACAAAAATAAATCTGCAAAATTTTACATAGTGCAACTTTCTAGATTGTTGTAGGGAAAAGTTTAAAGGTCACATGTATGTTGGGTGGAACCTCTTCCTTACTGTAACGTCAATGGAGACTTTGCATTACCACAAACCTTGTTTTGGAATCATGGTTTTGTTTTCAGTTTTACTCATTTTTCATTGGGTATGGTTTTGTGATGCAGGGTCTCCCCCTTCGGTGACTGTTCCTCCTCCAGGCGGGTCTGGTGCTGCCTCACTTAGCGCCGGGTCTTTGTTCCTGGGCCTCACTGGTGCCGTTGTTGCGGCTCTCATGGTGTAAATCTTCGAGCGATTTCGAGAGGAGATATGGATGAGGATTGTGCTTTTGGTAGACTGGTTGATGCAATGATCTCACTTTCTAATGGTCTCTGTGATCATGAGTGTAGACATTGGGTACCTTCTGTTTTGAAGCAGTGGGAAGTTTTGTGATTATGGTTCTTCCGAGGTTGGAGAACTACAGTAGTGGATGTAATTTAGTTCCTGGTGCCGTTCTGTCCTGGTCTCCCATTTGTACGATTTTTGGTAATTCATTTATGTTACGCCAGTACATATATGTAATAAAATTCTTTTGTGCTTCACTGTATCCGGATTACTCTTCTATTGTGAAACTGATTTACGTGCTTGGAAGTAGTAGCAAGTAATAGGGCAGGAGACAAACACCACTAACAAACATTTAAGATTTTAGTATTTTTTTGCTCAAAAGAGTTTCCAGCAAAAAATTTATTGCAAAATAATTGTTGCTGTGCTGCAACAGCTACTTCCTGTTGTATTGAGCGTAATTTTATGTAATACAAAATTGCTAACGAAATTACACACATACTCTTCAAATGGTATGAGTGGTGATGATAGGCCTATCTTCATCGTCTATCTGTTTTTTCCTCTGGTCGGGTTGTCCGACTAGCGCAACTTTGTGATGCATGGATTGTTATCTTATATACTAGAAAATTGCCAATGAATTTACATACATACTCTGCAAATGGTAAGACGGGTGACGATAGGGTAATCTTCGTTGTCTATTATTTAGTTCCTCTGGTTTGGTTCCTTGACTGGCACAAGTTCGGGAATTTAACATCTTGTTAACCAGGAATTCACACCATTGCATGAATGAGAACACTCGTGAAGTAACTCAGAAGCTGTTGATCATATTACTTCCCTCTCCATATTTCCATACGCTTTTAAACTGGGAGATGATAATCTAGTTAACGCGCAGTTGTAGAAAGCAGGTTTCGAGCACCAAGCAACCACGTCAGCCACTGACCACAACTTCGTGGTTCACCATTCTCCCTGTGCACACAGCGAACTATTCTCTCGCCATTTATTGGCTATCCTTTGGACAGAGACTAAGTTTATGGCATCGACTCCTATTCGACTTTGGTTTTTGAAAGTCCGAATCTTATTTACAACCGCATTCACACTACAAAACACTCTCATTCACATTGCACAACATGTTTGGAGATGAGTCAAAATGCCAGGAAACGAAATCTGTGCACTTAACTTAGTAAACTAGAATCTATAAAAAAAAAGAATCTTTTTTGGATTTATTGCAAAAAATCTCACTTGGGTAATTGCAAGAAAGACTAGTACTATTTTGCATCACACTTTGAGTGATGGAGTTGTTATGTGCTATAACTTTTGAAGTATGAACCCAATTAACTTGAAATTTTTATTGGAGATGGAAAACTTGATAGTAATAAGATCCCTTATTTTTCAGAAATTTTCAGAAATCAATTTATAATTAAACTTTAATTTAGCTAATTTGTCACACTTTGTGGTTTAGGGTTTTTTAGTATTGGGGAGTACCCAAAATTAATGATATAGAGATGAAATTTCTATGGTCTATTCCCACACTAGTCACACACGTGCCTACCAAAGATCACTTAAAAAAACATTATTTTATGTCCTCTACGTTCATGCAAACAGGGCTCCCTTACACGCACAATTTTGAACATTGAAAATGTTTTTAAGATCATTCTCTTGGTGAAATCTTTTCACCATGAAGTCTTCCCAAATGGCCAATTTTTAGTTTCTTTGAAAAAAAATTCCTTTTTTTTATAAATTAAAATGCGAAAGTACATATTTTCATGAGATTTTGCACTTTTCTAGTTCTCCTACTTAGAAAATTTTTCTATGCTTTTCCTTCCTAGGGTACTTTCTTCTTAACCCCTAAGTGCCTAAGCCTTTCCAAGAGTGTTTTGACTATGAAAAAAGAGCATTGGCTTGTAGTTATCCTCAATGAAGCAAATTGTGTTTTTTTCGAAATCTAACCGTATAGATATTAATAGAGCTTGTTTATTAGTATGCACACCAATTTTGAGTGCAAAATTTCCTAGGAGTTGTGAGATTATACCAAGGGAAATGCACATTTTCTATTTTTAGTATGTTGTCTTTGTCCACAATGTTTCAAAAATTTGCATATAAATGTTTTTTGGGATTAGAAGTAACATGAACAACTTCAAAGAGTGTTAGCAAACTAAAATGCACTTCCAAAAAACTTAATTTCACATGAAAAAACATCAAACTCATTACACAATCCACCTTGCAATTGTTGAAATGTAATTTTTGTTTTTAAGTAGAAATTGCAAATAGCTTCAAATAAACACTTTCATGTTGAAATTTTCAATGGTGAAAATCATGAAAAGACTTTAAACTTTTCATTGGGACCATTCTCAAAGCAAATGGATAAGTACAATTTCTTAGATCTCAAATCAAATGAAATTGCCAAGCTTTGCATAAAGCTAGGAAATGAAGTAAAATTAGCAAGCTTTGCACTCCACTTTTAGTATACATTTGCCTTTGAAGACCTCTCAATAATTGAATATGTACTTTTCTCAATGAAAAATGAAAATTTTCCATAGTTAACCCTCGAAATTGCCGAGAATTTTTATTTAAACTGGTAACAGGAATTTAATTGCCTGCACATAAATGGGCCTGAAATTTCAAATCGACCATATATGGTCGTGGAGGCAATTAGGGGTTAAAGGTGTATGCATTAAACATATTTTTTTTTTTTTCATTTTTTATAAATTTTTTTTTAATTACACAATACTCTTGAAAAAATGATGAGTATTGTGGGAAATGCTACAAAAATTGAACGGTCTTTCTTGCAATGACCCACCTAGTTTAGACAATGTAAGATGTCTAAGCTATGTAAGTATATGCTATGTAAGTAAGTCTAACCTACTTACGTCTATGCTATGTAAATTTGATTTATATAAGCCTAACCTAGTCTGATCTACATAAGTCTATTGTGGAGGTCTAACCTATCTAAGCCTAACCTAGTCTAATCTATATAATAAGTCTATACTAAGTAAGTCTATTGTGTAAATCTAAGCTATGTAAATGTAACCTACGTAAGCCCAATCTATTTCATAGGACTCCATGATCTACAAGGAGATTGAAAAAATCTTTTTTTCAATGAATTAATTAATTTAAAAAAAAATTTAGAGGATTTTGACTAGGTTGGATCCCACCTCAGTCCCCCCCCCCTTCAACCAGTCGGACCCCAACCCTTCCAAACCCCTCCTCCACCACTTCTGACCCGAAACACCCCCCTTTGAAACCCAGCCCCACTAATCAAACCCCCTTACAACTAACGAATTGCAAAAAGTTTCAATCTTTGCCTCCTAACATGGGTTTAATTTTCCTACTATCAATATAATTATTCACCTAAGCAGACAGAGCCTCACAGTCACAAAGTTCTTGTTAAAGAATACCGAGCCTTGTGTAGCCCTACTGGCATACCCCATATTTTGGATTGCCCCTCGCAAGGCCAATTAATTTTAACCCTTAAAGGACAGACTGGTGACCTTGGAAATACTCCCTTTTGGAACCGTGTGACATCATCTACTTTATAGTATCCCAAAATATTCATTGAAAGTCATACTACTGTAAAAGACTTACGCTTTTCTCACAAAATTCCGAGGATGAATAGTCAAAGTTCTATCCTACATAGAGAGATTCTTTGTCATGCATCGGACACAAAACGTCCATGTAGACGTTTAAGGGTTAATATCCAAACTGGATAGATGCAGAGTTGTTGGTCTTATATTGTCTGGAAAGTGTCCGAAGGAATAGATCATTTGATTTGCATGTTATTCTCTTGTTTCGTAGGTTAGTAGCATGATCAGGTTTGGGCAACACATATATGTGAATTTGCTGTAGACCGCTTGACACAGTGATGGACTGGTGGCATGGATCTGTAGCTTCTGCAATTTGCAATCAATGGGACTTGTTCGATTCAATCTGAGAGACGCTGCATTCGATGTTTCTTGGATGTTATTAGAAACCAGTCTCTATGTACGTAACAATCATCGTCCCACTGGCATCAGCGCTTTCCAACATCGTATAAGTTAACAGGTTGAATCACCAGGAGAAACGAAAGTGAGAGCTCGTTGCAGAGGAGTTTGAACTACTGCACCTTGCGAAGTCCCAAACGAAGACTTGGACTTTTGCACATCTGCACAAGAGACCAGCTATTTAATTGCTGGAAATGTATGTTCAAAAGAGTTGTGGTTTCTGTGCAATATTCAAAGCAGAGGGCTATTGATTGAGATCCGAGCGAATATTGTCAATCACAGTGATGTTGAAATCGTTACAGATCGATGTCCCATAGCTTCGGGAGTCTCACAGGATGACCCCACCCTTCAAGTACTCCAGTGTGCGCTTCGAATCTCACTTCCCTGGGCGGGGTCAATCCATGATCCTGGAAATGGTTGGCTGACAGGACCCCCCCCCATTGCACCACGGGCAGGGTGACTGTAGTATCTTCCCACGGGAAGTATACACGTCATAATTTGTGGCAGCGGGGGGGCTCGCGTTCGCGCGGCCCTCATCCAGTGAAACATGCAAACTGGTCTCTTGGAATTGTGCGCACTACTTAAATGAATAACTTCCGTTCTTGTTGTGAACTTTGACACCCAAGCACTTCGCTGTGGTTGGATAGGTGCCCGGACACCTGATAAAACAAATTACTTTATCAGCGAATTGATCTGAGGAGCTACGGAATAAGATCATGTCGCAACCTCAAAAATGCGTTTGTCGCACTATACTCTGTGAGGTTGGGGCTGGTTATACTGAAATGGTTTGCAATTGAACATCGCAATGGCCGGAAAGTGATGTGAGCCATTGCAGTGCACTCAATATTCTCATGGGGATGTCCTTCGTAAGATGTGAGGGATAGAGATACACCATGGAGGGAAACATATAACTTACAAATCAGAGACATCAGCCTGAGAACTTGGGGTCACGCTCATTATCGGTGAGATAGGTGCAGGCCACATGAGAATGGGAGAGGTCTCCATTTACCCCATACGCGGTGCTTGTCTCATTTACATTCTTCCTATATAAATTGAAGCTCACTCCTCATGTGCGACCTGAACACTGGATGCTCAGCACAGAACCAATTACTCGTACGCCTTTTACAGATGAATATCATGCGCTGGGTACACCCATCTGCATACCCCAGTTTTTGGACTGCTCACGGGGCATGAATTTGAAAATCTAAGCTGGACGCATCTGGAGGTTAACGCCTTTTCTGGTTAAGTATCTGCCCTTATGTGGACGCTATGACTTGAATGCTAGGAAACCCTCCTCAAGTGTAATCCGAGGGACATTTTTGGACTCTGCAAGTAGCATGACGAGTAGTTGGGGCTCGAAATATGTGAAAATTCTTTAGTCCGGTTGACATGGTACTGGATCCATAGCTTTTGTAAATTGTAATTTCAATGTCAGGGCTCTTTCGTTTTGTTATCGAGTACGCGTCGTGACAATTCCATCCACCTTGTTGCCTGCCTCGACGTTTTCGCAAATTTTGCAGGGTAGATATGTTTGGAGGGTGCATTTGTCAGATTTATTTGCGCGTGGATGTTGTTTTCGTGGTGTACTTTGGGGTCTTAAGAATGTTTTGGAAAGTAGGAGTTTAGGGTGAGAACGGAGAGAAAGATAAGGATGCCGAAGTAGATTCTGGACGAAATTCTCGATGCTCAGCTCACTGAGCTGTTCCAACTGAAATTGCTCAGGATTTTCAAGCAAGACAATCTTCATTACAAGTTTATTTAAGGGCCTTGTTCCAATTGCTGCACGTATCTTGGCCTTGCGCGCATTCGGAACGCAGATTTGCCTTCGCCTGCTTTAAGACTATGAGTTTGGTCTAATTTATTTTCCCTTTGAAATTTTAGTGGAACTCCTCTTATTTTTTGATAAGTCATATGAATACTCTGAAGCCGCCTCAATTAGGGCTAGCACCATTTGTCCATTTGATCGTCTTGTTGTTTACAAGTCACATACGATGGTTATGATATGTGCAGATCCAAAACTGGACACAAGGAAAGCTTTTATTACCTTTGTGAGTAGCCACTACTTCAAAGCTCAATTAATTCTTAGGATACTTGTCGTAAGAATACTTGATGTAGATGGTTCGGGAGACCTAGTACCTTCAGTCTCTCTACGAAAATGGAAACAATGGCGCTGACATGACACTTGTGGGAATCGTACAGCTGTGATGATGAAGTCCGACATTGAGAGACGTAGCCAAGCTTGAGCTTCTTCGCAACGCCAGCGGTGTACACTATTTGCCCTGGTGAAAAGCTTGCTCCAGCTCCAGCTCCGATGGCTGATGGCTACTATCACCAGCAAAGGTGCCAGACCCATATGGAGACCTGCCAGGTTGAACATCCCCGGCCCTCCTGTAAAGCCAGTCGAAACGAAAATCATTCCATGGTGTGCCAAATATAGTATTGCTGTCAACCTGCCCCTGCCACAGATTTTGAGGAAATATCAGCAGCCATTTTACAACTGCTGTTATGTTCGTTGTTCAGTTGGGCATACTTTGTTTTGAAAGCTCATGCAGGTCATTGTTTTCAGATCCTATAAGACCAACAATGATGGTCATCGTTTGGTGAAGGTAAAAGCAAATGCAAATGAAGAAAAAAGGTTTTAAGCACCAAGCGAAGTGTCAAAGCTTGATGCAAAGGACAATATGGGCACCCAGTGCTTTGGGCACCAGAATGTGATTCCACTCTAGCTTGTTGCTTCAAAACTTCTTTTTACTAAGGTAGGTAGACAAGCCTATTACCACCCTGATTTGGAATCTGAATATTTTTGGGGTGATTCCAAGAGAAGCACATATTTTTCAGAAGTGTGCACTTGTTTCACATATCAAACTCAAGTGGAATTATTATTTTCCGATTAAAATTGTAATTTCTGTGAAATTTTGAAGTGATCTGCCCTAAAATTACAAAATCGCCTATAGAATTAGTCATAAAGAAATAACCCATAACCACCTTTCCATATATCTATTGGCACTTAAATACTCACCAATGAAGGATTGACATGTTACCCCATTTTGGTATTAATGCACTAATTTTGTCAAAAAATCAATTGATTTGGACATTTTTGTAGGCAATTTTGGATGTTTGGGGGGATGACATTGGGGCCAAAAGTAGGGGATAGAATTGGGTAGTGAACAGAATTAGGTTTGTTTACCTTAGTGATGAAATTCTATCAATTAGTGGTAATTGATAGTGATTTAATTTTGATGTATAAGTCTATCATGTGAGCATCATAAGAATTGTTCAACATTCAACATGCCGTACATACTATGCAAGGCCATAGAACTAGCCAAGTGGAGAATTTGCATTTTCAACATCTCTTTCAAAGTTGTAAGTTGTCACCCACATTGGAAATAAATAAATGGTTTTCACTATTGAAAAATCAACTTGAAGCTTTGGAATTGAAGGCTTTGAAGAATATAACTTATCTTCCTCAAATTAGCAAATGTTTCAATTCTCCACTCATTTTCTCCTTCCTTCCATTTCAACATTAGTATCACTTAGCATTTAACAATTCTTTCATTAATTTGTATTATAAAAAATAAATTATTTTGTAGTCTCCTATTTAAATTAATAATAATATGCTTATTAATTTGTGCTTTAAAAGAAAACGAGGCTTGAAAATGAGGCTTGAAATTTAGCCACTCTTGTAGAAGCCAATGGATTTTCTATCTTCCATGTTTATTGCCTTGACCATTGTGTTGATCAAAACACCATGAGATTTTTGTTAGGCTTAGTAGATTGTCCAACAATAGATAATGCAAGAAATATATATATTCTCTCTTTCGTCCCTAATTTCAAGGTGAAGTGGTTTTCTAGCCATAACTTTTGCAATATTCCTCCAAATGATCAAAGATTCTAGACAAAGTACATAAAATTATTCTATCCCTTCTATAGCTTCCTCGTATTTTTTCTAAAATAATTTATTATTTATGAACAAATGATGTATGGGACAAATGCATTATACAATGTACCATTTTGGGGAAAAAGATTTCACAAAAACTAATGCACTATGTACATTCTATATATTTTGTCAAAAAAACACTAGTTTAAAATCCAATTCAAAATACATGTAACATGAGCACAATGATAAATTCAATTAATCATGTGTACGTATCTTTATTAATATCACTTATATCACAACCATAGAGTCAAATTTCATTATGTGAAATTATTTTTTCTTAACCCTTGAGTGCCAACTTAGCATTTGGTGGATGATGAATTTTGTGAAAAGTGCACTTCATTCAATTCATATTTATTGAGGAAGTTTGAAAAAATTCATGTAATATATCGATGAAAAGAAGGAAAATTTCTCTACATGAATCAATGATATAGATATGTCCAAGGAGTTTCAATAAATTTATTATGAATTTTCAAACGCATTATGTTCAAGCGCACTCAGCGGTTCCATTCTACGGAAATCTCTAGTATCCGGAAGAGAACCGGAAAGTCGCAAGTTTGTACCCGGAACAATTCCGGGTAGGTTCCGCTCAAATCTATCAGTGGAGAAGCCCTAGAAGCTCTGCGTCTCCCCCAATTCTACGAACTAACTTAGAATTCCTTCTCCTGCACTAGAAATTCACTCCAAATTGCGTGCAAATTCTGCCAGATTCGCCTTCCAGCACTTTATTCTCCAGCCATGGCGAGCTCCGCTGCTGCTTCAGCCGTGCGCCGCGTGGTTTGCAAGGTCGCTGCCACCACCCCAGCCGCATCGGGTACTTTTTCTATCCCAAATGCTCTGACAGCGTTTCTGACCTAGTTCGGGAAACTCCAGTGCCGTGTGAGTGTTTGAGTTTCTGGGTACTCATTAATTTCTAGGTTTATTGCATTTCTCAAGTTTGAAGGATTAGCATCAAAAACATCAGTGAGAGCTTCTTTCCTTTTCGCCATTCAGCGGGAACCGATGCTGTACATTTTTTGTGGGGCTTTTGAAAAGCCGATGATTTTGCAGAAGTTGAAAGTTACACTTGGTTTGTTCGACATCTAGATAATTTCTAGCAGGTTTCTTTGGTACTTGGGTTTTAGACGTGTGCTAGTGATTTTAGGATTCTGGGATTCCGTTCGTTCTTCTAGTTGTTTTGTGTTGGTTATATCGTTTTTGTGGCTTGCTTGTCTGCTTGTATAACCTAATTAATCAGTATATGGTGCGTGATTTTGTCACCACTTGGTTGATGCATCGTTGGGCTTTTAGGTCATTTCTGCATTTCGCACCTGTGAGGCTTCGATGCATGGAATTTTCTTTTATATCTTGCAGTTGTGGTGGGCAACCTACTGTAGGATTTTAGTTTTATTTCGTCAATGTCTCGTCATCAGATTGTTTCCATGCCACTATGATTCAGAAATGACTCTAGTATTGCTGCTAGTCTTGACAACGGTACGCTTAATTCTTGCAGGCACCCGGCAGTTTCACGCTACGGGAGCCAAGAGGTACAGCAACGACTACATCCATGCAGAGCACATGTACGACATCACTGCCATGAAGAACCGGAAGGTGAAGATGGCCCTTGGCGTGTTCGGCTCCTTGGCCTTGGGCACCTTCGTGCCCATCTGGGCGGTGCACTTTCAAATGAAGAAGCAAGGTGGTCTCTGATTGCAGACAGTCGCTCGAGTAATTGTCTTCTGTAGAGTGATGGTACCATTTTGATTACCAAAGAGCGGTGTGGCATGTCCTGAAGACGAGAGTAGTCAATTTGCAGAAATAAGAATGATCACATTCTCTTGTGCTCACATTTGGGTGAAATTGATAAATGCTGAAATATGCTTTGCTTTGTCGTTTAAATCTTGTGAAGCATTGGAATAGCCATGCTTATCTGCATAATCTTGACTGTGTTATCCCTGTGGTATTGATGGGCTGAAATAAATTTGAGTTTCCAACTGGGGACAGACGAAGAGTCAACTTGTTGATTGGGAAGTGCAGGGATTTAAGATCCAATATCTTGAGGGACTTGCATGATGCTTGTCCTGTAGAATCATACAACCGGGAGAACGTAGCTTGGCCAAATCGGAAGAATCGGGATAGCTTGTTCTTCTGATTTGGCCAAAAAACAAAACAAACAAATTTGAAAGTTTTTGGACTAACCTAATTCGTTGCCGAGATTGCCCACGTAAAATAAATTGGCTACTCGGCTACCCGCCCCTACGTGGGTGGCCAAAGTCTGAAAGCAATGTAACGAACACGCACGCAATGAAATTTGAACACCTCAGTGACCTCACTTCATGGTTCGTGGTGGGAATTCTTAGTGTCTTGCAACTTGTGAGAAAATCAAGATGTTATTGAAAGTTATATAGGATGGAGGGTCTATTTATTGCACCATTGATCTCCTTTTTTAAACCCCTCAAAATATTTTCGAATTAAATTTCCTTCAAAGGCAAGAGATTGTTGAATCAAACCCAAGTTGTAATTGGACCATTGTGGAATTAAGTATGAATTTTCTAAAGGAAAGCACAATGATTTTGATATTTTTTTCAATACTAATACTCTTTCGGACATTCTTTCTAGCAGAAGAAATTTTTTATCCTTTTTTAATACTAAAATGTCAAAATAAAATTTGTATTGAGAAATATGTCAAAACTGGTGTAAAAAAAAGGGATGGAAAAGGGATCAAAGACAACACCCTTTTTGGTAGTGCTACTTCTAGTAATAGTTATTCAACATTGATATTTGAAGTAATAAAACAATTACAAAAACTACAATACAAGCATGTATTTTATATTCACATCTATAAATTAATTCATTGGCAATGCAATATAGCTATACTAATCTCTCCAATACTTGATTGACACTAATGCAATTTGTCTCCTATAAGCTTCATTCAACAATGGTGCATTTCGGGGGAGAAGATTTACCAAAAAAAAACATTCGTGCTTATTCATTTCAACCAAGACAACCTCCATACTTTTTGTACTCTCTAAATTTTAACAATAAGATGCCAATGTTGATAAACCCCAAATTGGATGGACAAATGGACAAATGGATGAAGCTTCTTTTATTCTCTAATAAACTTCACACACATATTCTTGCCATCATTCTCTCATCATAGTAGAGTTGTTGACTTGGACATTTTTTGACAAAATTATATCCACACTATATAGTTTGGACTTGGTAGGCACCTAATGTATTCACCAAGGGTATTTGATTGATTTTATCTTGTTGAAGAGCATACATTCAAATTTCAAACAACATATGAATGCAAACTCATTTCAAATATATAGAAATGTGTTTCTTTTCATCCATCTATTTTTTAGAAGATTCTTGTGTTAGTTCTTTAACATTTATATGGTATATATTTTGAAGACTTTGCTTTAAAAATATTCTATAATTCAAAAGGTATTGGTCGGTCTCGCCTCAAAAATAAATTTTTTAGTTTGAAAATTGACCCTTACAAAACCCATAGTTTGAATTTAAAAAGTAAAATATATTTTTTCAAAAATCACTATAATTAGAATTTTTCAGTTTGAACATAAAGGAAAAAATTCTAATAAAATCACAAATATTCACTCTACAATCAATTTTAGAAGGAAAATCATTTTTTGGCTTCAACTTTTATTGAAAAATATTGAATTGTATACTAATTGATTTAACCTATGAATATGATTTATGAATCATATTCTTCACGTATGGTTGAAGAGTCATAATTAAATTATTATTCCAAGTTGCATTTTATAATATATCTTTATAATTTTGGAAATTTGGACTATCCATGATCGAGGTTAAATATCATTTGATTGATATCTCAATGTTACTAAATTAATTCTTAGAATAAAATCACCTCATCCACTTAACTAGGGAGAAGTGTAATTTTTTTATATTTTTCATTGTACAAATAAATAACTACAAATCCTCCCTTTCAAAAATTAAAAGGAACTTCATTCCATATACATAATATATGCATTGTACATGCACAATTCATTCCATATTCATTAGTAGCATATTGCATGAGCTCAACAAGTTCTTTTGTCATGGGCACAACATCCATGCATATATGAGATAATATTTACTTTGTTATTACAACTCATTTTTCAGCCATTGGCTACATTATATTCAAAGTCATGGTCTTTTCCCTCAATATGCAAAAGTCAGAGGAACACTTAACCTTTGAAATGGTATTCAGGACACAAAAAGTCCTTCGGATGACTTTACTTAAGTCTATAGGATGAAAAAAATGATTCTATCCAATTTTTTAGAGGATGTTGTTGAGTAGATTTTTAGGGAATAGTATTGCAAATTCCCTCATTATAGTAATATTGAATTTTTTAAAGAAGAAGATGCTTAATCTACATATTACCCTTGTAATGCAATTTGGCCATTTCTTGCTATTTATTCTTGATGTAAATTTTATTTATAAAAATGATATTTTTAAAATTTGAATCCAACTTATGAAATGAACCATATCAAGTGTAGTTTCTAATTCTATTGAAAATTTTGAAAATTTGAAAATTTCAATATTTTATAGCAATATGAACTTTGGACCTATAACCATGGTTTGTTGATTTCTAACTTTTGATTGGCATGATAACTTTGGTCTATACCATGATTTTTTATACAGTATAATATACATCTATAGTGGAAATTTCAGATTTTTGAGAATATTGTATATTTCATATGAATTTTCTTCATGTCGTGCTTTAAAAATTCACTATAATTTCAAATTTTTCCCAAAAAATTAAAAATTTTATGATTTGTTGTAAACATAGGATTTCATCACTGAAAAATAAATATATAAATTTACATTCATATCTTGTTGCAAAATGGAAGTAATAGAATAATGGACGATGAGGCTTGGAAGTTGAAACCAATGGTGATCAACATGTCCTTCTAGGGTTTAATTAGCTAGTAGTCTTAGAAATGAGGTTGTAGAATTTTTAGAGCATCCCCACCAATTCTTTCCTATCCCTATCCCTATCTAGATAAAGGGGGAGCAAATACAAGGATAGATAGTGCTATTTTTCTACTAGTGTTGCTATTCCCCATAGGAATATAGAAAGACGATTTGAATTTTTTGTATATGAGGCAATATATTAAATTGGACATACCTCCCATTAATTTTTAGGAATGTAGGATCTTGATGGTAGTTTCTTTTCTTTCCGCATGAAATACATTTAGATAGATATAGGAAACATTCCTAATGGGGATGTTCTTTGCGTCCATAGTCAAGTCATGTTCAAAAGACACTAAAGTAGTCTCAATTGGATTTTGATTTTGGGCCAATTGGTGAGGCCTTTTTTGCCAAAAGAAATAAAAGTTTATTCTTTTAGGGTTAAAGATCACCTATAATCCATGACATTATCCAAAATAAAATCATGACTTTATACATTAATTCCATAATATAAAAAGGCACAATCCTAAAGTTAAAATTTGGATAGAAATAAAAGAAGAAGTTAAAATTTTGAACTAAATAGAATTAGTGTCACATCTATAATTTAAATATAAGTAATTTAATAAGGCAATAAAAAGAAAACTTCCAATGTCTTGTGCTTTTCCACATAAGAGTGCTAAATTTTTTTTAAATTAAAATTTGTATTATTCAAACTCCAAAAAAGAACTCTTCGTCCTTAATTTTCTTCAATTTTTTATTGATCAAAAAGTGTCTCTTTTCTAACAATCACTGAACTTATAGTTCTAATAAAAATACCAATAGTAAAGGATATAATTTTGTTAAGTCCACCTCAATGACAAATATTTATGATTTATATATATTTTTTCATTCTTTGATTGTGTATTATTTAGAATCTATCATTATAATTATGAAGGAAGAACTAATATTTTGTTTAGTGGTGGTGCAAAATTATTGTCAATAGATTATAAAAACATTTATGGAAATTAGTGCAATATAGTAATATTTCATGATATAAAAATCTAAAATAAAAAGATTTTGGATAATTAATACCACACAAACTAATAGGATAAATTAGTGTCTATATTTTTATCATTAAATAATAAATAGCCAGTAACCTAGACAAAAGGAAAGAAGAATGGTCCGGTTTGAGTTGTGCAAAGAGGCATAAATGGTAATCTTCAAATGAAATCCATAAAAATAATTGATTACTACATATTTGGTATGGATAGAAGGTTAATGATATTTCAATACTATTTAAGGCTTCTATATTCTTCATCTTCCTATCAATGACATCTAATTATTTGAAATTGTAAATCATAAAATTTGTAAATTTTTGGATTTGTGAATTTTAAATTTCAAAAATTATAATTTTAAAATTATTTATAAACCTTTTTTAGTTGTAAACCTTTTTATTTATAAACCTTTTTTATAATTTTACAAATTCATAAAATAATATCAAAATTCATTAATTTTTCATACATTAAATTTATTAATATATATTTTTTATAATTTTAAATTAAAAAAATATTTTTTATGAAATATTAAATTTGAATAAGTTCCTAGTAATATCAAGGATCAACTTAAAGTCATGTGAAAAATATCAAATTTGTGAAGTGTGTGTTTTAATGTAGAAATCTAATAAAGTTTGACCAAGCTTAGATATGAAATGTCCTTTACGGGTTAAACTAGCCATTCTATAGTGGTTGAATAATATAATTCCCTTTTCCAATGGGTGTGATTTATTACAATCTTGAATATGAAGAGTTGGTGCATTTTTACAATAGCAATGCAACACAAATATCTTTGTGCTACAAACTTACAACAACATGATTTGAAGGAAGTCTTTCAATTAAGAACTTTGTAGTGAGAAGGTTTGAAGTGTTGATGGGATGGATCCATATGTTATGATTTGGTCAATATTGACTATTGATTGACATATTGTATGGTCTGGGCTTTCTTTGGATGACAAGGCTTCCCTTAACTCCTAAAGGACCAACCGACCAAGCTTTGTTTTTTGGCAACATAGTGATTTTGGGCAACTCACTATGAATATAAAAATTCACTATATTTTTTGAAATTTTTCTTGGATGTGGGGATGAGGAGTACCTTGCTATTCTACAAAAAAATTTACAATCACACATGCCTACAAATAGTTATGGGGCAAAATGTCATTTTTCATGGGTGGGGGGCAACATGGGCAAGATAATTAACACTATAGGGAAATTTGCTTGGGAAGCCTGGAAGAGCTTAGGCAGGGTCTTAGGCAACCTCTCGCCCAAGTTTAGACCAGGGTACTTCTCTGACATGTTTTGAATTAATAAATTTGACCCAATGTAGAAGGAGGTGGTGGTAGGGAGGTAGAATTTCTATGGCTTCTTTTAGCCTAGTAGAGAGGCTACTCCCAATTACAAACTAAAATAAAAACAAAAACATCCACGAGACCAATTGAATCAATAACCAATACTTCATTTTGACAAATGATCATCCAAATAAAATTTGATAGCTATTAGAAACATTTACTTATTTGACATGTTTTAGGATGGAGAGTGGAGAGGTTGTTTTTATAATCAAATCCGTTTTCCATGATGAATTCTCAAAGGGTATGGGACAATTTGAAGATGAGAGCTTGACCGCTCATTGTCAAAACGTAGGAATTATGTTCAAAGTATAATTTCAGACCTCATTTTGGCATAGTAGAATAACTTATTTAAAAAAAATTGGACTCAGAAAAGTTAGGAAATCAAACTAAATTTCATCTCCAAAGAACCGTTTGTGATTTTGAGCCTCCAAAACAAAGAAATGGACAAAATTTAGAGAGGATGTTTGAAAATGTCAATAAAAATGTCCTTTCCAACCCCTCTCTAAAATTTGTCCATAACTTTTGATTGGAGACTCCAAATCCCAAACAGTTTTTTGGAGATGAAACTTAGCTTGATTTCCTAAATTTTTTTAGTCCATTTTTTTTAAAGAAGTTATTCTACTATGCCAAAATGAAGTTTGACATTCTACTTTGAACATAATTCCTACTTTTTACTTAACTTTGACATGAGTGGATTTCTTAATAATTCTAATTTATATATCCTACACGGTTTGTTTTACCTCTCACTACCCCACTTGTATAAAGATCTTCTCTACTCTCCCCAAGCCTACATAAGCAAGTTGCTCTAAAAATGATTGGAAATTATGACGCGACATCTCTATATTATCAACATTTTATGTAGAATATTCTATAATTCTACTTCATTGGGCAAGGACATCTTCAAAAATCAGGGAAAGTGTAAAATCTTTGAAATCAAAGAGAACATGAAATAGTGTTAGTGAGTTATGATGAGTTGATCTTCGCCAATCCTAACCCAACCTCCTCCCTTGCTAGGCCCAATATGCTCAACTACCCCTTCACTTCAGGTTGGATACAAATTGATCAAGCTTGTGAAAGTTTGATATTTTGTACGATTTTTATTTTTATTTTTTCCTCTTCTAGAGCTAGCTGAAATCTAGAACTCTACCATTCAAATTTTGAATAAATCATTGTGTGTGCAAGCCATAAATTGTTGAAAAAAGGGATTTTTATGAAATTTTTTTTAAGCTAGTTCCCTATGAAAAATTTTGGTATATGTTTTCCAATTAAAAATATTATAATTTTCTTGAACATGTGGCCAACTTTATTGCAAAAATCATGAAAAAAAAGTTCAAGCAAAAAAGTGAAATTAACTTGTCCAAAAGCCTCCTTGAATCAGAACTGCCCAGAATTTGGATGCCCCCCAAAAACATTTTTTTCAACTTTAAACACTATAATCTCACAATCTGTGTGGTCAAAACCTCCCATTTTTTTAATTACAATATAATGAAGTAGTCTAACACAAGATCTTATAGTTAAATGCAACAATTTTTTATTTTTCATTTTCAAGGAGCCTTTGCTATCAAAATAACCCATTTAGAGTGTTTTTTTGGTGAAACATAGTCAAAGAACTTTAGGGGTTAACCCTTAGATGCTTGAGGCACCAAATTTTTGTGTTGACAAAACTTTGAAATTAAATAAAGCCTAACCAAGTTACTATTTTTAGAATCAAAATTTTTTTTAGTGGAATTCTTTTTGAAGTCTAATTTTAGTGTCAAAATCCAATTTTGAAAATGAATGATTACGATTTTTCTACTCAAGATTTTGTGCAAGGAGGTTCATTGCAAATCTTGATTTTCTAGTCTAAAGGGCTCTCAAAATGAGCCTCAAATACATAAATATTGGAGAAGAAATCACATTAAATAATTCTTTAAAAAAATTGTATAATAAATCTTGAAAATTCATAAATTGATTGGGGTTATGCATGTTATGTCCTTCATCCTCATAATTTTTTGTGACTTGAATGCTAGATTTTATATATGAAAAAAGATTGAAAGACTTCAAATCACTTTCTTAGTTTTATCACACTAGTGATCAAACATTACAATCTTTCAATCCATATGTGATATTGTTGTGTCTCCTTTTTGTATGTGATCTCCAACATGTCTAAGTTTGAATATATGTGGTTACAATTTTTAAAAATTGATAAAACTTAATAAAATAATTTTTTTTCAATTTAATTAGAACAAATTCCAAGAAGCTCAGAAAAGGCCTTGGGCATCTAATTCTTTTATTTCCTTAATCTCAGAGCTTGTAGAGTTTATCTAAACTTAGGACCATAAGGAGAGGCATGGAAAGGATCCCCTCTTGCAATCACTTGAAGAATGTTGTATACACTAAATAGTGAAATTAGGTTGGCCCCACTATGTAAATATTTACTATTACTCTACAAGAATGCACTACTTAATTTGGAATCAAATGTTATTGTAATTGAGACTCATGAACCTTCACGTGTACAAATGAAAATGTATGTAGAATTTGACTTGTCCCAAGATGAGCTCATTTGCCTAAGAGGCGTACTGCTACTCAATGCTGTCGTGTCTCTTAGTTCCTTAGTTGCTAAGGTCATGTTTGGTTTGCCTTCTTTTGTTTAAAAGAAAAATAGAGTACTTGAAAAAAAATAAAAAGAGACAAAAATATTTTCCGCCAAGGGCTTGCTCTTTGGTTCATTGTAATGTTTCCCTTATCAATGAGAATTGTCCATGTTTCAAGAAAAAAAATAATATATGTAGAAGTTTTTATTGACTTTGATGGCTTGTAAAGCAACTTTCTTGGAATAAGGCAACATAATTGTTAAGGCAACCTAATTTTTTTAGTGTAGTTCAAATTACAACGAAAGTTTGGGATCCTACTTATCACCCTTATGGGGGATGAAGATACGCTTCTGGATGAATGATTGAGTTCTCATCTCTAATTTCCATGTTTCATCCGTGCCTGTGAATGTAAATGTGTATAGCTTCAAGCCTTCAACCTTCACGACTCCCGTTGAAGATCATAACTTACCTGATTCTGCTTTCACTGTTCTCCCAAACAACGGAAATAACAAACTGGTTTACATTTTACAATAGTTGCACGGAAATGACTGAATAGCCCAATTAATTCTGGAATAAACTCCGGTTTAATTTAATTTTTTTAAAAGCCCAATTATTAATTATACGTACAGTACAATGAACAACCTACTGTACTGTAGTTGTTTTGCTGACTGCTGAGTAGTTTAGTTATGCTGAAGTAAATGAGATTCCAAGTCCTTAAATAACTTAAATGGTTGACAGCAACCACCGATCCTCTGTCTTTCCTAATCTATTAATCAGCAGCATCAAACAGTCGGACAAAATTGTCCATGTGTTTCAAAAAACAAACAAACAGTCGGACTTGACAGGAGTCACCAACTGATCAAATGATCACATTCGAGCCTCTGCTCTACCTTATACTCCGTATTATATAAGTTGGGTTAAGTGTACAGAACAGTGTCTCAGTGTTCACAAATGTGGGTAAATTTAGCAAAGCTTCCATCTTACCAAAATTCTTTTAAAGGCACAAAAAATGTCCGTAGCACGGTGTTAAATTTCAATTTGTTTTTAGCACATTCACTGAGTCAGTGGGTCTCACTCAGCAACTTGAGGTAATAACTTCAATGAAACTTCAATGTAGGACCACTGGACACAGTGGACACGGTTGGTGTTAATTTATGGATTGGAGCCGTTTACAGATATGGTATTGCTATAAGCAGCATGCAATAACTTAAGCTTACTGCAGAGCTCTGCATAGCAAGTGTGTTTAAATTCTCACTATAAATTTGATAATTGATCACAAACAGTACTTCAGACATTCAGCCTGTTGAAAAGTGAATGGGGATGTTTATGGGGTGACTCAACTTCTTGCCCTTCTTTTCACATGTCATTCGGTGGTTCTCCATGGTCACTTGGTTGTTGTCTAGACTTAGTAATTGAAATTGGTTTAAAATTAATTTATGGGAGGCATTTCAGTCATTTTTCTTAATTTTGCAAAAACAATCGGTAAAAATTAAAAAAATAAAAATTACAACTTGGTTCAATTACTAAGTTGAAGAAAATTCAAGAATTCAAGGCAATTTGCACACTATTGTATTTGGATAGCAAATTTGGCTAATTTTTTTCTTTTAAAAAGCATCAAATTTTTTTACTTATTTTGGGAGCAACCCATCAAATCTACAAATAAATGTAAAGATGGCTTGTTGAAAATCCAAAGAATCCAATAATAGTTTGTTGAATCAAATGTCAATCTATCATTTGACCATCTACCATCAAGAAATTCTTTGATGGAAAATGGAGGAATTACTTCACTGACCTTTAGTAAGAGTGAAGAGTAAAAAGATCATTTTTATAATGTAATTCATTGTCCATCATGAATCCTCAAAGGGTATGAGACAATTTGAAAATGAGAGCTTGACCACTCATTGTCAAAAAACCAAAAATTGTGTTCAAAGCATAACTTTAGACCTCGTTTGGGTATAGTAGAGTAACTTTTCACATAACCTTTAAACGAAGAAAAGTGGGAAAATCAAACTAACTTTCAATTATAGATAGTTACTTGTTTGTGATTTTGAGCCTTCCCAAATATTTGTGGACAAAATTCACCAAAGATATTTGAAAATGTCAAAGAAAATTTCCCTTCAAAATGCTCTTTAAACTTTGTCTGTAACTTTGATTCAAGATTCGAAATCTCAAATGGTTTGTGGAAGATGAAATTTAGCTTCATTTACCAACTTTTCTAAGCTCAAGGTTTTTGGAAAAAATTATTCCACTATGACTAAATGAGTTCTAAAATTCTATTACGAACACAATTCATGCTTTTCAAGTGACCATGAGCATTTGTGCTCCTACTAATCCTTATTTACATATCCCACATGGATTGTTTTACCTCCTATCCCCCACTTGTACAAATAGTTTGTCTTCTCTTCTTTAGACATACACAATAAATGGCTTTTTAAGCTATGTGAAAACAATTGCCGAATGCTTTTTATTTTTTTGAATCTAATGCCAAATTTTGAATATGAGAACTAGTTATAAGTGGCCACACCATTAGGCTATTCACCTAGAAACCAATGGGAGCTTTTGTAGAGCACTTAAAATGTGTTTGTTCTTGATGTAAAAAGGATGAGAAGTTGTCATCTCTTTTTCATAAGCAATTCATTTCTTATATTCCTAGTTTTTCATTCAATTATTATTACAACCTAAAACATTGAAATTAACACAATAATTTTTTTTATTTCACTTTGTTGATATTACACTAGCTACCGGATTGTCTGTTCAATGCCCACGAATACATAGATTTGCAATTTGGGTATCTTATGCAATGTACCTATTGATACTTTTATTTTTTAAGTAAATAATTAGTTGAGTGAACTAAAATACAAGTGGAATCATATCAATCTAGTAAGAACTAAAATTGACGTGAATTTTCAAACATATTTGGTCCAAAAATATAAAATTGTCAGTAGGTGGGAGTCATAACCATCTTAAAAAGGTTCAAGATTAGTGATTTGTCACCCTAATTCTGTTTGATGAGTGTTTTGAAAGCACAAGTTGAACATCATGAAAACACTTCTTTTATTGTTGTTATTGCAACTTGTTTGATAAGTGTTTGTTCACAACTAAACGCACATGAACCAATCTTTAATCAACCACATCTTTATTAAACTTAAACCATTCACAAATATATATGCCCAATCATTTGTCTAAAGAAAATGAGCTACACATACATATAGGAGGGGCTAGTAGATGTCGAAATTGGATTGTTCTACCTTAGGTCCACTATTAACAAGAAAGTTTTTTCAATCCCTAAAAATAAAAAAAATTAAGTTGGGGAGCATTTCCACCATTTCACAGTAGGAGCCCTTGGCCTAGCCAATGTAGAGCTTGTGCTTGAAATCTCCCCCACTCTAAACACACTAGCTCAAAAGAGTAGCTCAACCCCAACCAAACAAGCATTCAAAATGCCATCCTACCCCACCCTAGCAACTCTTCACTGGACATGTTTGACTACATTTTTGATACAATTTCTACAACTTTTTTTGCAAAACTAGTACCTTCCACCAATGAGAGTACAAAGCAATGACGGATATCAAAATATCATGTGGAGATATGGTGAAGGAGGTTGGGTAACTAATTCGCAAGTCGAGCCAAGAAGAATGATTGAACCTGTGAAAAGTCATTTGGCATGATACTTAATTTTGCCATGATACTATGCCATGAAAAGGTGGAAATGCTCTAACAAACAAAGGAAAATGCATATACAAGAGCTCATTGGGATTTAGTATGATTTGGTAACCACGGACCAAAACAAAGATTTTATACAAAAAGAGAACAAAATATTTATAATTTATTGGCTTTGGTCTAAAGGGAAGGAGGCTTTGCATTGACACATGAGCTCTTGAGACGAAGTTTGAATAGTCACTTTATTCAAAAATCAAGCGACTACAAAGTGAAAAAAGAGGCATTGTTCACCAATCTAATTCCTTTGTTCCACATTTCTAAGGTAAAAGCGCCTATAACCAACACTTTAAGCAATTTCACTTAATTTGACATGGCATCATTACAAGAAATAATATTTAAAATGTTGGCAAATAAAATTTATCACAGATTTTTTAAAAATTGATAATTTTGCAAATATGCTATAAATTTGTAAAAATTTAATACATTGTATATCCCAAACTAGTTTTCATATATGCAAGCTATAAAATTTGGACTTCCTATATATACATATTTAAAAAAATTGGTTTAGGATACAATATTGGGAATGGATGCCTCTACCTAAGTACTATAGGGATAGAGCCTCTTATAGTACAGCTTCTTTTTATTATTATAATGATTTAATTACAATACACATGGAATTTTATTTTTGTTGCAAAAGATAAATATAAAGTCACCATCCCAATGATGGCTTGGAGGTAGGCAAAAGAATTAGTGGATAAATAAAACAAATTTCTTTGGCACTTATGGAAAAAAAATTTACAATTTTTGATTTCCTTACATTGGTAGACAAAGTCCGACTTCCCTCTTTGTTGAAAATTTCATTTTAAAATGCCATGGAGATTTTGTACATGAATTTTTATTTCTTCTACATTTTTTAAACATCTTGATGTAGAAGTGTGCACTTTGTATTATGGGGTTCAAGATATTTCGGAATTTTTTGAACCACCTCTTATTGAAAGAACAAAATCTATTATCAAGGTAATCAACCAAAATATGATTAGATTTTTAGATGAAAAGAGCATTCTTTGTTTCTACTCTTCCTATGAAAATAATTTAGTAGATATTGTTGTTCTTTTGTGTTCTTGTTGGATTAAATTAGAATGTTGAAACCTAAGTTGCCTTTAAGAAAATTCATTACATTAACTAAAGTAGAGACACGTGATTCAGACACAATTTGTTTTGTATCATCTACTATATCTCTTGGAAGGAACAAAGAAGAGTGGCAAAAAACCCACTATCTCTCTGAAAATCACCACAAGTTTTTTTGAATAACCAATAGGAGTTGAAGAGCTTTTTGATGCAACCAATGGGAGTTGAAGTATCTTTTGCTTCAAGGGTGTCCATTTAGTCCTTAAAGGACATTTCATACCCCTTAGGTCTTTCACCTAGGGAATAACAAAAATTGCAGGAGATGTGATAAATGGCTCTTTTCTCAAATGGTTGCGATTTCCCCCTCCTCTCTACATGCATCGAATGCAATTGCATTGCTTTGAAATTTTCATTGCCATGATAAGAGCAATGTGGATCAAGGAGATGCTCAAGTGGTGGGCACTTCTTTGCAAGGTTGCCTAGACGAGAGACACATTCAATTTACAAGGGAATTGTGTAACGGTGTAGAGGTGGAGGGGCTCATATGGGGGGAGCCATTTCCCGTTTGCTTGCAAATCTAATTATCTTACTTGCATAGTTTGAAATCAATGTGGTAGATTCCACATGCTATCTTCTAAGGAATGAAAATGTCCTCCAAAGATTTAGGCAGTAGTGTGGTGTGAGTAGGTATCCTATGCCTTTAATTTTGAAAATTCATATTGTGGGATTGAGGGAAAGATAGCAAATCAACTCGGGTTGGGTTTTCCTCGAGTAGGCTACCAATTTCACATCAACATTTCATCATTTTGGCCACCAAGCTATTTGGGGCAGAAATAGAGTTGGTTCTAAGTGGGTATACCTTGTAGCACCTGTTGCCATGGGTATTTTGGTACCGAAATAGGGAGGGGCGAAGAAGGAATGGTAAATTGGTAAGAAAATAGTCGAGTCTGGTGGCGAAGCTGCCACAGCGGAGACGCCGACGCCAACAATAGCCGAGCATCCGGAAGTGGCGCCTAAACCCGCCCATGCCTTTTTCTGTTTTCGGGCGTGCTGCTCAGCTCCAGCGCCACGGTTGGCCCGATTCCCCGCCATTGCGCGTCCGCCAGCGCGCAGCAGTCGATGCAGTGGATGAGCTTCGATCTCGATCTCGTTGTCGTTGCCCCGCTGCCAAAGGCTGCCAGGATGCCGGAATTTTCAATTTTCAATTCCAGGGCGACTTTCGAGGGAATCCATGCGCCTCCAGATCGCGCCCTTCGTGCAGGTTGAATGATGTTTTCTCGGCGAAAGGGCCCAGGAGCTCGCGCTTTTCGGACAGAACAACTCCGTCAACTAAGCTTACTGCGTAGTCGTTGGCGTCGTTGCTTCTGGAAAACTGGTGGCGATGGCGGGATGCTCGACAGCGGGCATTACTGGAGCTTGTACGCGTAGTCTCTCTTCGTGTTACCAGGATAGCTCGGGATCTTTTGGTCCTCGGTACAGCATTGGGGGAGGGCCTTGTGACGGCATGATTGATGAGTAGAGATCGAGGTGGTTTGTTTGCTCAGTTGTTTGCGAGATTGAGTTCAGATTCGTGTTCCGGTGCTCGCGGGGATATAGGTACGGGGTTTTCAGGGTCGGCATGCAACGGGGGTATGAGGTCCTTGGTTTAAGGATTCGAGAGATTGGCGGGATGCTCCAGAGCGCCTCATGCTTGCAGTGGTGGAGGTCGTATCCGTAGTTTTTCTTCTTGTTATTACCAGGATAAGTTGCGATCTTCTCCTTCTCGGCTCATCTTGAACTTTTTTGGGGTTTCTTGCAACCATTCTCTTTGATTATGTAGAGAGGTGGATTGTTTGCTTATCTTTTTCGCGAGATTTAGGTCAGGTTCGTGATCCGGTACATTGTTAATGGTGCTTAGAGTGGGTATGCAATGAGGATACTGGATTCTTGGTTTTAAGAATCCGAGAGAGATTGGTTCGAACGGTTACTTGGAGAACAGGAGGGGACGAAATGGCGTCGTCTTCGTTCAAGGATACGTCTTCCGAGACCACAGGTTCGATGAGGTCTCCACTGTCGAGTTTCATGCGGTCGCCAATGTCGAGTTCGATGATGCCGTCCCCGGTGTCGTCCCGGTTGACGATGGAATTTGAATCTGCATTCATGATGGAACAGGAGGAGCCTATTCGTTTTCTAGGCACCGACATTCTTCCTTACCTTTCGCAGCCAAGTTCTTGCTGCTCTAGTTCCGATTTCGACACTCAAAGCAGCGGCGGGTCCGGATCCGGATCCGGATCCACCTCGTTTTGCGACTTCAACGATTCGAACCGCATCACTCTGGGGAGCCTCATTGGACTTCCCATGTCTGACTCGTTTCGCAATTTTGGCGAGTCACTCCGTTTGCTGTCACGCGGGGACAGTCACTACGACAGCGGGGGCAGCAATCGGTCCATCGACGGGCCGCCGCGTCGCTCCAGGTCCTGCAGTCTTCTTGGCGACTTTTTCCGGTGCTTGCAGCGTACGAGAACCGATTACGTCAACAACGTTCCGGTTGGGAGGAACATGGCCAATCTAACCTCTTTTACGATCACCGAAGTCTCGGAGGAGGAGGAACAGGACTCAGAGAATGACAATGGTCCCACTGTGTTCGAAAATTCCGTTTTTGTTGAACGTGATACTCTAGGTAGTCGCATCTACGAATTCAATCCTTTGTACGCGACGTCTGAGGTTGATCCAGCATCTCGAGATGTGAGCCTTGTGCGACAGAGTGCTGCTTCAGAAAAGACCAAGGAATCGGATGACGAGGAGAGCGCTTCGAGATTAAGCATCCAAGTGAGCACGCCAACGACACCAACGGCCCCGTTGAGTCCGCGAGGGGATATACAGCCTCTATCTCCTATGCGGACCGTTCTGACGGCCATTTGCTGCCGTCTGGGCGACGACTGCTCGAGTGACTGATCATTTCTTGGATGCGGCGGATGATTGCGAGACGACCTGTGATGCTGCCTCTTGTTGGGCAAACCATGATCTTAATGATACTATGTGAAGGGTTTCTTGTGCTGTTTATCATCAGGTATTTTGTTAATACCAGCATAACCTACCATGCCAACTCTTGTGCAGCAAACCATGATCTTTACGATTCTGTATGAGGGGTTTCTAATGCTGTCTATCATCAGGTATTTATTGAATACCAACATGATCTAGGATGCCCAACTCTTATGGCCCGGCAAACCGTGACCTGCATGTTACTGGCTGAAGTATCAAGCGTGGTGCTTGTTCATCGCTCAAGTGTTTTTTTAATACAGACTTGACCTAGAATGCCAAATCTGGTGGGGCAAGCGTGATCTGTATGATTCTGTATGAAGGATCAAGGGATTTCTGGTGCTATCCGTCACCATTTATTTTTAGAGCCAAAGATTGAAGTATATTATAAATTGCTGCTCCTCTATTCCGGTTAGACTGTTCGTAGAAGTGCAAGGTACCGAATCAACTTCTGGTGCGTTTGAATAAGTTTTCTCGGATTGGATTTACACTGCGGCAACGTCTGCGAAGTGGGGTGCTCGTGACCAGACGAAGTGTGTGATCTTCAGATCTCAGGTTGAGCTCAGCTGTAAGACGCGTAGGTCAAGAAGTGGCGAGATTAGAAAAGGGAATTAATTCTTTTCTTTCATAGCTTAGTGCACTCAGATTACATTAGCTGCTTATTGAAGGAGAATAACAACTGACAACGATCATTTCTTCATGATCAACATGTAACATCATGTTTCTCCAAGCTTGCTGATGTATTGTTCTGAATTGAAGATGGTTTGCATCATTGACAGGTTCCATGGCCGATTCAGTCTTGCAAGGCAAAATATTTCCTCCTGTTTAGTCTGACTGATTTGTCGCTCGACATTTCTTTGAGGGTCCTGTTATGTCGAGTCGATGCTGAGTTCTTCTCTTCTCTTTCTGTCCCAACTCTCTGCAGTGACTGCTCCGTGTCAGTGCTTTCGTATATTTAAGCTTACTTTTAGTGGAGTCGTGGGATAAATATTCAGGTGGACGTTATTTACCAGATTGAGAATCACTGGGCAATGCTGGAAAGTGTAAAAAATCGAATCCCAGCTTTGCATTGGCATTCAAAATGTAGACAAATATTTGTCCCATCCAACAGGATCCTACATAACATTCTTAATGACACTATTCATCTTTTAGAGGAATCCTTATTGCGCCCATCGACAGATCTTTCAAGGTTCCTACATTCTCTCGAAGACGTTGGATTCTTCTGCCATCTTCTCCACTATCATTCTAAACTCTAGTGAAACCTACAAATAATTTCCTCCTGAAAGATGATCTTCCTCTTGGTTCAAGAATGTTAGATACAAAGCTCATGTACTTAGTTTGTACAACAGATATTTCGTTAAACTGGCAATATTTCACAAACTTGGCACTTGTAGGTTTAGACCATGCAGTGTAAAATGTATACCTCTCCTAGATTTCAGACTGTGCAGTCTGAAATTCATACCGGTCCTAGAAAATGAATGGAAAGATGATGTATGATTACTGCCATTTTAACGAAATATTTGTTGTACATATTTGTATACCTATCAACATTCATTTATTTTATTTTCAATAAAATTGTTTGATTGATTGCTCTAAGCTCGATCATGGTTGAAGTGAAGGCTGTTGAGTTCAGGGATCTTCGCCTTAATCCACATAAAGGGTTGGGTTTTACCTCTCTGGAAAAGTCATGAGGACAACAAGAAAGGTGAGACCAACACAATTAACCCATAAAGTGCATTGCAAGCCCCACGGGCATTTTGAATGTCAAAACTTGAATCTTCACATAGTTCTTGATTTTAAATGTTTTAGAGCTTAACTAAGAAAATTTAGATACAATAATCTACTTTAAACTCTATTTGATTTTTTTTGCAAAATTTTTTAAATGATAATTTTGTGACATTTTGAAGATAGTATCTAGAAAGCTCAAAATACACAACTTTTGAACTTTTTCTCCTTGTTGTAAGCTCAAAAAGTAAATCAATTTCTTCATAATGTTTGTCATTATTATTTCCAATTTTCTTAAAAATTTCATACTATTTTAAGCATTTCTACAATTACTATAACTTTTACAAAGAATTTTCTATTAAAAATCATATAAATTTCAATTTGGTGTTTTTAGTTATGAAAAAAAAATTATATTTTAGACATATATTTGTACATGTGAAAAAGATCAATCTTTTGAAATGTGTGTTTTAATGTAGAAATCTAATGAAGTATGACCAAGCTCAAACATGAAATGTCTTTTAAAAGTTAAAGTATAACCTATATGGGGCATGTTGGATCAAATGGGAAAACATTCTAAAATAGGTGAGGATTCCATTTCTCATTGTATTGCTATTGATGACAATTGAATGAAAATTATTAAATTTGGAAATGCTTAAAAATCTTGGATGTTGCTATATGAGGGACAAGTTTGCAAAAAATAGTGTAGAAAATGAAATTTGGTTTGCAAACTAGTACAACCTAGATCAAAGTAAAGGAAACCAAATTGTTGGCACACCTAAACATCCTGAAAGGGTGACTGGGTGACGTAAATTCAAAACAACTAGTGTGCCTTGAGTTGTTGCCATAGTCAAAATGAAAATAGAAGTAATTTTCTAATTTATAAAAACTTCAAAATTCAATAACTTTCCTATTGTAGGTTGGAAGTTGGAATGCCACGAAACTAAGCCTGTTGTCGAGTAGAGAAGCCTTGCCTTAGGAAAACGTGGGGTTTCTAGCTGCAATTAGATGTGATCCAGAATGAAAGACCCTGTGGTCATATGAAGTCACAAACATAATGGTAAACCCCTGGATGATGCTATATGAACAAATCAAATATCACATCTCTATATATCCCTCACAAGATGTCATGGAGTCTTAATATATATCATATATTTGTAAAAGATTATCGAAAAAGTTCATACCCTCCATAAACTTCCCTTAAAGAAGTGTCTAGTAGAAAAATAAGTGCCACAGTCATTTTACAACTCCAAACTAAGAGTGTGTTATGTTCTTAAAAAAATAACAAAAAGTTCTACAACTTCTCCAAAATTCATTCAAAACTAAGGTACTGTCTGATTTTTATGGTGGATCAAAATTTACCCTTCCCCACTCAAATGTAGCTCACCTATATTACCCTCAAACTCAAAACTTTTACATGCTAGCTCCAAACTAAGAAAATAATAGCATTTTGGAAAGCTAAAAGAAGTATCTACAACCTCTTTAAGTTTCACTCGAAATTAAAGTACTGTCCAACTTTCATAGTTTATCAAAGTTCACTCTTTTGAAAATCCGAGGCAGTTCCATAACACTTCACTCCCAAACTCATAACTTATATATACTAACTTTAAGCTTAGTGTGTGATAGCTTTTCAGAATTACAAAAATAAGATACATAAGCTTTCAAAATTTCATTGCAAAAAAACTCCATGTACAATGTGCAATAGCCTCTCAAAGTGATGGCTCTCCCAAGCAAACAAGGAGGAGGAAGAAGATGACCCTCCACCTCATCTATCACTTCAACTTCTATGTTATCCACCTAAATTAGTGGATTTTAGCCACTAAAATGTCACATGGTCACAATGCACCCATGAGTCACCTCCTATCCTCCATAAGTCTATTCATATCATCTACGTGGACCTCTAATCTATTATAAACAACGAAAGAAAGGTAAAACAAACTTTACTTTTTATTTTTACAATTTCAAACACACAAACTAAAATATGAAAACATCTTTAAATATAGAAACCAAATAACTATATTCAAATGTTTGTCAAATAGAGGTAAAAAGAAGAGTTCAAGTGTAGTATGATCACATTTGTTTCTTGAGACTCTAGAAAAAAATCCCTCTAATTTAACAAACAATTATGTATTTTCCCATAATGAACGCTTTACAATGTGACACTGTGCACCCCTCTTTGCCAAGGGCTTTTTGATGGTACCAATAACACAATTGGAGGACACATAGTTCATAAGATCTCACCTTAATGAACAAACAAAACAAAACTAACAATTAGGGGATGCATAGTCTACAAAGTCTCACCATAACAAACAAACAGACTAAACTAAACTAACAACCTAACTTAAGGTATGGATTGTATTGCTTCAAAATTATGTAGCTTCAAAGGTTAAATACTATAGACAAAACAATCATCTTCCTTCACAACATGTTTGGGGAATCAATGACAAAAGATAATAGACAATTCCTGCATTAGTACATGAGATTTATTTAGCTTATCATTCTCTTCTTTTAAAAAAGAATTCATTCTATTTTAAGAACTTTTGTAATCTACAACTTAAATTAGGTTGTTTTTTTGTTTGTTATGTGGAGATCTCTTGGACCATGCACTTCATACTGTTGCAAAGCCCTCATTGAGGAGGGGTGCACGGGCTTTATTTTGTGGCATTTGGACCTATACTGTGAAAGTTATTGAATTTTCAAGCTTTTTTTTCATCAAAAAAATTGGAAAATTACTTTTATTTTTCTTCTAGCTATGGCAATTGCACAAGGTGCACTAGTTATTATAATTTTTACAAATAGATTACTTTATAAAATCATATGAAATTCAATTTGATGTTTTTCATTACCAATAATTGAGAAGAAAATTTTAGACATATCAATATGTTTAAAAAATATTGAATGTGTGTTTTAATATTGAAAACTAAAGAAATTTGATCCTTTGGGAAGTTCATTTTTCCTTTTCACAATGAATAAAATATCCAACATTTTAAACTTTTTTTTAGTTGTTGAAATACACATGAAGTAAGAGCATCACCATGAGTTGCACTACAATTGACTGTGGTAACAACCAGTGGCAAGGCACTTATTGTTGTGTAGGATATGATGTTGTTGTAGCTACCCAATGCTTTGCACCAAGTACCCATTAAAATCAAATCCAACATCATCATCCAACTAACACCAGGGGCACTAGGTCATGGCAAATGCCATTGTGTTTATTACCTTTCATTGAGGTCATAGTCAAAGTTGACTAAGTTAACTTGAGTGTAAAATTGTCCTCTTCTGAGACACTTTGTTGCCAAATAAATGAATGGGAAGGATGGAAGGAATCGCAAAACCTTTGCTATGAAGGGGTGTTGGTGTAGAGCCATTTGGCAACATTTGCAGCAAGGTTGGAGTACCATTGCCAAGGCCAGTGGCAAGGCTTGGTGGCAATGCTCTAACCTTACAACATTCAACTTCACCTTCTGATACCTACATTCTAAAGTCTAACATTTACTTGAAATAGTCCATTTGTTGTAGTCATTCATGAAAAACTCAAGCTTGTTTAATGCTCAAAGTTCAATGTCATGAATTGGGAATCCAAAATCAACTAAAAACGTAAATGATTTCCAATGCAAGAATGCACTAGAGTCCAACCAATTGTAAAATTGCGGGGAAACAATATAAAAATTGATATGTTGATGACACAAGATGTACACAATCAAATATGAGAGCATTCGAGAGCTTCATGTTGATTTTAGTTCACCTATTAAACAATACATTGAAAATTTACAACTTCTTCATAAGTGTTTGAATAATGCATGCATAGTGAACTTGAATCCTCTTTCACTTGCCAATAATAATAAAAAAGATCATTTGTATTAATAATAATATATATGCTTGGTTGTTATTAGAGATGATTAAATGCGTACTTACCTTAGTGGGCATTATAATAGGAAGATGTATTGGTGATTAGAATCATTGAATCCTACAAGTATAGAAAAAGAATGCCACAAAGAAGGTCATGACGACATATCCTCTTAATTAAGAATCATCTTCCTAATCAACTATTAAAGTGATGGAATTCTTTGGTTGTTAAATGAATCTCACAAACTATTGTTTTTCATTCTCTATTGATTCAATTCATGCATTGACTATGATGCCTAATACTAGAAGCAAGATTGACTAAGTTTTCATCCAATAAGAGCTTTGAAATTGTATATGCCAAGGAATGTCACTTTACACTCAAAATTTTTAGTGTAAGGTTTTTAATTTCAATTGGTTGTATTTTTTGAAAATCAAAGTGTGACATGTGCACTTAGAAAAGAATGGAGGTGTGGCTACTACCTTTTGTGTCACGCCCTTATCTCCTTGGGGTGCCCGAAGTGCCTTAGTGAGCAAGGGGGACCTTGGGGATGACTTCCCAAGCCTTGCAATAGACTAAGAAGGGAAAAATGAAAGACTCCCTAGTAAAAGAGGGTGCAATAGCACCTTGGTTAAGAAGGCCATTGTATCATGTCATACATGCTTGGAAAGTTCTTGAGAAGATGTTTGTAACCGTCCAAAGAACTCTTGATTTGGACTAGTAGGCTAGAAATTATGGCCGTTCAAAGTTGGGGGTGTCTTGGCGATGCTGGGACACTCAAAGGCTAGGTGTGAGGGGTTCTTAAGGAATCATTCAACAAAGCATGACATGTAGCATATCATTGAAAAAGTACAAAGACAAGGAACTTAGAATGCCAAGCATTACGAGGTTCTAAGACATGAGCCAAAAGTTATGGCCAAGAGAAAGGTCATGGTGAAGGCGTGATGCTACTTCCGGTAAACCCGAATCTTTGGAGGGCCATAACTTGGTGAGAGCTTGTCCAAATGGGACAAGTGAGTAGTCCATCATCATCGAATTGTCGCATAGATATCGAAATGGGCTCGCATATGGGATTTGGAGCCTTGAATGCAAAATTATGCTGTTTGAAAGTTCAAGAGTCCAAACGGAGGTAGAACTTGGCGAATTCGGTTGGAAATGGGTGGTCTTTCAAAACCCAAGGGGGTTTGGGAAGTTCACTTGATCCACAAGGGGGGGTTTCACCGAATTCTACATAGAGTACTATAGGAGGGGTTGGTTTCCCTCCTCACTCCCTCTTGGAGCCTTGGTGAGTCCCGGTGACTCATAGGTGGTGATGTAACTTCACTACTAGCTTCAAGGCTCCTTGGGACACTTGAGTGTGTGTTCTGCGGCACCGGTTGATTGAAGTCCCACTCCTTGCTAGGCCTTTGGTAATGTGTCCCGAATTATGAGTCCGGATTAGTATTGGTGTGAGAGTAAAAAATACACAACAAACCTAGTATGAAGTGAGGTGACAATCAAGGGCAATTAAAATCGTGGTGAGTAGTGCCACCATGAGTCTTAGCACAATAAGATGGAAGTTCCGTCCCATATCACAAAGTAACATACCAGGTGTCACGAATGGAGTGCATGCTAGAAGTCTCGGGCATTGGAACTTAGCAATGTGAGTTGGAAATAGGAACTAATGTTGTGAGTGCGTGACATGTGTAGTGTTAGTTAGTTGGGCCTAAGTGATACCGGAATTGGAATGTGGTGAGCCCTGAAAGCTGTGAAGGGCTCTTGAAGTCTAGTTGGAGTTGTTAGGTGTTACTGGGGCCGCGACACTTTGTATAGGTCACGTTCCTTTTTTTAAGTAATTAACCATAATTTGAAGCATGCCCAAAGTTTGTTAAATTCATAGACCAATATTTAAAAAACAAAGAAATTTTTCTATCGGAGATTTTGAGTTTCTTGAGAAATCTGAAATGCCATAATTAGAAAAAATTCAAGAATACGAAAATTGGAAAACAACATTTTGTACGGTATGAATTCCATAAAGTAAACCATTTTCACACACAAGTCTTAAGTTAAGTGTTGAAACTGACCTACGAGTACGGTAGTAGAAATCCAGTCTTGGCCGTCACCGCCACCACCACCAGACTCACGCAAATGCTGGGAAGAGAATTGCTGAAGTCATTCTCGGGTTGTGCAAATGCCTTGCGGACATGAATGATTTATCCTGAACATGAAAAGATTTGATCGAAGAGCATGAAGCTCTTCAATCACAATTTTGAGATTGTGAGCAACAATCTCAATTCCATGGGATGCAGATAATGAAGCTCTTGATGTTCTTGTCTTGGTGTTCTCTACGATTTGAATTCCATCGATTCATGCGAATTGAGGCCGGCTGGTCGCGTTTCTGCCATATGGCCAGGACGTGCAGAATCACATGGCAACTGGCCGAAGCCTTCATTTCGTGGTCATAATCGAGCAAGCATTGTATTGAAATCCGTGGAACAAATTGGGTGCCGGTGTGCATGACGAGACGGCAATTAAGGGAAGATCACGGCGGAAAGAGATTATCCCTGGTTCTTAACTGCGGAATTGACACGAGAAGAGTGCCATGGCTGTGCGGCCACTACCACTGCAAGCCTGTCTAGGATTCGGAGGTACCGTGGGCAATGGCCTCATCCTGCACCCGGACAAGAAGACGCTCATCTATCCTCTGGGCACCACAATCGTGTTACGCGACAAAGTAATCAACACAACCCATCATTCACGAAAATTCACAGTTGTTGCTACATGCAACCCTAACTTCTTGAGCAAGCCATGACGAGAAATTGCCACATTCAACCCTAAATTTGATCACTGGAACCACTTTTGTTAACGCCATGATTGGTTGATGATTGACGGGTCGGTCGTGGGTGCAGGGGGACTTGACGAAGCAAGAGTTTCTGCAAGGCCACAACAATCGCGTATCATGCGTGCAAGTGTCCCGAAGCGGCAAATTCCTCGCCAGTGGCCAGGTCTCGCCCATGGGATTCTCCGCCCCCATCATCGTCTGGGACTACGCCGCCCGCAAAATCCTGCATCGGCTCGTCCTCCACAAGGCCGGCAAAAAACACATCCCTTCGTGATCGATTTCCTGTCACACAAAATTTCAAACTTGCGATCGATTTCATTGCACCCAGTCGAGGTTGACAATGTCTGAGATTCCAATGGTACGGTACGTGGGATGCTGCAGGTGAAAATCCAGGGGCTTGATTTCTCGTTCGACGACGAGCTGCTCACGTCGTACGGGGGGACAGACGATTGCAAGCTGGTCATCTGGCGAACCAAAACAGGTCATGATCTTTACTCTTGATCCGTTTAATAGATCGCAGACTAGTTGAATGATTTCAGGAAGTTGCGAAGGGTAGATTCGTTGACCTGAATTGAATATGGGGATGTACGTGGATCGATGCATGATTCGTGTGCAGGTGAGGCCATCTGCGGAAGCCCGACGCCACTGGATTACGCCATCTCTGCGAAGTGGGCCAACAATACGCGCAACATCCTCATCACCACGGCGGACATGAAGATCAACGTGTGGAAAGTGGACGCCGAGAATAGGAAGCTCTATCCTGGAACTTGTGATACCGGGAAACGAAAACGCGTCTACCAGTGCGTGGTATGCGTACTCCCATTCCTCCATCACAACACCGCCAATTGAGAATTCGTAGCACATTAGGGTATCTCCACCGCAATGAATGTTTATCAGAGGTTATGGGTAACATTAAAAAAATTGGTCTCACTAGCACCCCACCAGCACCGGAGAAATTCAATATGGGAATTGGACAAATGTCCCTCTGTGTTCAAATTCCATTCCCTATTGTACCCTATTCTATCATCACTGGACATTGACTGGAATTCTTCAAAAATTCCATAGATGCATATTTTGGATTTCTCCTGTGCAATGGAAAATGGTTGTGAAGTGAACTGCAATTGATTACAATTCACTTCAACTATAAACTTTTCAATTTAGGCCATTTTCAAACTATATTAGAGACATGCTCACATGCAGCACCACTTCCACTATGCTGAGGTAACATGCGTAAGACTGACAATTTCAATTAATTCAATTTGGTAACGGGATGCACAAGAAATTTTCCCTTCAATAAGTTTTCCATTCAGCTATAGATTGAAGTTTGGTATAATCGTAATAAACTTTGGCATTGTAACTGAGATTTGCCAATCATAGAATGGAAATTCCCTGGACATTAGCCTGTTGATCTGACATAAGAACTGTGTCATTCTAAGTACCTGCTCCTAATTGAACCTCAATTCCAATAAATTGGCGATATTCTATGCGCCAAGTTGACATTCCGATTAGCTTTTTGTGCCAGTAGATATGCATGAGAGCAGATTGCATTACATCACAACAACATTGTGCACTGCTAAGATTTTACCCCATCTCCCTCCCGGCTTCTGAACTCAATTCGCTGTATTCTTTGGTTGAGGGTCCACGGCGCTATTTCAATGCAATTGCACCAATTTAACGAAGTTTACGTTCTTGCGAATTGTGATCGATCTGTGGCTGCATGCACATACGAGCGCAGGTCATCGACGATAAGGACGAGTTCATGTACGTGGGCACTCGCAGCGGCGACGTGATGCAAGTGAGCCTTGGCCCAATGCTCTATCGCGCAGGCGGCCCCCAGCCCTTCATCGAGATGGGCATCCTATGCATCCAATTCACCCCTTTCAAGGACCTAGTGGTGGGTGGTGGCGACGGCACCGTGAATCTCCTCCGCCTCCCCACTTTCAAGAACGTGAAGCGCATCAAGCTCCAGGGCGCCATCACCTCGCTCTCCGTCGCTTCCCAAGGCGCCAAGGGCAGCTTCGAGGTGTACGCGGGCACCCAGATGGCGCAGCTGTACTTGGTGAAGTACGACGGCGCCAAGAACGCCATGAGCGCCACGCTCGTCCAGCGCTGCCACTTCAACCGCATCAACGACATCGCGTTTCCCAAAGACTACAGCGACCTGTTCGCCACGGCGAGTTCGAACGACGTGCGGCTGTGGAATCTCAAGGAGATGAAGGAGATTCTCCGCATCGAAGTGGCAAATGTGGAATGCGAGCTGAAAGACCGTTTGAACCAGGAGTGCTATTGCTGTGCATTTATGCCGGATGGGAAGACTATTGTCAGCGGGTGGAGCGATGGACGGATACGGGCGTATGCGCCGCAGACGGGGAAGCTGCAGTATACCATTGTGAATGCGCATCAGAGGATGGGAGCGTTCGTGGGATCCGACAACACGGTACCAAGTCAACACTCGCGTTTCCACTAATCTTTCACTCAAAACTATCGTATTATTTAACATCCAAGAGATGGCCTGCGACGAGGGGGAATGTAGATCTGAAGCTTTGGGGGCAAAATCAAATGATAGTTGATAAGATTCCAGAAATTAAATAAACTCTTTTTTATGCAAGTTTCCTTTCCTTCCCATCTAGACGTGAACCAATTTGGAACCTTGCATAATAATGAAGCATCTAAAGGTCAAGCTAGTCCCGTCCCTAAAAATAGACAAAAATTGCTTCTTAGCAAACTTTATTGAACTTAATCCATTTCATATAGCCCCGAGTGAAGAAAGTAAACCAATCCATTAAATTTAAACTAAAGATGATGGGGAACAAACGGGTCGAACAAAGAGGTTTGTTGAAACCTTGTTATCTCAAATATATTTTGGCATACTACATGGGAGCTTTGTAAGCACCATCTTTTCAGGTTCATTCTTGTTACTAGTGGAGTCAACATTGTGTGAAAACGAGGTGAAATGAGGACAAAAATATCATTGCACCAATCAAGGAGTAAAATTTCTTGCTATCTCAAGCTCGTTACTTTGATATGTGCAATCTAAAATGGCCCTACATCGTTAAATCTGAACTGAATATGAGGAGACAATTTTATAAGTGAAGCTATGTTAGCCTATCCGTCTTTAGCATTTGAAGATGGAAGGCTCAACTCACAGACACTTGTTAAAAACGGATTAGGCTCTGTTTTGTTTTATTTCAAAACACTGTTTCAAGGTTCAGGATTTTTTTTAAAAATGAATTGTATTGATGAAGTAATTATTTTGAATTTGATTCTGCATTTTCTGCTTTGACAGAAATGCTTTCAAGGGGTGACTTCAATTGCTACAACTTCGGACAGCTTGCGGATCATCAGTGGTGGCATCGAAGGGAACGTAAGGATTCTCAGAAACGTGCTCCTGGAATTTATTACAGAATTTTATCTTCTAAAAATGAATTTGCAAGCCTGATTATCAAGACTTCGTTGCTCTCGACCTCAAAAACTTCTTCTCAAGCTGTTTCAAGTGTAATTATATATTTTTTATGCTTTGGGATGGACCAGGTTCGGGTGTGGAGAATCGGCAGCCAGAGCCACTCCATGCTTGCTTCAATGAAAGCCCATACGCAGGCCTGCACATATCTTGCGGTACCTTTCCTCTTCATGGCTAATTTTTTCTTATTAATCTTGCATGACTTGATAATGAACTGGATATAAAATTTGAGAATTGGGAGATTCAAGAAGGTTACTGGATATAATGTCCAGTTGTTTCATAAGATTTTGAATGTTCAAATTCGTATTTTGGGGTTGATCGAAGAGTTCACAAAGTTTACGAGTTTTATCCTTCTTCTCACCACCTAACAAAGAGAATGACATGGTTGCTCAAAAACTTGACATTACGAACTATATACAGCCTGGAGGGTTGATAAGTTCAAGAAGGTTATCAAGTAGAATTCCAGGTCATTTCAACAAAATTTTGAACATCGAAATTAGAATTTGTTGCTGCTCAGAGGCTTCCATTGAGCTAAAAGAGTATGGATTCTATCATTCCCTCTTGCAACCAACAAACGAGTGGGAGCGAAACGAGAGAGTGACACGGTTGCCTTGAAACTCGGACTCTGGCATTACAATAACTGCTATTGAATAAGAAGCTAACCATTCAAGCGATGGGGGATGGGCAGGTGAAGAAAAACAACACCGAGTGTGTCTCGTGCAGCAACGACGGGTCATGCATGGTTTGGGATCTTACAGTAAGTGACGAAAGTACTACTATTTCATTAAATTGGCGCAATTCCAAGCACCCCAAGTTGCGACATTTATCTGCACAGAGCTCTGAAAACTAGAGATTTAGATTTCAGGGTGCTCGCCCTGAACTGAAAATGCAAATGGGTATGGAATTCCGCCAATTCGACGAGTTGACCCGCCTTTTTCTACTACCTGTTAAAGTGCATTGCAGTAATAGACCTCAGATAAGATAGCTTTCACTTTCAAGTAGAATTCATAGCAAACCTGATGTGAGGGAGGGGGGGTGAACTAATTGTGCAGAGGTATACACGAAACAACAGCATGGGAGCCAGCAGTTTCTTCAAGTCGGTGAATTATCATCCTGACGAAAGCCAGCTTCTCACTTGTGGCACAGACCGCAAGGTATTGAAATCCCACACCCATGCAGACGTACAGGAAAACCAGTGTTCGGGATCTTTTTTGAGTTCGACCAGCTGTTTTTCTTTTAGTCCCATATTGAACCGTATTTTCAAGAATCAAGTCCGGTTATTTTCTCTATTTTTAGCTCTAAATAAAAAAATATATAGAATAGTTTTTTTCACTGGGTTTTTTCGGATGTCTTGCAACCGGCTGGTGGAATTGGGTTTCTTCCTAATTCCACCAGCTAATAACTTTGAACTAGCCGCCAAATTTTCCCAAAGACTCAGTAAAACACATCTAGAGTCAATTGTTGAAGATGAGAATAGGATATGTAATTATTTTTAGACCATTGTGAATAAAGAATTTGTTGGGGTATACAGTTCAAGTAACCACGACTCACAGGCATTGGTTCTTCAAAAAATGCTACGTTTGGACTCTATGACGACCACACAATACGTACAGTGTAATCATAAAGATTCAATAACTGAATTTTACAAACTTTGTACCAATAATAAATGTTGGGAGAATCAGAATTTGGTTATCAGTTAATCGGGTGGATTGCCCAATCAACCCATTTTGGGACGTTTTCATCCTTGTTCACAAATGCATCTGATTTCATCCATCCAGGTTCTGTAAATGTTTTGTTTTTTGTTTTGTTTCAACATTTTGTATACTATAGATTTTCAAAATTCTGCTTTGCAAGTGTTTTATAGTTCAAAAAGTGCAAGAATATTTCACCTCAAAAATTGAATTTTCTTCAAATAAATAATTGTCCTACAAAAAATGACTTTGGTAGGTCAATATCATAAAATCTTTTAAAAATCACCCTAATTAGAGTTATTAAATCTATAGTTTGAGCAAAAATTTGATGCAAAAATGAGTAGTATCCAATTCACTAATCATTTTTTGAAGGGCTTTTTTTCTTTTTTTTTGAGGGGGGGGGAATTTGATCAATAAATCCTAGTGAGTGCAATGATAGATCCATGGTTATGAATATAAACTATGAATCATAGTTTACAACTTTGTGTGAAAATCCTTACTACATTATATTTCACAATCATATTTTAATACACATCTTCACATTTGGGTGAGTGTGGAGTACTTGAAATACCATTAGCAGGATTAAATGTCATTTGCGTTGGCATTATGTTTAATAAGATATGGAAGTCAAAGATGTAGTTGTCCAAAATAATTTTCAACTACACCTAAAATTGTCCAAATATGTTTTTTACATACATTCCTATTATAATGCATGTTGGGTTCTATTGAAAGTCAAATCTAATTCTAGATTTTTCTTATCATGTTTTTTTAAACACCTTAGATATAAACTATAAATCTTTGTCTTGCTAAAAGAAGGGTATCCAAAATCACCACAAAGCTTCCATGATGAGAAGCTATACATTTTAGGCCCAAATCCCTAAGGGTTGGTTTTGGCAACTAGTTGCCATTAGGCGCATATCCATACAAATGTAACTAATAGCACATTAGAGTCAAGGGTACAAATTTTGGCCAACAATAACATTGTACAAAAACTAAATCAATTCAATTTAAATATGAAATAGCATTATATAACTAGGCGATGATCCTCTATACGATGGGAAGGTATTATACCTCTCTAGATGTCTATGAGGGACTTATCACTTAGTTCAAGAATTAGGGTTGGTGGAGGAGCCGTACAAGACAATTTTGTTTATTGTAGGGGTCCCTTTTTCAAAGATGGAAAAGGGACCCCTGCCTCACTGGTAGACAATGTTATGTGAGATGAGTATACATCAATGCAATAAAAATCAATGACATTGTGTATCGTTGTTGTACATTTGATAATTCTAAATATAAAATTATAGTAAAAAGAGTCTTTTTTTCTTAGATTATTGGTTTCAAACAAATTTCTTTCACATGTGTTGATGCAAGTGACCCTTGCCCTCATTAAGTGCAACTTCAAATGATGGTTGTGTGCGTGTAGATTACATTTTGGGATGCATATGACTGTCAACCGATTCGAATAATCGACGGTTCCCTCTCGGCGGAGATGCTAAGTTTGGATGTAGGACCCGATGGTGAGGGCTTTGTTAGTGGAGGTGGAGACCGTGAGGTAAAGCTTTGGAATTATAATGAAGGCCATTGCTACTTCGTAGGCCTTGGCCATAGTGCTGGCATCACTAGGGTAAGTTACTTCACTTTGCCTTTGTCTAACACCATGTAGTGACATTAGTTGGGTTTGATTCAATAAAAATTCAATTTATTATTTCTATCAAAATGGAGTCATCTATAATTTTGGGGTTGGTTGATACCTCTTGAATATGTGATGTGAAAATTGAATTTCAATAACAACATGTTCATGCAAAATTGTGTTGGTTTCTACATTTTGTTCATAGAAAGGAGGTCTAGGAGCTCCAAGCTTCTTTGTTAGAGCTTGGTGACAAAGCTGCTTATATGGGCACCAAGAAAGTTTTAACATTATAACTCAATGCTCCAAGACCTCCTTTCTAGTAGAGTAGCATCTTCTGATAATTTCATTAATCCATGCCAATTGGATCAATGGTCTTCGATGTGATTATTGTAGTTTTATCACATTACTAAAGTTACTACCAAAGAGTACAAAAACATTAAATTTAACATTGTGGTGCAACCCAATGTTTTTTGGTTATCAAAAAGTGCATTGTAGAACATTGATAGTGAAAATGCACCGCCTAGTGAAAGGGATTCTAACATTCATGGTTTAGGGTTGGTCACCCCACTATGTTGTAATCATGTCACCGACCAAAAGCAAGTACACAGATATAGGATTACATACTTGGGGTTTCACATTTTGATGTAGCTATATTAAGTCTTAAAGGATCAGAAACTGCCATTTTGGGGTGCATTTGCCAAAATTAAAAGTAACATCATTTTGTTTGGGCCTTGGATGTACAAAAGTGTAGTAGAGTATCATAAAAATGGGGATAAAAAATTTTAGGCCACAAATTCAACTGTATATATTGAAAGATTATGATGTTTGAAGTGAGGAAAACCACTTCTTTTCATTTTTGCAAAACAATGGCAACAAACTTTCAACCCTCTTAGAGTAATTTTTGTTTTACATCAAATTATACCTCTATACCATCAAATATGACATCTTGTTAGATACACTCACGCAACATTTCAAAAGCAAACATGGGGGCTACCCTCCTCTAAATCACCCTAAATTACAAGGAGGTCAAGTCAATTAGCAATACATTATTCATTTTTTGATGATTTCTTGTGCAATAAAGAAACTTTCTTTCTAAAATCAAAGTGGTTAAAACTTAAAGACCAACATTTGCAATGTGTGAAAAAAATTCAAGAATTTTGAAAATGAAAATTTCAAGATAATAGTATTTGTAGTTAGACATAAAAAAATTGCTTTATTTTCAAACTTATCCAATAGGGTTAGTAGAGTTTTGACTCCTCTTTGGAATGAGATTTTTCCTCTTAAAGTAGTAGGTTTTTTGAAAATTGCATATTATATCATATTAGTTACAAAAATGCCAAATTTCAAAAGTAGATGAAGAATTTTGCAAAAGATGCCAAAACTACATAAGCTATCTAAATTTTTTTTGGAGCAACATAATTGTTGCTCCAAAAATCCAATGAGAAATTTTTAACACTCCCACAAAGGGATGAATGTCTACATCTTGTGTCAAATTTTCAGAAACATCTACTTGTTCTTTACTTCATCATCACCTATCTAAATTCCAAATGTCCCATGAATAGACATTTGGTCCTTTAGGGGTTAAAATTATTTTGGCCTTTGTCTTTCTTTCCCAATTTAGAAAAATTTGGAAACACTTGATGAAATGTCCTTGATGAAACAATGTCCTCTGTAACTTCGATAGGCAAAGCTTTCTTGTCACTATTTGCTCAAGATTAAAAATAACAATTGTGGAGCATTTTTTTTGGCTCTCACCATTTATTGTGGACAACACCTTGAATTGCTTGATAATGATATGATTTTCTGACTAGTGTGGTGGATTGATGACTTTGATGCAGATAAAGATTAGCCCCAATATGAAGAAAATTGTGTCTGTTGGAGAGGATGGCGCCATCTTGATTTGGGACTATAGAAAACCAATCTCAGATTCGCCGCCAGACCCCAACAAGGTGATGGTGAAGAGCCTAGGATCCCCTAAGTGAGCTTAGACTTGCCATTAACTTAAATGAAACACAAGCAACTACAAGAAGGGTTGAGATTTATAGTAACTATGTTAAAGCCACTTGCTATGTGACTCCAATGGGTAGATAAAGTACTAAAAGACATGATGAATTCCACCAATCATTGGTGAGTACAGAAGTAGGAGAATGAGTTCCACCAATATGAGTGCATCCCACACTATAGAAAGACAAAAACAATGCTTTCTACATTCCAGTATCACTGAACACACCCACCCACCCATACATGGCAAGAGGCTCTTTGATATGCTTCACCGGTTGCCCCCTTTCTAGTAAATAGGTGTCTCCAATTTGACCTCAAACCATTTGCTTTGAATGGCTCCACCTTTACAAATGGAAATTCATGGTTGTAATGTTGCAAACTTTCAGTGAATGGGTTAAGATATTTCTTAAGAAGTTTCAAACCCCTTGAATGCTTTGAGGTTATTTCTAGTCTTGACTTTGAAAATGCACATAAACTACAAAAACTCTCCAATTAAATTTCATTTGATAATAATTTTTGGAATATTATTGATTTCCATTTCTCTATAACACCTACTTGTGATTTTGTCCATCTATGCACACTAGCTTAAATGAGCATAAATGGGTACTTCTACCTCACTGTGGAGGATATAAAACCACTAGGGATATGGATACCAAACAATTCTTGTTGCTCCTTGTTACGTCCCAACAACAATTCATGCATCAATGCACTCTCATAACCTTGTTTACCAATGAGGCTAGGGTCTCTTTTGCATCCTTGAAAAGGTAGAACCCCACATAGTGAACGAAATTTTCTTACATGGTTCCTCGGCCTATCCTTGCATTAACTCCTAACAAACCAAGCAACCATTTTCTAGTCCTTATCTAGTCCCTATCCCTTTCATGAGTTCTCCATTCTCAAATTTTGAGTTTTATTCTTAAAAAAATAAGAATAGAAAACAAATTACATTATAAATTCAATGACAATAGTTTCATCAAATTCCGAGTGAAACTCTACCTTGTGAAAATTTTCAAAGTTGAGTGGTACAATGTAGTTCATAGCTCATTTGGGGGGATTCAATTTGGGCATGGGTTGAAAAGTCAACCAACCAATGTGATTGTTGCCCACCTCAAAAGATTTAGATTCCCCTCAAAAAGCTCAAATCCAAAAAGCTCAAGGAGTTGGCAAGGGTCCCATTCTTGTTTTTCTTACAAACACTACCATTTCATTTTAGTGACCATTGTACATTGCAAGCTCCACCATGAATCGAAAAATACTCGGAATGATGTGAAATTTTAGATGAGCATTTTCAACTCTCTTGTCTTTCACTAAGCACAAAAGTTCAACATTTCAAAATATTCTCACTAAGATATGCTCCTTCAAAATGCGTTACCTTATTTTCCATTGACCCAAATAAAACTTCAAACATAAATATCTACTAAACTATGAGGTCAAATAATCTTAAATTTCTGGAGGTGTTCACTCTCAATATAAACTTCAAGATACTATGGTTACAATTTGTCTAATCTCAAGAAAAAAATGAGAAAACAAATTGCTCAATTTCTTGAAAGTACACTCTTGAAAGCCCTGATTTTGAAAGCACCCCCTTGGATCATTGATATGGGGATTACATGATAGTTCCCTCCCATACATTTAGGAAAACATCATGTTAATTAAGTTATGGTAGAACTACACATTACCAACCACTTAAGCATTTTGTGCATGATCTAGAGCACCAAAAGGCAATGTAATTTTTTCTACCTTTTAGAAAAATAGAAATCATGGGGAGTGAAAAATTTTGGTGATTTTCTGCCTTGAATTGAAATTACTATGAATTTTGGTAGTCAAAAGTTGATATGGACCTATCTCCAACACATAGAGTCTTCAATAATTGTTTCATTCAAAAATTACTTTGGCTCTCAAAACCAAGCACTCATGTCATGACATTGATGGTTAAAAGATGGTTGGAAACCAAGACCTGATGGTTAGAAATCAGTCACTTCTTCATTGGATTTTCTAGGACCTATAAATTGACCATGGGACCTGGTTGGTAATGAGTGATTCTACCATAATACCTTCCCAGCATGGGGAGTACCACCATTGCCTGCTTATACTAACAATGTGATGCTGATGATTTGAGGGGCAACTGAAGTGGCAAATGCCCAGTGAGGCAATACGGGTACAGACAATTATGTAATAGTTTGAGTCTTTGAATCGGAACTCAAGTCCATGCACCCAACTGAAGTCTTGTGCATGCACTTGCACTTGCCATGGGTGAACCGTGGCTTGATCCAGAAGGTTTGTAGCCATGATTGGCAGCAAATATGCTTGTTCTTGGCCACAAGCTGGTGAAACAAGTTCTTTCATTCAGGATGATCAAGCTGCTCCATGGAAATCCCCTCCATTGTGTGGAGAATGGAAGTTTGAGCAATTGTATGTTATCATTCAGGAATGTATAGATGTCTTCAAACATTGCCCACCAGGTACAATAGATGTCTTCAACTTCTTTGATAATCTTCATTTCTGAAATAAATCAAATGCCGTGTGTAGAGTAAATTCATTTCCCCATATTAAAAAGAAAATAACATTCAAGGACACTTTCCTATGTTGGAAGGAAATGGGAACACTTTCCCAGGTGCTGTAGGGAATGGTTGCAGGGAACAAAGAAATCCCTTTGTCTCTCATTCTGTGCATGTTTGTATCTTTGTCCTGTCTGTGAAGGTTAGTAGGGCAAATTATCCTGGTACTCCTTGTGTATCCCTCTCCAATGAGCTCTCTTTCAAATGCAATGAAAGTAATGAAAATTTATGCACGTAAGTGCTAATTAATACTGTAACAGAAATCAAAATGACATTAAGAAATAACTGCATCATGTTCCCAGTTCCAATCTTGAAGCACAAAAGTTTGTAGCCATAGTGTGACAGTAGCAATGAATCTTACCAGTAAACATCAACACTGCCTTTGCTTTTGTCAAGAATGGTTACAACAAGTCTAACCAGCTGAAGTGTACAACACATGCATGGGAATCCAAAAACTAGTCTGACATGGTCTTCAAGCCAAGCCTTTGTCTCTGGATCTAATCACAAAAAGGGGGTTGAGTGCCCAGAGCGTGTTTACTGAAATCCAAACCCTTCTGATTTCATTCTAATCAAAAGATCACCCAAAACCAGATCCACAGAAATTGACTGTATAGATCGGTAGTGAAGATAGGCTCACAGCTCACCAATAGGATAGCCTGAGCAATTTAGAACCACTGGCTGTCTTCAGTGAGCCAGTGGTTCTATATGTGAGTTTTTATGTGAGTTTTTACAGATAGAATTTTGTGTCATGTTTTCAAAAATAAAAATATTAAAAATATATTGCACAGTACTTTGGTATTTATAACAGAAAACCTGTGTAAATTTTGGAAATTATATAACAGTTTGGAACTTTGCTGGTATTTAGTAAAGAAGGATTCAAATCACAGTGTGCCCAATTTGGTAACAAATTGGAAATTTGCGGAGCAGGAAATTGCATGGTACGGTCTGGCACTGTACCTATTCTTCATGAAAATCTCCTTGAAGAATCTGGAAGGTTGATCCAAGTTTGAACTAAGTTAATCACAAGTGTATCCAGATGCAGAAACTAAACTGTGGAAATGATGACGCAACAGAGTTGATCAGAACAACATGCGATAACTTATATATTATAGGTGCACACTGGACTAATTGATCTCAACAATTGTGACACCTCACGTCAAGTACATTTAAAGTATATGCTCATTAATGATAATTGTTATTAATCATATTATGAAGAGATGATGAAAAGTTGAAATTTCATTCATCAAGCTGATGTAACTTAGTCAAGTTATATGTGAATGTCTTTGCCTAAATCACCCAAATATCACTACTGTAGAAACACTTCATTCCACCTACAGCAACTAAATATTCAATCATATTCAATCATTCATAATTGTTCTCTACAGTACATCTAAAGTTGACTATACTCATGCCCCAGAAAAATTTCAGTTGTGCAACGAAATTGAGTCCTGAAGGAGAAAATCTAGTGCAAATTTGTGAGCTCCGGGTCCCTTTCGGCTGGGTGTTGCACTAGAAGCATCAGTTCTGAGACTGAAACCATTTGCTGCCAAAGTAGAATCAATTGTCAATGACATAAGTTACCCAAGCACCACAGAGATTCCACTAATCAACTGGTAAGATGATCATCTTACTGACATTCTCTTTATTCCATTCCACAGCCTCTGGTTGACATGTGTGTGAACATTTTTAATTAACTTCTGCAGTTCCAGTGGTAGCTACTCAACCATCATACATTAAGCTTACCAAATTTGCCACAATCAAAGATTGCTATTGACAGCAATGGACATGATTACAATAGCACTCAATCAGACAGACAGTGCATGTGTATTTATCAGTCCAGTGTATTTATCAAGCTCCTGTACAAGCAATTTACATTATATTTGGTGATGATCTACACTCCAGACTGCACTAACTGTAAAAGAATTTTTTTTCCATTGGGCCTTCTTCCTGGTCTCCTCGCAAATGCCCTCATATGTGGAGTGTGGTTCCCTTGGCATTTGGAACCTCAAGTTTTGGAACATAGAGGCCATCACACACACTTGATCATCTCCATGCTTTGTAAGATCATGAAGAAGCTTGCACATCATGTGCACACAAAAATGGCTTGTGTAATGAGTGAGACTCCACCCTTCCACGACTCCATGCTTCATCAAGTGTTGAAGCACATGGAGGCCCTTGTGGAGAATGGCTACCATTAGATGGTTGGATTGGAATTTTCAAAGCATGGTAACAAGGACATGGAAGCGCATGATGTCCAATTTGGGCATGGAGATGTGGTGGAGGGTGGCCCTATGGTTGGTCTTGAGTATGGCCTCCAAAAGGATGGAGAGGCAGCAATTGCTTTCCAAACCCACCGCTCTTGCAAAAAGCTTGAGGAAAGCACTTGGTGTATTTTCCCTCTTGTTGATCCAAGAGTGCATTGAGTTCCATGGCTTGATTTAGAGAGAAAAGCAAAAGAAATGACCTGAAGCACTTGAAGCCAAAAGAATTGAGGAGGAAATAGAGAAGAATAGAGCTTGGAAAGCCAAAGTGAATGTCATGCCTCTATCTCCTTGGGATGCCCAATGTGCCTTAATGAGCAAGGGGGCCCTTGGGGGTGACTTCCCAAGCCTTTCAATAGTTTAAGAAGCGAGGAATGTGAGACTTCTGAGCAAACAAGGCACTATTGCGCCTTGTATTAGAAGATAAAGGTAATATGGTATACATTCTTGAAAATATCTTCAAAAGACACTTCCAATCGTTCAAAGAACGCACGATTTGGACTAATAGGCTAGAAGTTATGGCCTTTCAAAATTAGGGGTGTCCTAGTGGCGTTGGGACATTGAAAGGGCTAAAAAGGGTCCCCATGGAATCCCTCATGGAAGCATGGCATGAAGCACATCATTGAAAATCTATAAAAACAAGGAAGCTAGAATGACAAGCATTACGAGGTTCTAAGATATGAGCCAGAAGTTATGGCCAAGAGAAGGGTTGTGATGAAGGCGTGACGCCATTCCCCATGAATCTGAATCTTTGGAGGGCCATAACTTTGTGAGAACTTGTTCAAATGGGACAAGTGAGTAGTCCATCAACATCTACTCGTAGCATAGACATCCAACATGTGCTCGCATGTAGGATTTGAAGCCGAAACTGCAAAATTACATTGTTGGGAAGTTCAAAAGTCCAAACGGAGTTGCAACTTGGCAATTTTGGTTGGAAATGGGTAGTCATCTAAAACCCAAGGGGTTTGTAGAAGTTCCTTTAACTCACAAGGGTGGATTGCCAAATACTACAGAGAGCATTATAGGAGGGGTTGATCTCCCTCCTCCCTCCCTTTTGGAGCTTTAGTGAGTTCCAATGATTCAAGGTTAGTGATGCAACATCACCACCGACTTCAAGGCACCATGGGATACTTGTGTGGGTGTCCTAGGGCACTGGTTGGATGGAGTCTTGCTCTTTGTTAGGCCATTTGTGATGTATCCCGAGTTGTGAGTCCCAATTAGTTTTGGTGTGAAAGTAACAAATACACAACAGGCCTAGTATGTAGTGGGGTCACAACCAAAGGCAATTAAAATCGTTGTGAGTAGTGCCACCACGAATCCTAACACAATAAGATGGAAGTTCCACCTCATGTAACCAAGTGACATGCCAAGTGTCATGTGTAGAGTATGTGCTAGTAGTCTTGGGGACTAGGACTCAGTAGTGTGAATTGGAAGGGAGTACTAATGTTGTAGGTGCATGGCATGTGCATTGGGCCCAAGTAATATTGGAATTGAAGCATGGTGAGCCCGCAAGTTGTAAAGGGCTTCTAAAGGTTTCTTAGAGTTGTAAGGTATTACTAGGGCTGCAACAATGAAGGCAATAGCAAAGAAGGTGAGAGTAATGAGAAGAATGGGAGGTGTTTCGTTATTTATACTTCAAACAAAGTTGGCTTAATGCCCCCTCAACCAATGACAATGGAAAAGTAATGGCAACTATTAGTCATGGCAACTACTAGTTAAACATTTTTAGCGAATTGTAATTAATGTAAAAGTAATGAAAACTATTGGTTCAATGCTTTCATAATTAATTTACAAAGTGATGATATCCATTGGTTTGATAAGTTGAACATTTAATCCTTTTCATATTTTATTTTAATTTTTATTCCTTTTTTCCTCTCTTTTTTCCATTTTTTCCCCTTCTTGTTACTCCCATTGTGCACTCCTATTGTTTACAATGTAGTTTTCATTTTTCTCATTTAATCAAACTAGCGGAAATTTCTTGGATATGTAGATCATACTTCTAATTACGACATTATGTTTGGCTTGAACATTAAGTCTACATTTTTGTCATTCAAGGATTTCCCATTCTTTGACCTCTTTGTCCTTCAAGTAGTGTATGACTATATGACTATAGACTAGTTTTCCATTCAAGAAATTCTTAGAGCACCTTGTTTGATCGATTGGTAAATAAGAATTTGTAGGATGTCTTTGGAGAACAGAAGAAACTTTTGGAAGAAATACAACATATGAAAGAGAAGGTTGGTGGTGAAATAATTTGATGCATAATGAGTCTTGTATGTGTTTCATAGATTGGTTGCTTTCTATTGCAAAAGGATTTTTATAAGCTAGCCTAGAGTATTGAATTTAGACAGTGGTCTACATTCAACTAGTATGCGATGTTGCAAAAATTGATCAGGCATACGAAATGAAGCTAGGCAAGTATAGTTGAGGCCCACATTTCCTCAACTTGTATTGAAAGGGGTAAGACATCTTTTTTTTTTATTTTGTATGTTTCAATTTAGTCTTTAATTTGTGTGAGGTGACTTATTGCATACCCAACTTACCTTTCAATCTCTAGGCAATTTGACTATAGTAGTTAGAAATTTGTTTAAATTTTTGTCGTATGATTGTCCTTCTTGGCAAAGATGCTAAGCTTGGATGTGGGGCCTAATGGTGAGGGCTTTCTCTATAGAGGCAAGAACTGTAAGGTAAAGCTTTGGAACTACAATGAAGGCCATTGCTACTTAGTAAGTCTTGGCCACAATGATGGCATCACCGGGGTACTTCACTTACCCTTTCCTCCTAACTAGAGCATGTAGTGGCATTGATTGGGTTTGATTCAATAAAAATTCAATTTATTATTTTTGTCAAAAAGTGGCACCAATAATTTTGGAGTTCACTTGGTTGTTACCTCTTGAAAATATAATGTGAAAATATAATTTCAATAATAACATGTTGATGCAAAATTGTGTTGGTTTCTACATTTTGTTCATATGTAGAAAGGAGGTCTAGGAGCTCCATCCTACTTTGGTAGAGCTTGGTGACAAATCTACCCATACAAGCACCAAGGAAGTTCTGACATTATAATTTGATGCTTTGAAACCTCCTTTCTAATAGAATAGCATCTTCTAATAATTTCATTAATCCATGCCAATCAAATTAATGGTCTCAAATGTGATTATTGTAGTTTTATCACATTACTAAAATTACTACCGAAGTATACAAAAACATCAAATTTAGCATTATAGTGCAACCCAATGTTTTTTGGTTACCAAAAAGTTCATTGTAGAACATATTGAAAATGCACCATTGGAAGGAATTTTGACATTTATTGTTTAGGGTTAAATACCCCTCTATATTGTAATTATGTCACCCACCCAAAGCAAGTACATGGACATAGGATTACATACTCAAGGTTTTACATTTTGTTGTAGTTAAGTTATATTAACTCTCGAAGGATTAGAAATTGCCATTTGGGGATGCATTTGCCAAAATTAAAAACAATAACATTGTATTTGGGCCTTGGTTGTACAAAAGTATAGTAGACTATTATGAAAATGAAGAAAGATCATTTTTAGCCTATTCGACATCATAGATTGAAAGATTATGTTTGAAGTGAGGGAAACAACTTCTTTTCATTCCTACAAAACAAGGGCAACAACTATGAGCCCTCTTAGAGTAATTTTTGTTTTATATAAAATCGTGGCTCTATATCATCAAATATAACATCTTCTTAAGTACACTCATGCAACATATTAAAAGAAAATATGGGATCTATCCTACTCTAAATCACCCTGGGATACAAGGAGGTCAAGTGAATTGGTAATACATTATTCATTTTTTGATGATTTCTTGTGCAACAAGGAAGCTTTCTTTCTTAAAACTAAGAGGTGAAATTTTAGATACCAAAATATTCAATGTCTTAAAAAAATTCAAGAATTTTGAAAAGGCAAATTTCAAGATAATAGCATTTATATTTAGACAAAAATGGTTTCTTTTCAAACATACCCAACAAGGTTAGTAGAGTTTGGACTCCTCTTGGAATGAGATTTTTGCACTTAAAGTAGTAGGTTGAGTTTGAAAATTGCATAATTATATCATATTAGTTACATACATGTCAAATTTCAAAAGTAGATGAAGATGCCAAAATTGCCTAAGCTACCTAATTTTTTTTGGAGTAGCATAACTTTTTCTCCAGGAATTCTATAAAAGAAATTAATATCCACAAAAGATATGAATGTCAACATCTTGTGTCAAATTTTCAAAACCATCGGTTTGTTTTTTACTTCATTGCCACCAACCTAAATTCCAAATGTGCCTTGAACAGATATTTGGTCCTTTACCGGTTAAAATTATTTTGGGTGTTGTCTTTCTTTACTAATTTAGAAACATTTGTGAACACTTGATGGAATGTCCTCGATGAAACAATGTACTCTATAACTTAAATACGCAAAGCTTTCTTGTTACTATTTGCTTAAAATTTAGAATAATAATTGTGGAGAACATATTTTTTTTTGGTTTTTTTGGCCTCTCACCATATTACTATGGCAACACCTTGAAGTGCTTGATAATGATATGATTTTCTCACAAATCTGGTGGATTGACAACTGTATTGTAGATAAAAGATTAGCCCTAATATGAAGAAGATTGTGCCTATTGAAGAAGATGGCACCATCCTAATTTGTGACTATAGAAAACCAATCTCAGATTCACTGCCATACCCCAACAAGGTGATGGTGAATAACCTAAGCTCCACAAAGTGAGCTTAGACTCCAATTAATTTACATGAAACACAAGCAACTTCGACAAGGGTTGAGATTTACACTAACTATATTAGGGCTTTATGCCATGTGAGACAAGTGAGCCGAAAAAGTACTCAAAGACAAGATGAGTTCCACAAATCATCATTGAGTGCGGAAGTAGGAGAATGAGTTTCATCAATATCACTACATTCTACACTATAGAAGGAATAAAGTAGTGCTTTCTACATTTCGGTATCAATGAACACTCACACACATACCCCTATACACAACAAAAGGCTCTTTGATACCCTTCACTATTTGCTCCCTCACCCTTTTCTAGCAAACAAGTGTCACCTATTTGACCTCAAATCATTTGCTTTGAATGGATCCACCTTTACAAATGTGACTTCATGGTTGTAATGTAACAAACTTTCAATCAATGGTGAATTGGGGCTTTCACAAGGTACTTCAAACATGCACCTATTAAACACTTTGAAGTTTCTTTCCATCTTGACTTTGAAAATGCACATAAAATACCCAAAACTCTCCAAATTTAATTTAATACTAATTTTTGAATATTATTGATTTCCATTGTCTACAGGGAAGAAAATAACACTAACTTAATTGTCATTTTGTCTCCATCTATATCTACCGGCTTAAATGAGTGAAAATGGATATTGAACCTTTTTACCTTACTATAGGGGATATAGAACCACTAGGAATACAAAACAATTCTCATTTTTCTTTGTTACCTCTCAACAACAATTCATACATGTATAAAATCACTTTCATAACCTAGTTCATCAATGAGGCTAATGTGCCCCTCTTTTTTGAGCTCTCCATTCTCAAATTTTGAATAATATTCTTAATAAAAAAAACATTTCTATAAATAAATTGCATTATAAATTCAATGGTGGTAGTTTCATGAAATTCCAAGTTAAATTCTATGTGGTGGAATTTTTTAAAGTTGAGTGGTGTAGTGTAGTTTACAACTCATTTTGGGGGTTCAATTTGGGCATAGATTGAAAAGTTACCCAACCAATGAAATAGTTGCCTATCTCAAAAAGGGCAAATCCAAGGATTTGAAGGAGAAGACAAGTGTCTCATTCTTGTTTTTCTTACAAACACTATTCTCATTTTAGTGACTATTGTGCATTGTAAGCTCTACCATGAATTGAAAAATGCTTGGAATGTTGTGAAATTTCAGTTGAGCATTTCCAACTCTCTTGTCTTTCACTGAGTACAAAAAGTTCATTATTTTCAAAATATTCTCACTAAGAAATGCTCCTTCAAAGTGTGATGCCCTGTTTTGCCATTGACCCAAATAAAACTTCAAACATAAATATCTACTAAACTGTTTGGTCAAATAATCTGAAATTTTTGAAGGTGCTCACTCTAAATGTGAACTTCAAGAGCTTAGAATTATCCTACATTCTATCTGATCTCAAGGAAAAAATGAGCAAACAAATTGCTCAAGTTCTTGAAAGTACATTCTTGAAAGCCCATTTTGAAAGTAAGTTTACTCCTCCTTGGATCATTAAGGGTTAATTGATAATTCCCGCCTATGCATCTAGGGAAGAATCATGAAGTTAACCCCTCATTGCCTGAAGTCCAAACATGTGTAAAAGCTGACTTGCTTTTCAAGTCCTATAAGTCTAAATCTCAGTGAGGTATGAAAATCTCAACCGTACAATATTGTAGTGTGCATGTTGTAGATGGTGTGAAAAAAATCTGGGGTCATTTGACCGTATAGATTGAAAGATTATAATGTTTTAGTGTTGAAAAAAGATGCTGAAATTTTCTTAAAAACACATTTTTAGGTGAAATTCGATTTCTAAACCTACTCAAACGAAAAAAATTTTAAACTAAAAAGTGATTCAAACCAAAAGACACACTTTGGTGAAAAAAAACCCTCATTCAATTGACTCATTGTGTCTACAAAATTGTTTTGAAATTTCAAAAAACAGTGAAAAAAGTAGCAAAAAATCACATCTATGTTTGAACCTCCCTCTACTAAAACGATTCTCAGTCACTCATAACCTCTTGGATTCATATGAAATTTTAACCACAAAAACTAGACTAGTATGCGCAACTTTTCCAACAAAAATTATTGAAAATGGACCACGTATGAAGAAGTTATAAGCTGACGAAGTTCATTGTAATGCAAAAATGTCTGGATTTTGAACTTCGAATTGCTCCCAAACATTCAAAACAACTTGGATTGACATGAAAAATTTAACAAAATAACTAGAACTTAAGAGGAAAAAAACACAACAAATTTTATTGAAAAAAAATATTTTATGAAAAAGTTACAAGCCCCTGAAGTTGCAGACATGAGAATGCAATGTAGTGAACTTAAATTGAACCTCTGAACTTAGAAGGGCTCTCAAAAACTCAGGACATCTTGGATTGATCTGAAAAATTTAGCACTGAAACTAGAATAATATGCTCAACTTTCCCAACAAGTTTTTATTGAATTCGGACATTGGATGCAAAAGTTACAACACTTTGAATTTTACTGCCAGACTATGAGAGGACACTTTTCGTCCCCTCCGACGGTGAGGGGTTAATACCTTCCCAGCATGGGGAGGACCACCATTGCCTGCTTATACAAACAATGTTGTGCTGGGGATTTGAGCAGCAAGTGGCAAATGCCTGGTGTGGCAATATGGGTACAGACAATTATTTTGAGTCTTTGAATCAGAACTCAAGTCTGTGTAACTGAAAGTCTTGTGCATGCACTTGGACTTGCCATGGGTGAACTGATTCAATGGGCAAGTGCGCGAATGCACTGGAGATGGCAATAATATGTCTGTAGCCACTGATGTATGAATGAGATTGAGTTGTCGGCCTGGCGGGTATGATAGAATGGTCCACACACACCTAGTTGGAAGAAATTCATGCACCTTGAAAAAAAAATTGGACCTCAATAGGTGGGCCCAAATCCCACCCAAACTCTTTAACCCCTAACTGACAAGGCGGACATTTTTTGTCCAAGGAATGACAAGGAATTCTCATGTGTAGGATAGAAGTGCAACTATTCATCCTTGGAATTAGGGGTGGAAAGGGAAGATCTTCTACAAGCATCTCAAAGAAGGCAAATGCTTGTTTCATTGAGATTTTTTTGTCAAAACAATTGTGTTCCATTTACTTCGGGGAACAATATCATAACATCAAGTCAACAATATAGAGACAATAGAAAATGTAGCAATGGAGAAACAATGGGAAAACAATGCTTTGTGAAACAATGCATTCACAATGCCTAAACAATGTTCATAGTCATAACATAAATACAATATTGTAAACATGATGATTTCTTTATGTCATTTGCATATTGAAACAAAATTGTTAGATTTTACATCGCAATAATATAAAAACAACTCTACATTTTTGAATCACAGTTTTAATGTCCCTTGACCTTCTAGGTAGTTAGTTTGAAGTAGTTCATCAAATAAATAGGAGAAACTAAATTTTAATCTCAAATAGTGACATACAAATTAAGAGCTTTTGTCAAATGAAAATGCATATAATGTAACTCTTCATACTTACAAACACAAAGTATTCTCATCAATTTACAATTTCATCAAAACATAACAAGTGTTTGATTAATGGTTGTGTTCAATCATTTGCATTGTCTACTACACACAAAATTTGAAATTGTACACATAAGTACCTAAAGTCTATCAATTCAATGGAACAAACACTTGAATTTTTACAATGATCTCCAAAGTCCAAATAGCCTATTAATCAGCATTGGCTTCAACTATGATAACCCGCAACATTTGTTGACAATTTTTTTTAATGTCATCTTCAACACATTTCATAGCACGGATGTGCATGGATGCATGGCCTTCTATCAAATTTTTTCCATGCATAGCCAAATTCATCTACAATAAGAAATAGAGACAATCCACATTATTTGGAAATAATTACATCATTAATAATAAAACTTTAAAAAATACAAGGTTCAAAATAACTTGATTCACCATGTGGTAAAAGAAACCGCATTGCTCCAAAGTCACACAAATTGTGCCCTTTCAATCATACCTCCTACCTAATACAACTTTAGCAATTGCACTATAAAAAGCCTCTGATCCATAAGGATCTGACACTCCATTTGAGTCAATTCCAAACCTCCAACGATCCCCTATATATACATACAATTCACAATTCAGAACATTTTATAAGTGATTTATTAAAAAAATATATTAAGATTCATCTACATTTTAATATATTTCAACAAATTGCATAGAAATCATCTAAACTAAATAAAAAATTGACATACCTTCACAGAGTGTTCATAGTTGTGTTGCATATGTTTGTAAATCTTGAGGTGTAGCATCTATTTCTGGTTTTGTTATACCAAGGACTTTCATGAGCTCATTTCTCAAATCTCTTATTATAGAACCTCTTCTCTCATGAATGTTCCTCGTGGCAAATGAATGTAAGCTAGATTCTTCTTCTCCAAGAGGTCCCCATTCTTTCATAAACTTTCCACGTGTAGTGTGGTCATCATGGGGTATATCAAAGGCAGCTAAGATGCATTCAACCATAGTATCCTCTGTTGGATACATAGTTGAAAAGACAAAATTCCCAAGAAGAATTTTTGTTGCAACATCAATCATAACCTTTTGCAATAAACATATAAATTCTTCTTAGTTGTAATATCCCCCCAAAAGTTTCAATAACAAAGAAAGGACCCTATTTTCAATTAAAAATATTGATATACCTTTACATGCTTCAATTGGCAACATTTTGGTTTCAAAGTAGTAGTCTCTTGGAACCTTTTTAGGGATTCTATGAAAACAAGGTTCTCTTTTGTGAATTCTCTAGCTTTTTTCCTCCATGGATCATCTCTAAGCCATTGTAATGCACTTCTCTCCAATATGATGTGATCCCCGGAAGCTTCAATTCCATTTTGTCTTCTAGCCACATGGCTTGCAACTCCATTTTGTCTCACCTCTACATGGTCTTCCAAATCATCATGACTGATATAGACAAATATAAATTAATGTCTTGTAAAGCACATTAAACATATGCTTGAGTTATATACCAAAAGATGCAATACTTGGCATTGAAATAGTGTAAGTTTGTTACTTCAAACCTACATGTGTTCAAAAAGAGGATTTTGTCGAGCTTCTGCATCTCTCATCATTTGATCTTGGCATCCACCACCACCACCAAGCTCTTCTATTCCCAAACTACAACAATCATGGTTGCCCCATCACAACGAATTACAAGAATTTGAAACAACTACTTTGTAATGAAATCATGTGAAATTAAGATCAAGTCAAGCATCTTATATCTTATACTAATATAACATGTACAAGTGATATACTGGTATACCTATGTGGTCCAAGACGATTCACTCTTCTTGTACTTGGACCTTGACCACTCCTCATTTAATCTCTATTGCCAGCCAAAGCCTCTTTTCTTTGCAAACTACTCAAATATAGCTTGCAAATACCAAAGTTTTGATTAGAGCATTGATTAGAATCTATAGAAAGCAAATTTTTGAGATAATATATAGGAATTTCTTTGGTGCAATGAATAATTTATTTAGTCTATACAAAGGAAGATTCTAACTAAATTTGATAAATCATCATAAATAGTTGTTGATTATCAATGGTGCTTAAAATGATATATACAAAAAACAAACTAACTTAAGATTAAAACATAATATGTAAATGAAAATAGCTCCTAACAAAATAGAAAGCCATTTAATTTATGCTTACCTGTCCGGAGGAGTTTCCAATATCGTATCTAGTTGTATTCTATCTAGCTCGTTTTGAAAGACATTGGTTTCATCACAACCTCCATTTGAAGTCTGGCTCAACCTTCTAACATTTTGGCTTAGAGCTACTCTTCTTTTCCGCCCTGCAAGCTTTTTGAAGGTATTTGTGTAATAAAGTTGTGAACTGTCTTTGCCCCTATCATCATTCTACTTAAACTGACCTGCCAAGAATCCTTTTATAGTTACTAAGGATACAATTAGTTTTCATAATATTCATTTTGCAACTTTAATTGTCAAATGATTTTAAAACTATGAAGTGTCAAGCGTCAAATAATTCATAGTGACTTATCACTATGAATTGTTTTCCTCTATTCAAATTGCAAAATCACAAACAATAGAGTCCAAGTTAAAGAGGAGAAAATGCTTTGGTGAATTATAAATCAAGAAGGCAACACAAAATTGTTAAACAAAGCACAAAAAGCACTTTCAAATATATTTGGAGCTTGCCTTTTAAATTGTCGCAAAATATTAGCAACGCAATCTCCTAGGCACAATCTCCTGAAAATTCTTGCAATCAATTATTAGGCCATTTGATGATAAGTAAAAGTGCATAAAAATCAAATTGCAATCCCCTAACCTATGCTAAATCAAGATTCCACTATCAGCAATGCTTCCCATTCAACCACTCACTCTTAACGAAACTTCCTCCTTTACACAAGCAGGAGCATGAGAGTCACACATCATTGAAGTAAGAGTAGGAGCCACAAATTATTAAAATTCGAAATCATTTGCCTTTGGAAGCAAACCCCGCCAATTGTTCCTGTCATCGTAGATGGACTATTGTTCTCAGGAACTTTCTTTTTTCATCCATCCAACTCGATGAAACCCTACCTCATGCAATTGTTTGCTAAGGTTCTACGAGCTGCAGCTAGTGTGTTACAGGCGTTGCACTGGAGCTTCTGATCCATCTAGAATACGCCTTCATCGCATTCCCTTGTTTAGCAAATTTGACATACAATCATTCATAACAATTACATACCAAAAAGAGTGCAACTAGATTACGCAACATCTCCTCTAGTTCATCTAAAATAAAATTGGCCTACAATGAGAGATCGACTTGCAAATGCACAAATTTCCCAAAAAATAAGAAAAACACTCAATCATTCAAAGCGATCAAAATTCAACAAAGTAGGGAGATAGCTAAACCTGACAATCTCACTCATGCATTGCATAGAGTGGTGATCACAAGGAACTGGTTTAAATGAGCTTGTATTTGATGAAATCAAGTATGCTTAGTTCGTATTAGGATCGATTAAAAGTCCTCCAATTGATGTTGTTACCCCATTTTGTGCAGAGACTGGCAATCTAGACACTTAGAGAGATCAAGCCCCTCCTGGATGCAAGTCCTGTTGAAGTCGTCACCATCTTCATTGAAGACTATGTCGACGACCTTAAACTTTGAATTCAACATTAATCTCCCTAGTTTAATGATGTGAGAGTGGAGAGTCAATCTTTGGCATATTTGCAAGGCACACAGAGAGCATCTAAGCAATCGAAACCAAATCCTAGCTCAAGGCAAAAGCAAATTAGACTAGAAACATTCTTCAATTGTAGACTCATGATATGGTTTCTCACCTTTGTGGGTTGACAATCTCTGCTTTGGTGAAGAAACTCTCAACAAGAGCCAATGTAGCACAACTTGTTTCGTTTTGCTTTGTAAAACACAGTTGTAAAATGCACATCTCAACTTAGGTTTTCATGTAGATTACAAAAATATGAGGAAATACACAATTTTCTCCTAACTAGTCAAATCTATTGTGAACTCCTAAGACATCTAATCAAGGCATGATCATTAGGACACCACTAGCAAGCACGATCATCAAGACATCCGATCACAATCAAGCATGATGGCTTAATTCATTAACGTGTAACATCCAAACGATTCAATTGCTTCAAGATATCATCCATGCATCATATTCATCCAATACAAGGGTTTGCTTATCTTCTTCTTCTTGTTTCATAGTTTTATATAGAGGACTCAAAAGTAACCTTGATGGTGGCGGAGGAGCAATTGTATTGTAACACCAAATTGTGAAGTAGTGGTTTCAATTTCGTGATGGTTTTTTGAGGTATCTTTGGCATTTACCTCTCTTGTTTTTGGACTATCTTGGTATTGGTGTGGATAGGCGTGTGTTGGGAGAAAGTGAATGTAGTCATGGTAGTGCTATTGCCTGGTGTGCTTGCCTAGGTCATTTGAGCTTCGCACCTTTGTAGGTTGATTTCTAGTTAGGCACATCGTGTTTTTGTTGTGATATGTTAATTTGTAATTTCATTTGATTTCAGGATATGCGATTTGCAACAAGTACGAGAGTTGCTCTTCAAGCACAACACCACCCTCCGTAACTGCACAAGTAAGTTAAATCTATCTATTATTCTTCGTAATCAACTGAGAACTCTGTTGTGCTCAATGTTAAATGGTGGTCAAAGGTTATGGTCCTCAAAGGATTTTACTAGTTTTAGTATGCTAAGCACTCTTTTGTTTGTATGTGTAAGTATTTCTATAAGTAGAGGACTTGATCTTTTCTTGTTCTTGTTATTTTGGAAATGCTGGTGGTATTTATGCAAGCTTTGATGGTTAGTCTACACCAAAGAGACAATACTAATAATACATTGGTTTGAATTGTTGTGCATACCTTTAGATTAGCAATTGTAACGTGAGTTGCAGCACTTCAGTTGAAGCACCATTATAATTTTAAGCAGAGAAAGTTTGAGCTTCACCTAAAGTTTTTAGATGGAACTTGTAAAATTAGCATGTACAAGGTGTGGTGCAATCAATTTTAGCAATCGTGGAGCATTAGCATCCCACCAAGCAAGCATCAGATGTTATGCAATTGACAATTTCCTAAAGTGAAAGCTTTTACACGAGGCTCATGTGCTAGAAATTAATTTGACAGTGGCCATTGAAGGTTTTGTTTCTAAGCATGATAATGTATCAAACCATCCAAGTTTTACACAAGGTTACTACATGAGGCCTTCAAGTAGTGTGGACATATCACTTTCAGATGTAGGTTATGACGAGCATGAGAAAGAAAGTTATAGCTCAACCAATCATCTTGTCTATTTCATCAGAAATTGTAGAAATAAGATGGGGCTCACTAGGAATGACACAAATGTGTTATTAGAGTTACTCCATCACCCATTTTTTGACATGTCCACGGTACCATTTCGAAATGCTAGAGATCTAGCATAATATGAGGGAGAATTGTATAAACAAGAACAGGTAAGTAAACTATTTTGTTACATGTCTATGATGTCTTTTGAAGGATTTTTTTCATAATTTTTAGCTTATGGAAAAACTTACAAATTTGTGTGGTATGCTACAGGGATGGATTGAACATCACCTTGCTTCAAATCCGATCAATACATAAGAGCTCATTCTTTCCTACAAAGATCCACTTGAAGCATTGTTAGAGTTGTTTGCTTCTCCAAGTAATGCACAAGGTTTTAAATTGCATCCAAGCCGTTCTTCTGTCATCACCACATCTGACATTGCATTGTGGTGGCATGAAATATAGGTCTGTTTACTAATTTCCAAATTTATTTTCATTCATTTCATTTCATAATTAAGTCAATTCAAGATACTAGTGATTTCTAATAATTGATTACAACAATTTGTACGTCAAATACACATCAATTGCAAGGGTGGGGTTGTGGCTGGATTGATTTTTTACAGCAACCAAACAACACTCTCAAATGATCGAAGGGTTGCAGGCTATCCATTAGTAATGTCATTGGCCAATATTTCTTGCGAAAATAGGTCATTGCCAACTGGACATGTTTTGCTTGCTGTTCTTCCTGTCGTAATGAGTACATGTATGTTCTATATTTCTAAAGATTGTATTAATTTATATATAGAAGGATTTGAATTATAATGCTTTAGGATAAGTAACACCCATAATTGATATTTATTTTAATTGTTACTTGGTCTTTGTGTAGAGAAGGGTAAATCCAAATATTATAGGAGAAAGTTGCAGATTCTACACGAATGCCTCTCTATTGTAATGGAGCCCTTGAAGCATGTTAGTTTTGAGGAAGGCCTACAAATACATTACTTACATAAATTCATGATGAATGATATTTACATATTGTTTGATTCAAAGATGATTCACATTTCAATTTATGAAAAAGTTTGATAAATGATCTAAAATAAAACTCAACTATTTTTTTGCAGAGGCCTTGGACTTGTGGATCCATGGGGCTATTCTCATTGGATTTTCCCATTGCTATTCTCTTACATATGTGACCATCTTGAAGGATGCAAGGTATTTGATTTTGATATTGTTATTACAATTGATGAAAGTTACAATGAGAGTGTTATCTTCCTTATCCCATTAGATTGTAGAAAACTAGAAAAGTTATTAAATTAACATTAGAGGAGTTTTGGGGGGTCTGGAGGGCTGTTTCGGGCTTGTTCCCGGCATTATTCCCCCAGCAGTCCGGGAACGACCGTTGTCAAATTTTTTTTTTGGAATTTTAAAATGTAAAAGAAAGTTGAAAAAAAATTCAAAATTTTTTTTCAAAAAAAAAGAGAAAAAGTGACGTGGCAGTTGCTGTGCCATGTCAAGCAGTTGTTGCGGGGCAGATCCTAGGGTCTGGGAACCTAGGGGAACACACAACCCTCCAGCCCCCCCAAAACTCCTCTAATGGTGGTGATGGTTTGTTTGAATTATTCATTGATCCTTAACATTGATTTTTAAAAATTTGATATGTCAAGTGACATGTACATACGACACCAACAAGTGCCAATCACCTTGTAGCGTTTGTATGTGTAGAAAAGACCATCTCAGTGATGTTGACAAGAAGTTTTTTATGTGTACATAGGAAGAAATGAAGAAGATATATCTTACAATGTTGGAAGCAAGGAAGAATTCAAACACCAAGAAGGATTCTGATAACTTGTCTAAAGCGTGGTCACTCCATCCTGTTGCGGTAAATTATTTTTTATTTTATGCACATTCAATATCTCAAATACATATTTGTTCAATATTATTCAATTGTTGAAAAACTAACACCCTACAATAATAATAATAAAAAGTCATGTTATTTAGAGGCTAACATCAATAAGGAATTAAAGAAATTCATGTCTTGAAGGATTGAAGGGTTAGCATCAAATAAGGAATGAAGAAAAACCATGTTTTTTGAGGTAAGCATCCAAAAAATAAAGTAAGGAAAGTTATGTCTTCCAAAGGTAAACATCAAGTAAGGACTTAAGGAAAGTCATGTCTTGAAGGTCTTTAAAGATTAATATCAAATAAAGAATTAAGGAAAGTCATCTCTTGAAGGATTAGCATCAAATAAAGAATAAAAGAAAGTCTTGAAGAGTTAGCATCAAAATGGAGGGTTAATACATATTGATGGTTTATTTGGTATGTATATTCTTGCAGAGTGCTCTTTGAGGATTTAATGGGGGAACTACTAAACTTGGCAATCCATATGCAAGTATCAATGTAGATGTACTCCACCAAGAAGATATTGGAATCTTTAAAACTTTGGTTTCAATTTTATGAGATATGTCAAATGAAGGTGCAGTTTGCACTTCTAAGACCATTTTTGAATTGGACAAGCGTTTGGTGATAATACACAAGGAATCCAAATATTCTAATTATAGGATTCTAGCCATTGATAAAGGAAGGTACTTCAACTCCAATGCCAATTTGTTGCTTTTGAGCATCGGGCTATAATGTAGGTACAAGACATAGTTTTGTTTTACAATTGGTTACTTTTTTAATAAACGTTGTTTCAATAACACTTACAAAGGCATTATTGTATGTGTTTTAAACAGGTAATTGTGTTTTGTCGTATCAATCTCTTTGAGGATAATGTCATCAAGGCTTTTGTATTGTTTTTGAATTGGTACAAGATAGCAAGTCGCAGCTTTGAGCACACCAACAACTCATTAGAGCTTATGGATGACATTATGAATAGGTAATTTTATCACCTTTTTAGTTCAACAACAATGAATGTGTAGATTTTTTGTAATATTTCAATAAAACATGTGGTGGTATATTAGTTTTAACTTGTATTGAATATTGTTTGTTTTGATTCCAAGTTTGTTATGGCTTTCAAACAAGCTATGGGAAGGTGGCAAAAATCAGGCTTCAAAATAATTAAAATTCATGCCATGTTACATTTTTCAGATTGTATACGTAGGTCTAGACTTCTATGGGAATATAGTACTAATCAATATGAACAACTTCATATTACGCTAATGAAAAGGGGTTATAGGGCAAGTAACAAAAGGAATGCAACATCTCAAATTTTAAAGCACAACTATAGATTAAATGCTTTGCGAAAACTATCAATGAACAAGGATGTGTATGAGGAAAAGACCAAGGTTGAAAAGTATACAGCACTTGATGAGGTGAATGGTTCAACTTCCCTATACTTGATGAATTGAAAACTTCAATTTTTTTAATTTAGAGGATATTTTAGAATATTAATTGGATCTATGGTTTTATAAGGTGTTGAGGAAAAACTTTCTACTAACTTTATTAACATATTGTGGCTCACTCAGGCTATTGCAACAGGAGCCAATGTACTTTCTAGAGAGCGGGTCAATTTGCAATTGTCTTGGATGAAAGAGGATTTTCAATTTTCTTATGCCTCAACACAATTAAATTTTGTACTCAAAAGTGCCCAAAAAATCTTGATGGAGCAGCTTGAGTTATGTCAAGAATTTATTGGAGCACTTGATTTATATAAAATGGAGAACAAATTGATTTCAAATGAGGTAAATGTAAACATTTTACACATGTTTGATTGCAAATCACTTGAAGCTGAACAGTTGCAATTAAAAAATAGATAATAATTAGATGGTTTACTTAGTTTGTAATAGTAGTATGTCAATTTATTCTTATAATTATGTTATAAGAGATGTTATTAACTAATGCATGGATTTAAATGTAGGTCATCCGAGTTTTTACATCCTTAGCCATACCATTTGGATCTTCAAATCGCTTTGTTGATTGGCCTATGTACACAAGAGCAGTGCATTCTTTTCATTAGAGACCTTGGTTTAGTAGTGTAGCTATTCAAATGGAAGCAAGTGGTGATGATGAGGTGACATCATATGGTCAGATGAGGCTTCTCTTTAAGGTAAATATGATCAATGAAAAGGGGGAAAACCTTTGCAAAGAGTTGGTATTTCTTAGAATGTACAAGGAAGTGCTTGCAAATCACCTGTCAAGACTCGTTGGTTGTCCTGAGCTTGTTTGTCAATCCTTGCCTCCAACATATGTTGTTTTTGAAATTGCTAATATATTACATGCAATACATGTAGTGCCCAACTTTTCCAAAGTAGGGCATTTCTTTATCAACATATACAAATTTTGATATGAAATTCTTACTTTTTGACATTGTATTTGATTTTACATTGATACAATATTGTGTCTATAGTGAATAAGAATAGAACTTTCCAACATTGAAGCAATCAAGCATTGTAAAGGCAAAATATCAAGAACCATTGACAAACGATTGTCAAACCATTGACAAACAATTGTCAAACCATTGTTTTAAGACCAACTTCCAACCATAGTATTACAATCATGTACGAAATTGGCATTGAACATGTTCAATTTGGATCAACATTGTGATAAACTTCAATTGCAACAACATTGATATGTTTTTTATTGAAACATTTCATATTTCGTCATCGTTTTTTGAAATTTACAATGCCTTTACAATGGAAGATTGTGAATAGATTGTCACAATATAACAACTCATAGAAGGCAAATTTGAGATGAATAGTTTGATTCCCAACGATTATTTTTTATTTTTTAAAAGTAGATGATGTCACACGGTTCCAAAATGGTTGATTTCCACGGTCACCAGCCCAGTGTTCTAGGATTAAAAGGTCTCATAAAAGTGCTCAAACCAAAGACTTCACCCTATTACCAAGGGTGAGAACCAAAAATGATCAAATTCATGGATGAAGGGATGCATTCTTCGTTTGTACATTTTCTTTGAAAGTCTTTCATCGAGTAGTTGTATTCCTTAGGGTCTTTACTAAGTTAACCTTGTAAGGACAATGTGGACCTAAAAAGGTCTTGTGGATGACTTCACTACTACCAATTGCACCTATTGGTTCAATAATTTGAGAATATTTCAGGGACTACCTTGGTCATGGAAAGCTTCATCCTTCAAAGACTAAAGTGATCCAAATTTGGTATTTTCCTCCATAGTTAGTACAAATAAAATGCCTTCAACGAACTAAATCAAAACCATACACCTCAAACCCTAAAGGTTCAAAGTCTCAGAATGGATTTTTAAGAATTTTGAAGGTAGAGTCCTATGGTGTTTAATTCTTCAATAATTTTTGGAAACTTCTTTTGGAGGTAAGAGATTGTACTTGTTTTGAAGGAATATCATTTTTATTTCAATTGCTTCTTGGAAAAAAAAAGTTATGCCCTCCTAAGCTCAAAACACTTGACTCCAAACAACATAGAAAATGAAAATATTCAAACTTAATTAAAAAAAAATTCTCCTTTACAAATTATATTCATGTCTACTTGGAAAGCTTTGATTCATTCAATTTGGATTATTCATATGAAAGTTGTGATGAGTCTTATTGTAGGCAATCTAGTCATCTTCTTGAAAAGATATCATGTAGGATTCATAGTTGAGTTCAATTTTTACAATTTAGAAGAGTGTTTTTTTTCAAGTGTAGATAATTTGCTACAATAATCCACTATTAGGATTGACATGTTTCAATTCTATCTTAGAACTATTTGTTGTTTAATTCTCCCTTCTATCTCTATTTACTTCATCTTAACAATTTTTTTAAGGTGAAAATCATTTCTTTTAATCTTAAATTCCCAACTCAATTCTCTACCATAAAGATTTAAACCTCTCAAACTTTGTAGTGCAAAAAACTTCAGTTAAGAGGATTCAAAGTTTGAAAATCTAGGATTGCTAGCTAGGTTCAAACAAAACTTTTTGTCCCACTTTGAATACTAACATCTTACAATATAAATGGTCAAAATTTCTAAAAAAAATCTACACATTGTCATACATTCCTGTGGTTAAATATGCAAAAAAAACTCATTTTTCTTCCAATATAGGTCTTTGCACTACAAATGAAAATTTTGGAGTGTTTTTTTATAACATAGTCATGAACCTTTAGGAGTTCAACAAACCATTGAGTACACTTAAGTCCTCAATGTCCTTCCTAAGTTGAAGTGAAAACTTTTATGCTCTTCATTAGTCCCTATTAATGAAATGTTTTCAGCTAACTACATCAAATCCACACACTCAAAGCAATCCATTGAGTATAATTCCTCCTATTTAAGTACCCATTATTTGATACACCTAAACTTCCCTTACTTAAATATTGCATGCCAAAAAATTATAATGATTCAAAATTTTATTTTGGTAGATGACCTAAAAAATGGTATAAGTCCTAATGATAATATTATATAATAATTCTCATATTCATTTTATTTTGATCACCAAAGATTGTCTTGTTATCGATTTTAAAAAGGTATTAACCCCTAAAGGACCAACATGCATTTTTTTGGCTACATAGCAATTTGGGGTAGATACTCGTGACTAAAGATTTCCATATGTTCGGTCCAAATTTTAAAAGAAGTTAGGATGAGGAATATCTTTCATATGCACTAAATTTCATGATATTTGAAAATATGAGTCAAAAGTTATAGCCTCATATGTTACTTCTTTTTATAAATGGGTAGTCAAAGCAGAGTAGAAAATCACTTTTTTCATGAACAAAAATTTGAAATTGGTTTTCTAGAGTTGTATCTATGTGTAAAGCTTTGAATCATTCCATTTTAATCAAAGAGTCAAAAGTTATGAGGATTTTTTGTTTACGGGTAGTTATGGATTTTCTACTCTAGAATAAACTTTAATGTTCTTTATCTTACTCAATTTTCAATATTTTTGGAAAAGATAAAAAATCATAGTATGTATATTTTTTATTGCAACATTGCAACCAACGGGATTGACATTTTTCAATTCCAGAATTAAATTCTTAACAATTTAGCATTTTGAATCATGTGCTACTACTGTCTACTAACTATTTTTTTCCTATATGTTGTAGAATTCCAAATAATTTGAAATTTTTCAAGCATATGGCTAACTTGTCTTGGAAAAAGAATCTAAAGAAGCACCACCATTTTGGACATTTTTTCATAGAAAAGTGAGCTTGTGAAGTGCAACTACCTTGTTTTCCATAGGGCCCAAAAAATGATTTTCATGAATTTGAATGCTTATATCTTGCAATCCATGTTGTGGAAATTTTTGAAATTTTTACCGCGTGTTTTGAAGTCAACATACTACAAGATCCTACAATTATATGTATCAAAAAAGTTTTTTTCAAAAATTTGATACTTCTACTAGAATTGGTAGTTTGGGAGCATTTTTGGTGAAAATGTAGTCATAAACTTTAGGGGTTAAGTCCTAATGTTAATATTATATATGTAATACATTCTCATATTCATTTTGTTTTGATCATCAAAGATTGTCTTGGTATTCATTTAAAGTGCTTCTTTGAAATCCAATGTAGTACTATCAACTTCATCAATCTAACTAGAATGCTAAAATTAATCTAACTATTATCCTCTACCTTCACTCAATGTCACTTAGCATAACATTGTTTACCAATAAGACAAAGGTCTTTTTTACATCTTTGAAAAAAAGACCCCTAAAATGAACAAAATTATCTTATATAGGTCCTAAGCCAACTCCAATCCTTGAATTAACTCTTCAATCCCTAGCAAAGCATAATACTATTATAAATCTTCTACCCAATGTGGAGAAGACCATTGTCGGGTTATACTATACTATGTATTGCATTTATAAAGAATGAAGGTGAGGATAAAGTTAAAGAGAGATCTTAATTAGTGTTAGAGAAGTTTTTGGAGCTCCATTGGTAATTTACCTCTTTGAAAAAAAACTCGTTTTTTTTTCCAAATGCAATAGTTACATCCTTTCTTATCAAAATCTTCCAATTCATTTCCTCAAGTATCAAATTCACAACAAACACTTTCCTTCACTTTTAGCTTCACAAATTCACAAATGCTACAATGTTCCTCTTTCAAAGACATGCCAATTCTGAACTCCAAATTTCATTACATTAGACAAATACAAATAAGTGATACCCCCTACCATGTCCAAGCAATCCTAGTCCCTTACCAATCAACCCTAAAGCAATACCCACATTGTCTAAGAACATCCCTGCTTCCATAAACCATTCCATCAACCAGTATATTAGCCTCGGACTCAAATGACTAAAACCTGACAATTTCATAAAAGTAGCCACTACATATCCACCTTTTTGTTATTTCCAAAAGCACCGGCGGGCGACACTGAACTAACCAGCGGTTCTCCCCGAAGGCCCGAACATTGATCTTGAAAGACAGCTACAAAAGGTGAAGAAAAGACAGGGAAGACATTTAATTGCCACGTTGCATTCGCTAATGCTGAGTTCACTTAACATCATTGCAGCAAACAAGCTAGAAATTTTCTAAGCTCAGGAACTGTACTCTTCTGATGTAATCTGCTCTTCGAATGAAACACCATATCAACATTGCACAGGCTTTCGCACAAACAAACAGTCGCTTTTGACGCTTTCTGAGGAGATTTCTGGATGATGAAGACATGTTAGTGCAAGACAGACCTCGAATCACAAAGACGCTGCACATGTGTGAACCTCCCAATTTTGGCATTTTCTTGAAAGGTGAGGATGCAAAAAGCTTGTTCAGGCTGTACATGTAAGTGGGGGAGCTACAGATACATCTATCACGGCGGTCACCTGCCTAGCTAACAAACTAAACAGGTGAAAAAAGGATTGCAAAAAGTAGAAAGCAACCTGAGCTACCAGAGATACTACTTCGGTGCTCCTGTCACATCTAGAACTCAACAATCTGGTGCAGTGATGAGCACCTGGAAAAGAACGAATGACTCCTGAATGGCTCGCATGGAAATGAGAGAGTCGGCACAGCACTCAAAGAATGCCGGTTGTGTAGAGAAAAACCCAGCCACCGTTTTGCTAGTGGTTTAATGGGTGCACACCAACCATCTCGCTTCTCGAACTTGTTCAATGTCGCATTATCTCGTTACTCGCCCACTGGTTTCGGTAGAAGCTCTTGAACACACCCTAATGGCTATTGTTGCTGCTGCAAACAAACGAAAAGCAAAAGCAAACGTTGTAGTCGTCGTCGTCGTCGTCGTCGTCGATGCCGTCTGCGAGCTGCGGGTAAGAGGTCCTGAACCCCCCGCGCTGGAGTGGAGCCGACGCACACTTCGTCTCCAGCAAAAGTTTGGGCAATGGTGACAGATTCACCCTTGGAGGAGAAACACACTAGTTACAGGGCGATTTCATGTTTGAAGAAGATGGTTCCGTCCACTTGTAACTTCGGGCATGCAAAGACGCTGTTGAATATCTCTATAATCAGATTTAGGATATATACCTGGAGATGATTAGAAACTAATAATGCAGGTCGCGCTTAAACCGCTTTGGTAACGACGATGGTGCAGGGTTAGACTGCGTTCGAATCTCCGGCACGATGAACGCGTCGCCACAGCCGTTGGGAACGTACAAGTCTTGCTTGGATCGATTTCTGATTTGTGGATGGTGGTGGTGCCGTGACCTGGGTGGCGCAGCAAGCTGCGGTGCTGCGGGTGCTGGAAACTGCGGCACTTCGTGCATGGCAAACATCTGCTCCTCGAACAAACTCAAATCTGCGGTCCAGTCGAAGTCGCCTCCCACGGCAGTCACGTTGCCGTCGGCTTTGGCAGAAGCGAAATCCAAACTCTCGTTACAATCTACGAAGTTGAGAAGCTCGTCCACTCGCCATCCGGGGACCGCGTCGGTCAAAAACTCGCTGAAGCTGCTCCTGCGCATGCCGCTAGCGTTGGCAACGCCACCCGTGCCCATGGAGCTCGGCAGAGAGATCACCTCGGGCGCGACTGGCGCCCCCATCTCTTGATGGCTTGGGGTTACGACTTGGCCGTTTCCGGAGAAAGGAGCTCCTGGTGAGCAGCACGGAGTGTATGCAGTGGGTATTCTATACACACTAGCACCAGGCTTGACTGGACCGGATAATGCCGGACCGGTTCTGCATGGTCCCTGCAGAGTGGACATGGGGCTTGAAAGGGACGGAGCGCGGCTGCAATGCGAGGATTGCGACGACATCGTGGAGGTGGCAGGACTCGCCACGGGTGGCTCCGCCGCGGACTGGTCATCCTTGAGCTCCTCCAGGGCCACTCGCGTTCCCGTCACCAGGAACCGCTTGTGGTTGCACGAGAGAGCATTCACGGAGTGGATGGAAACGTCGCAGTCGCGGCACAGCAACGCTCGGTCCTCCAGGCAGAAAAAGAAACCCCGCTTCTCCTGCAAAATTTGAACCACCCCAATTCACGGCCACATCCCAACATCCAACGTACATCTGCGTCTTCTCTAACCCTAAGTACACACACTCTATCCTCATCTTCAGAAATTGCTCTTGTAGTAAGACCCCTACAACAAGATCCAAGTCCCCTCACAACAAAGAACACCCACTGAGACGTATTTCTGTGCATGCCCCTCACTGCGTCCCACTCATATTGCGGTGCATGATCTTCGAAAGAATACAGGAGTGCAGAACCGCTCTGCGAAGAAACCAGAAGGGAAAGCTAGAGCAGAGCAACGCACCTGGCAAATATCACACTTGACCGAATCCGCAGCCGCGTGAAGACTAACACGCGCATGCTTGTTGGCCAGCTTGTTGGCAGCATGGATTCGCGCATCGCACTCCGTGCACAGGGCAGCTTCATCCGCGCAGCACATCACCGACGCCGCATTCTTCTCGCACGAGTCGCACTGTATCCTCATTTTGACCCCCTGCCCCGCCCCGTGGTGACCACTCTTGCTAAGCGACCACAGCACCAAGCTCCCCAACAAACCGCACAACTCTCGCTAAACCAAACCAGTGACCAATGTTAACAAACACGACACAACCCCAACAGTCCAAACAGCGCTTGCCTCCAAATTGTGTGCACAAAGCTTCACCAAAAAGCGGCTGGAAAACCCGAAGCTCTCTCCTTGGCGTCCACGCAGTCGTGAACCTGGCGTTCAGAGAGAAGAAAAGCGCAACGCAGGGGGCTGATGAGGGCCCAAAGCCAGAACGGCAGGCCGAATTGCAGTGCGAATTGATCCAGAAAAGGGCGAAAAGCGCGTGGCTTTAGAGCATGAGGGACCGGGATGAGCGGAATGAGCAGGATGAGGTCCGTCGCAGCAGCAGATGAGCGGAGCGGGGGTCGGAAGAGAGGCGACGGATGCGGAGGGCGGGCAAGCCGGGCAAGCCGAGCAAGTGGTGGCGACACAAGAGTCAGTTCTCAGTTAAAGTTCAGCTTAACGGAGTGGGAAGCAGCAGGCGGCAGACGCTGCTGATCGCTCGCCGACCAGCGAGGGGTAATAAAAACAAAAAAATAAGAATTAGAGAATACAGGCAACAACAATCAAATCAGCGCCACCAGCGCCACCATTGGAAACGCCATCGCTAACACTAACTTACAGTACAAGTTTAGCGCTAAGTTTCCTGTTCTGCAGATGGCCATCCATGATCCATCGAAGGCTCGTCATTCATCCGCAGCGAAGGAGGGGTGCCGGGAGTTTCTGATGAATCTAGTCTAGCAACCAAATCCACAGGCCGCAACCATTTCTGTTACAACCGGCCCCGCAACCACCGCATCTCTCGAACGGAAGAGGGAGATGCGCAGCTGCCCCTACCCCCCACCCCCACCTTACCCAAACCCAGCCTCCCTCCGTCCGTCCATGTGACTTGCAGCAGCACTCCATGGAGCTAGAGTAGCGGCCCTGAGCTTACTCCGTGCAATCATGACCCATCCATCCCCACCCCATCACATTGTTTTTGGTGCGAATTTTGGAATGAGGCAAGAGTGGCCAACAATGTTAGTTTGCGGATGTAACACTTGGAGAAAAGGAGGTCTGAGGGGATCAAGCTAGCAAAGGAGAATTTGCATGTAAGGTAGGAGGCTCAAAAAACATTCATGAAAGGGTTGGTCCATTTTTTTAATGAATTTCTTTCCATGGGAGTATTTTTAGCTTATTTTTCAGACAAAGATAAATAAATGCAAAATGCAACACTAGCATTTTCAAAAAAATTTGAAGCATTATTGAATTAGTTATGAATTTTCAATCAAGTTGTGTCATAGGTCCCTATTTATGACTTTAGATCTTCCATAAATTGTTCACTTTCAACTTGTAAAGAGAAATTGGGAAAGCAAGGACAATGATTGGCTCTTACAATAAACTATTTTTTTTTCTTGATCCATTCAAGTGACTATAGAGGTCAATTTAAGGACCATCTCATATCCATTTCAAAGCTAAAACAGTAACAATTCTAAATGCCCGAGCGGATTTCAAGCCTCCTACTTTATAGGTAGAAATGAACACCAAGGTAATGTGGTAGTGCCTATACAAACATATAGTACCAAGCTCTCACCCTACAATTGTGTGCCAAAAGACCCTTGTTTCTACTAGTGAAAGGTTGTAGAGTGGATAAAAAAAACTTAGATAGGGGAAACCTTTGGCTCAAATAAAAATTTAATCAAGGTTTTCTATTTTCTAGAATATATGAAGTTAGAAATGATTGTGCTACAATTGGGTGGCAAATGTATTTGTTTTCCTTTTCCTTCCTTGTCCTCTTAGTATCCTGACATCTAATTTTTGGACAATGAACATATTCAAATTATATATTTTTTTTGTACTATAATTTGGATGAAAGTCATTTTTATTTGTGGAGATACTTTACCAAGTTGTTGTCCTATCTAATGGTTGGATTTGGTGTTACTAGAGTACATATTTCTAAAATTACAATTGTAAAAGTATATCAAGTGGTTGACCAAGCCAAAATTGCATTGATTCTAGTTCAAAACTAAATTTGCAAAAAGGAGGTCATGGATTTCATGAATACAAAATGTTTAAAAAATCACTATATGAGAGGAAACTCATTTCAAATCTATTCCAACAAATTTTATTGAAAAAATGATAGTGTTTTTCATGTAATAGAATTTAGAAGGAATTCTAAAATTCTCCTTTCAAAAATTATAAAAAGAAATATCACTGATAGCATTGATGAATCTAACCTTATGAATGGAATCTAAGATTCAAAATCTAAAACTTTTATTTGTATAACTATTCTAAGATATTCTTTCAAATAATATTTTATGATGATATTTCTTAAACCATCCATTGTAGAGAACACTTTGTACAATAAGGGTATAATGTAGCCTCTACCATCCTTCTATCTACTCTAATTACTATGGCACAAATATCTTTAGCAATTGTGTCGACCAACATGCTGCAAGTGATGCTATCCATACATAATTTTGTCCATTTCCACCTAGTGTTAGAAATGAATTTAGATACACCTTGAGACTACATTCATTTTGTCTAACGCAAGTCTTAACACCAAGTACAAATGGACCATTAAATTAAGAGGAATAACCAAGTGTAGGCCGTTGCATAAAATTAAAACTAGTGAAAGCCAAAACTTGCATGATACAAAGTACAATCTTCTTAATTTTGCATACAAGATAAGCCACTTCAAAGAGTGAATAACACACCTAATTAAATTCCCTCCACATTGATTATACATAGTTTTAAGCATTGTTTTAATTAATTCAGATATTCATGTATTATTACTAAAATGTTATTGTTTAGTATTTTTGAAACTTTGAAAAACACTAAGGTAAGAAACCTACGTGCACCATAATTTAATAGCCATCTATTTGCGCCACTATATATCAATAGTGTACATTTTAAACTTTCAAGTGTTTTATACTAATACACAGTGGTTATGAAGTGGTGCAAATAGGGGCTTCTACCTTAGTGATGTTCTTTGCCCCCTTAGACCCTTGTGGACCAAATGTTCAAATTTCTAATAATGAATAATCAGAAACATGTCCTAAAAACTTTATTTTTTTCATCCTTCTAAGTGTTTTTACATTCTTTTGTCAATTCTCTAACATTTGTACAATATATGTTTTCAATAACAAGAACATTTTACTTTGAAGAAGGAACTTTCTATATCTAAAAATTGCCCTTCAAATCCACTTGAGATAATAAGTAAAAGAAATATCTTCAAAAAGGAACTTCTAAACTCAAAATAGATATACATTATCATAAAAATGTTGTTTTTATATTTTTTAAATAGTTTTTCCATATATTTACGTCAAAAACAAATCTCCAAATATCTTAATTATTGATACAATACTATCAAGAAATAGTTTTGAATGTAACATGCAATTTAATATGTTTGAGAGAATACTAAAAAAGGCAAGAACATTGTCAATTTTTTTTTGAGAAAGTGTTAAAAATACATCAAAAAGATTTTGAAACAAGTGTCTTAAAAATGAGTGGAAATTGGAAAAAATTAAGTGATATATTTGTGGGCTATCCAAAGTACCCACCCTTGCTAGTCTATGCCTAGGTTGTTGGATTTCTACCCATAAGCCATTGAGTTTGAACCCCTCACCTCATCTTATCATTTTTATACAAGTGTAAGATTTATGTGTTTGTACTTGTATTTTTTACAATTGATATCAAATGGTGTGTTTATGAGCACCACTAATTTATGTATTGGGAGTTGTAGGACTCTTTAGTAAGTTTTTCCATAGATTTTTTTTGAAAGGCAAGAAGAAATTGAAGTGAATTAAAGTTGTTTTGTAACTTTTGAAATTTGTACAATTAGGTATGAATTTTCAAAGTGAAGAATTTTTGACAACATTTTTGGCAATATTCTCAATACACTTCTAAGATTTTTTTGACATTATTTTCATTACTTTTTTTGACACTTTGTTCTACACTTTTTATGGCATTTTTAGCATCCTTTCAACATTTTCTTTTTCCACTAAACAATAAAAAATGCGTCAAAAATTATTTTAGTGCTGAAAATCGTATTGATAAAATAGGATGTCATCAGCAATTGGTTTTGGCACGAAAGTACTACAAATAATGTGAAAATGTTGCCAATTTCATAACATCCCATTTTTTGAGATTATTTTTTACACTAAAATGTCAAACACAATGTTGAAAACTTGAGATTTTCAAGACTCACATCTCCATTATTCAATATCTTCATGATGGAAACTATGACATTCTTGTTCTTTAACACCTTAATTTCAAAAACTATGACACTTCCATTATTGAACACCTTAACCCACAAGCACCCAAGGTAACCTTTAAAGTGTCCCCACATAGTTTAGAAGTCCAATTTGAGGCGCTAGGTCTAAAGTTATAATCTCCCATGTTTCATAGTGAATTGTCTCCAAATTTACAAGCCACTTCTAAGTGGGTGTAGCATTGTTTTCTACAGTCACTTTTTGTAGATCAACCCAATGATTGAAATACAATGTCTCAAAGGTTTGTGTCTCTTTGGGATTGTGTTGAACCATAACTTTTCCATAATTTGACCCATGGAATCCCATTAATCCTAAAAGTACTTAGAATATATTTCACCAAAAACACTTGAAATAGGTTGTTTTGATTGCAAAGGCCCCCAAAATTGATGAATAAAATATTGTTGCATCTTATCATAAGATTTACTTTGTTACATTGTAGTAACAAAGGGAGGTTTTGACTACACATTGCAAGATTATAATGTTTGAATTTGAAAAAAATGTATTGGGGGGCATCAAAATTATAGGCAACTTTGATTTGGGAAGGCTTTCACATAAGTTTATTTTATTTTTTTCTTGAATTTTTTTGGCTTCTTTTGTGACAAAGTTGGCAATATGTCCAAATAATTTCATAGTATTTAAAATTAGGGAACATGTTCCTACAAGGAACTAACTTTAAGAAAATTCTCATACAAAGCCATTTTTCAACAATTTTTGACTTGCACATGCAATAATCTCTTCAAAATGATAGAAGTGGAGTTTTAGGTTTCAACTAGCCCTAGAAGATGGGAAAACAAATCACCATTTTTTTTAACTTAGACAAGCTTGATCAATTTACGGCTTAAAAGCACTGAAGTTGAACTCAAGAGCAATTAGTCATATTAGGTGTATAAGGGGAAAGGTTGGATAAGGGTTTGTTGTGCTTAACTCATCATGGATCATTAACATTGAATAAGTTTGTCACATGCCATGTCCTCTCAACACCCACATTCGCCTTGTGCATGAAGATGTGGGTGATTGCAAGAAATACCTGTCCTATTTGTTGCATTTTCATTAGTACTTATGATTTTTTCAAGAGTACTTTAAAATTAGAAAACTCATTTTTTTTAAATTGAAAAAATATGAATAATTTATATACCTTTAAGATGAAGGTACCCATGGAAGGACTTTCATAGAAAAATTCTCTACATAGGAGAACTAGAAAAGTGCCAAATCTTAAGAAAATACATACCTTGATGTTTTAATTAGGGAAAAATAGTAAAAATTAAAAAATACACAAAATAAAAACTAACCATTTGTAACAACTCTATGGAGATGGCCATTCACAAAAAGAACCACCAAAATAATATTTTATAGGTTTCAAAATGCAAGCAAAAAGAAGCTCACTTTGTAGACTTCCACACCACATAAAATTACTTATTTTTAAAATTCCTTTGTCCATTAGCTATAAGTCTACTAGAAGACCATCTCCTCAAAATTTCAACTTAAAAATCTGTTTATTTGGATTCTAAATAGTACTAAAAACCTCCAAATTGGCAAGTGTGACATTGAATCGGGCTCTATTTTTGGATAGTATATTATTTTTGAAAATTACAAAAAAATTAGTCATAGTCTATAATATTCATGAGTACCTTTCCTATAAATCTTAAGTCATATGAAGTAAAAATACAAAAATTATGGCCAAAAATCATATCAGTATGCAATGTGTGATGCAAAATAGGACATGTGTTTCTTGCAATCACCCATGTTTTCAAATTCCGTAAAATTTAATTTAAAAAAATTTAAGATTAAATTCAAAAAATCAAAATATTTGGCAACTAAGTTATCTCACATAGCTTTAGAAGCTACTTGAAATTTTGTGTGCATATGGATAAAAGAAGACAAGGTCTTTGTGCAAGAGAGGTGGTAGGAGGTAAAATGATCCACATGGAATATGTAAATTAGGATTAGTAGGAGCTCACCACCTAAATGTAAAACTACATTTTTTTTGGCAACATAGCGATTTTGGGCAACTCACTACGAAGAAATTATTTATTTATTTATTTAGAATTTTTCACACAACATGTGCCTAAGGAGTAGCTTTAAATTCCAACAATTTTTATAACTTGTGACTACATAGTTAAAAAGTTATTGCATGATATGTCATTTTTATTACTCAGTAGGAAGCTTGGGCAGCTCAAAAAATTATTTAAAAATCACTTTAAAAAAAATAAAAAATTGGAAATTGGTTCCTTAGACTTATATGTACATGGGAAGCTTTGAATCATTCCATTTTGATTAGTGAGATGAAAGTTGTGAGGAATTTTAGTTTGCAAGTAGGTATGGAGTCTTTGAACACAATTCTAGCTTTTGATTTGACTACAAGTGTTTGAGCTCCTACTAATCCTAATTTATATCTTCCACATGTGTTGTTTTACCTCCTCCTACCTTTTATATAAAGAGCTTGTCTTCTCATCTCTCTTCACTCCAAATGAATGACTTTTGAATCTAACTGAGATAGTTGCCAAATACTTTGATTTCTATGAATTTAATATTGAATTCTCTAAATTCATATTTCATGGAGCAACGGTCTCCTTGGCCCCCCTTCCTTGTACTTTGTCCTAAATTTATGGATCCACCCAAAATGTCAAAAGCAACCTATTTTCTACTTGGGCCAAAAAATTTGCCCCATGCCATGCCTCTAGGTATTGTGATGAATATTTCATTGCAGTATAAATAACCCTATCCGTATTGCCCTCCGTCCATCCAAAACAACATTTTCCCCATAACTCCTTGTGGGCAAATCCATTTGTAATTTTTTGGGTGGAGCAACAAGATCCTCCACCAAAAAAAGTTCAGAAAATATAGTGAATACTCTCATTCTTAATGAAGTGCTCAACATTATCATGTTGCCCAAAGATGGAAAGGTTGTTTGGTCCTTGAAGGGTTTATATTCAAACCTATTTTGGTCCAAAAGGGTCAACTAAAGTGTCCCAAACCACCCCCTTTTCCTGCATTGAGGCCTGGAACTTCATCCCCACGGATGGGTCATTTCATTTCTGGGCCTTGAAAAGCCACATGCAAGCATAATGAGCTTCTCCTCAGAATCACTGATGCATGCAGCTGCCCAGAGGTCCTTCAGTCAGCTCCCTCGAGCGGCAGGAATTCAAGTAGAGCAGCGGTAAACTGAAGGGGAAACTAAACTGATAATGTCCAAATTGCACAAGTGGAGGACCTGCTGCCTTGCCTGCAAACTTGCTCCAGGATTTCTTCCAGAATTGGGGAGGCAGCTGATCTGATGACAAGAGGCCGGCCTCCCTGGACTGGGCTGGCATGGCATGCAGAGGGAAAGCGAGCAAACAAGTGTCACCGCTCGCTAACTTATGCAGTCCTCACTGCAATGCACTGGGTTGGATGAGCAGGCAAGCAGGCAGGGCGGGGCCCCGGGCGGATTATTCCTGTCAACTTTGTTCTACAGTACAGTAAGTGAAGTACACTAATTTCTGAATGTTCTGTAGCAAACTGAAGGCGCCGGGGGATAAGTTATCCGTGATGTTTTCCTGGCAGTCGGTTCAGTTCAGTTGTGGGAACCTGAACTGAACTGAACTTCACGAAGAGATCCGTCATTGACTGAGACGAACGGACTTTTCTCATCGACAGAGGTACTGTATGCAGGACTGAATGCTGCAGTGCCCCTGCAAGGAAAGTTTGGTAAACTCCAGGAGAAACGCAGGAAAGCCGGCAGCAAAACGAGCCGGCTCAGAAGCTGCACAATGGAATCGAAATGACGGAGCTTCACCCGCATTCGAGATTCACTCACCAAATCATGAGGAGCCAGCCTTGGATGTCAGAGAGAGTGAGTGAGTATTTTTAACTGATAACAGAACCTGGGGACTTGGGAAGGCTCAAACTTGGGACCTCCAAACTACGGGAACTAGCGGGGTTTTTTTAGTGATTTAGCTTTTTCTAAGGGGTGGCGATAATTTTGGATGAACCTTCAATGATCTGGCTACTTCTATCCATCCTTGGGAGAAGAAAATTTCACTAAGCAGATGAACATCAATGAATTATGGCTATACATAGATATTGATGAGGAAAACAAGGAGGCGACACATTCATCTTCATAGTAGATGTATGTTGGCGAGAATTGAAAATTTCCAAGCTAATTTTTGACTTCTACATGTTTTGAATTATTGAATTTTGGTGATGTCTAAAGAAAAGCAGTTACAACCAAGGCGACAAGACAAGGAATTTTAGAGTTTCTAGTTAGTCAATGCTTTGAAAGCAGAATTGCCACAACACCTACCAATAAACATTTTTTGCCACTTTAGCTACAAATTACGGCCATCATTTACAAATAAGATTGTAAGAATGTTAGTTGACTTGAGAGTTAAACCAGTGTAAAAGAAGAGCTCTCTAACTACCAAATGACAAAATTGAAATCCTCATCTCATAGGAACTTCAAGTGACATACTTGCCTTGCAAGCGATTCCCTCCGTGTGGATGTTGCTAATGGAGCTAGAATGCTAGATTGATGTACATTTTGACAACTTTAAACTCATCAAATTGTGAGATTTCTATACCTCTCCAAGTCTCCATGTTGAACATTGATGGCCTGATGCCATTAGATCTTACAAGCGCCATTGATAACAACCCTAAATTGCATAGATTAATTGAAACAAACATACAATCAAGTTTGGATTCTATAATAATAACAATATCCCCAATTGATTATCTTTTGTATAGGCAATAAAATTAGATTTCAAAGTTAAAAAAATAATACCCAATCCAAACTAAAAAATCAAGGTGGATTGTAATTTGTGAATTTGTGATGTAATTGCCACCCACCTAAATATGTGATGTTCCCAAAACAACCTCCAATTGCTTCCACTTGCATTTTTATTTCTTAACAACTAAAAAGTTATTATAATACTATTAAATATTCCTTTAGTTCTTTATAAATCAATCTTTCTACAAATATTATAAGAGATGTATATTAAGATAATACAATATTCTATAGAAATTGATAGAAAAGAAAAAGAATAAAAAGAAAAATGTAGTAGTTAATACACAAAACTTTTGCTTTTAGTTAATATTGTTGGAAATAGGTGATACATCTTAATAAAACTTTGGAAATGATGGCTATGGGTGCCAAACCTTGATCAAGGTCTTGGCTTGTAGTCTATTTGTACAAGAGACTAATATGGCAACCTTAGTGTATTGGACGTTGAAGTACAAACAAGGGCATATGAAAAGTTGTGATCCAATGGCTAAGTTTTGGCAATGTGTTTAGAATGTGTGGCCACAATAAGAGTAGTAAAGACGATTACAATCCGGTGCTTATCGAACTCAATGGTGATGTGAACTTTTGGCACAAGGCCAGATGGCTAAATACAATTAGTGGATAGTGCAATAAGGTAAAAAAATATCATTTCTACACCTTTAATTCATAAGGTAAAATCGAAGTACACGGAGAGAGGGTGAAATTTGGCGATTTTTTGTCCCTAAAAAAAAATGCTGACAAGAACCCTAAAACATCGGAGATGACGTTTTTGTGAACGCCATGAAAGGCGGAGAGGGGGGACGAAGCCCCCTTTAAATTAAAACATGAACATGAAGAAGATCAATGGAAAATGGGCAGTATAGTGAGGAGATTACGTTTTGTGTCCTTGTGATTGATGTTTTCATGGAGGCCTCAAAGATGGAGAAAAACATTTTTTCATCCAAGTTTTGCAAGGGAGATATTTGTTTAGAGGGACAGAGCTTTGCATGTTGGGTACTTTTGGGATATGGTAGGATCAATTCTTGGTAAGGATATGATGAAAATCAATTATTTGAGCTTAGAGCCGGCAATATTTTACATGAGGGGATTCTAGGTGGTATGAGCACAAACAAAGAAAGGTGCGCATAACCTAGTGTCATTACATTTCATATTTTGTTTGGAGAAGAGGGCAAAGCTTGTTGCTTGACTCCTCCTTAGATCAAGGTTTGAGGTAGTGAGCTTTCCGATGGGAAATTGTCAAGTCCAGTTTACATGGTTTTTAGAGTTAGAAGGAAACAGATCCCTTACAAAAATAATCTTGGAAGATAATTATAAATTTCAGTATAAATTTCTCCCTAGTTGGTCCAAGGGTTGTCAGAAGAAAACCTACTAAGAACAATACAAAAATGACTTGTTGAAATAGGACACCAAATTCCATAGGACCCTAGTTTTGATGCTTCAAATAGTTTCAACCTCTGATCTTCTCTGCCATCCTCCTCGAACTCCAGTTCCCTACTGTAGTTCCCTAATGTCAGGCACTTTCTGATTAACTCTAACTTACTATCCGTAAAATTTTGAGGTTGAGAGGATGCAAGTGCGACCATTGAAGAAGATTCGCTCCGATCCCAAGTGTCGAATACAAGATGTGATTTTAGCCTTGGCGGGCTTGCCGGCATGATATGGGTTTTCTTTAACTTTTTCTTTTTCTTTCAATTTGGTATTTGCCTCTTTGGTTTCTTTAGGGAGAATTATAATAATCCAAATCACGCGTCCCACATCCTGAAGTTGATTCCTAAGTCCAAATTTAGACATCATCATTGGGTATGGACTATGGAAAGCGGCTCATTCCGTTCCCATAGTAAAGAAAGTTGCTTATCTACTACTGTTGGGCCCTGAAACAAGAAAGAGTGAAATAAGAGCTTTTCAGGAGTCCTGTACCCCTTTTTGATTATCATAGCATTGTTTTAATGAATTGGGCCTCAGTTGCAGCTACTCGGAGATTCCCCAGCTGACGGGATTCACACCTGCAAAACTTCGGGGCACATGTTAACTGGTAAGTCAGGTAGACCTGGGGACTGCAAATGACTGACAGGGAGGAGTCGAATGAAGGCTGCCAGCCTGCCTGCCTGCCTGCCTTTCCATACAGTCGGGATTGGAGGAGACCATCGTGGGTGGGAGTGGGGCGATCAATATGCCGGGGCCGGTAGAGCTGTGAATCACCGGTATACTAATCCACAGACATTAACTTAGGGCGAGTCAGAGCATCACCACTCGTCTGCTAAGATGCAGGCTTGACTTGCAAAATAGGGGCCATCCAATTTGCCAGCCAAACCGCCCCACTCATAGCATGCTATAAGTTTCCAAATTTGGATTGCTTTACAAGGTCCATCCAATGGGCTATAGCACTAAAGGTCTGTGCTTTGGGGGGAAGTGTTGGTGCTCTTGTCTCATGTGGTTTGCAAGTCACACTTTAGCTTGCAAAACAACCCAAATTTGCAAGCCACCCAAGGCTTTTGGCTCGGCCTCTTAACAAATTCATCTATTTTGCAAGATGGGTAGAGCAATTTTGCAAGCCACCTAGGACAAGTCATCTGTTTTGCAAGATGGGTGGAGATGCTCTCACAATAAGCTAAGCATACCTTCGAGTGAATTCTTGAGTGAATCATTCATTGAAATTTAAAGTTTTTTCATTTGAGTAGGTTTAAAAATCAAATTTGAACTCCAAATATGTTTCCAGGAAAATTTCAACATTCTCTTACAACACTGAAACATCCTAATCTTGCAATCTATATGGCCAAATGACTCCAAATGTGATTCTCATCATTTACAACAGATGCACTGCAAAGTTGTAGAGTGGACAAAACTTCTAATTTTGCCTAAAGGACTCATGAAAAGGGTGGCAATTTTAACAGTCGTCCTCTCCCTTCAGTTATTTCCAAGAGCAAAATGGCTTGATTTCTAACTTCACCAATACTGACGGTGAGAATTAATTACCGAAAATTAAAAGTTAAAAATAGATGGGAACATTAGTTGAGTGGGGACTCCGGGATCCCCGTCTTCCACTGCCGATAAGGTTTGACTTGACCACAAGGAAAAAGAGCACATTGCATGCATGCCTGCCAGGTGTCTGGCAAGCAGGTGCTGACAGGGAACAAGCAAAAGAAACTATTTAAAGGATATTTGGCTTTTTTTTTTTTTTTTTGACACAAGCAAAGGAGGATATTTGGCTTTTGAACCCTCAACCCCTAAACGTACCGTCCAGATTCATCTCTAGAATTGACAATTTGAGAAAAAGCATTATAAAGTGCAATTTGGAAGCTTATTTTGGAATTGATATAAGAATTAGAGTTGTAGATTCTGAGTTGAAGATTTCATCTGTCCGATTAGATTCACCAATGGTATCACCAAAACAATTTGATAAATTTTTGAAAGAGAAATTTCAAATTCCCTTCTAAATTCAATGACAAGCAATATATTATATTATCATTTTTTGAGCAAAATTTTTTGGGATGGATTTGTAATGAGGTTCTCTTCACATGGTATTTTTTGAAATTTTTGTGTTCTCAAATCTATAACCTCATTTTTGCAAATCTTGTTTTGAACTAGAGTCAATGCAATTTTGGCTTGGTTAACTACTTGACATGCTTTTACATTTGTAATTTTAGAAAACTATATGTACACTAGAAACACAAAATCCAACCATTAGATAGGACAACAACTTGATAAAGTATCTCTACAAATTAGGATAACTTTCATCCAAGCAATATTGTGGATGAAACTTGAGTTTCAATTTGTTTGTTGTCCAAAGAATGGATGACAAAGCATTGAGGGGTTAAAGGGTTTAGTTTTGACTGGGGAACGATATGGTAGATAAAACTTGTAAGACATAATATTTAGAAATACTCAATATAACTTAGAGATGTGGACAAAAAAAAAGACCATTCCATTTTCCTTTCAATGGAAATTCTCCATATGTTTAAAATTAAATTGAATGAAAATTAAAAAAGAAAACCATTAACCTTTCCCACTGACCTTTCCCATTGAGTGAATTCTCCACCAAATTTTCATCTAAATATGTATTTTGAAAGGTCAAAAAAAGAGAATAATGTGATAAAATTTGACGTCCATGCAATTACCTACCATCTTTTTATCCTCAAGCAAGCAAATTTTGCACCTAAAATTCCTAAAGAACATTCTATGTTCATCAACATCTAACAACATGGCTTTGAGTCTAATGCTCTTTAGAACTTGATTGAAGTGCCTCAAATCAAGAAAACATCTTTTAGATTGAGAATGGATTAGTATTAAATTGACGGTAGATTAGTAGTGGATTTGAAATTGCTTTAGAAGTCTTCTAACCTTGATTTTAATTTCTTATTTCTAAACTTTTTTACTATTACTATTTTACTATTACTTATCTTTGTTCGATATACCTCAAAATTTAATACATTTTGTCTCACTTTCATAGCCTTTAGAATATATAGTTAGCTGTAAATTTTGGTCAAGTGTTAACTATGTGGAAATGTGCCTCAATGAAAAATGGATCCTATTGACCTTGACTTGATATTAAAATACAACTTTGCATATATACATTCTATATTAGATAGGCACATGTGGCCTTGGCTCAATGGTTTTCATGTAGGCACACCAATGAAGTGGTTATAAATTCAAACATGGCAACAAGGTAGGATGCTTACCTAAATGGTTCACTCAACTATGGTGGAATCAAACGACCTTGTCATCATATTAGAGAACTGAAAATTTCTTGGGAGAAGGGAACATGTTAGTTCTTTATGGAATCTACCTCCTAACAGAGACATTAAGGATGGAATTTGTCATCCAAGTCCACAAGGCTTAGATAGTTGAGCAATTCCCAACAAAAACTTCATTCATGTCAATCTTTCATACCAAAGTTACCCTTCTTCTTTTTTTACAATAGTCATATTATAAGAGACTTCATTTTCATTGAAGTTTTGTTTACATATAGCTTACTTAAGAGCAAGTGACTTGGCCACTATGCCTTATCGCTCCCTTTTCATTTCCATACACAATGAATCATGTTGTTCTACATGGAAGTATCTCTAGACTACATTATGGATGAGCATAGTCTTGTGGCATGGATGTGTGACATATTACTATTCCATGCAATAGGATTTGGAATTAGAATCATAATAAAACTTCTTAAATTGGAAAATGTAGCATCTAATAGGAAACTATTTATAAATATTGTAGGTGAACAACCCATCTAGCACAACATGGTCAAATAGTTAATAAAAGTAGAAAAAGTTAGTCTATTATCCATTTTCAAACTTACTATAATTTCAATTATTGGAAAATTTATTTATCATGGATTTGGCTTTAGACCTTGACCACATATCTTACACATAGCTTCACAAGCCACCTAATGTTCATGGTAGGGTGAGAACACAATCCTTTTCTACATATGAGGTGGTAAAAAGGACAACAACCCATGTGGTATACATAGATTAGGAATAGTAGGAGCTCAATCACTTATAGTTTAGTTAGAAGCAAAAATTATTTTCTATAAAACATTTTAGACTTCATTTTGGCACAATGGAATTTTTTTCCTAGAAAACTTCAAACTAAGAAAATGTGGAAATCAATATGACTTTTGCTTCTAATCCTTTTTGTAACTCCAAGCCTCCAATTAAAACTTATGGTCAAATTTTAGAGAGGAAGTTTGAAATTTGAGAGAAAATGTCTCTTCCTACCCCCTCTTTGAACTTTGTCCATAGCTTTTGATTGGAGATTCAAAATCACAAACAAAATTCTTGAACTATAAGTCAACTTGATTTACCGTATATTTTTATGTTATACTTTTTTGAAAAAAAGTATTTTAATATATTTAAATAGGGTGTAATGTTTTGCTTTGAACACAATTGTAATGTTAATTCTTACTATGAGCAATCAAGCTCTCACCTTCACATTATCCCGTACTCATTGAGAATTGATGAAAGACAAAGGATTTGACTATTAAAAACCCTCCATCCTTAGTTCTTACTAAACATCAATGAAATACCTCCATCATTTAGCCATCATAAATATCCTCAATCATAGATGGTGAAATGATGGGTTGATATTCGACTAAAAAATATGGAATTTTCATCATTTCTTAACTTGAATTTCCCTTATTTTTAGCTCCTAGAATCATTAGTTTCCTAAAAATCTCAATTTTTTTTCAATCATTTTTCATTGGACCTACTATTGCATACAATAGTAAATCGTTTTGAAAAATATGAAAAAGTTGTCAAAGATGTAAAATATTCATAAATACCTTTCATTATAAATCTAAAATCTTTTCAAGTTATAACACGAAACTTATGACAAAAACTCAAATGCCTTGTACATGTAACAAAACAAGTACAAGTATTTGTTGCAATCACCTTGCTCTTTGATTTTGTGCAAAACAATGGTAAGACTAAGAGTATTATGTACTTTTAGAATTTATGTACAAATATAAATCCTAAGTATCTCTTTCTAAGAGTTGTGTGCAAAAATTGTTGAATATTTCAAGAAAATAGTTATTTTCATGAATATCATTATTAATAGGAATCTCCATTTTTCTAACTTCAAGTGGCTCTAAGTCAAAAATGACATCCCAAGAGTTTTTTTGTGATTCTTGTGGTGATTGCGACCAAAAGAGCACTTTAAATATTGGGCAATTCAATTTCCATTTTGTTAAATGGGTACAATTCCATTAAAATGGCATGGTGAACCCTCAAGCAACAAGGAGACAAAGCAAAAAAGGAGGCACTAAGGTTGGAAATCCTAACTTAGCAATGCACATTGTTATCAATGAAATGTAATTTGTATATTAATTTTCATGAATATGCTTCATCCTTTCAAGTTAATATAAAAAAATGAAACAATAAGCCAAGACCCTTCGACTTGGTTTTTAATGAACCGTTGGAAAAAATGGCTTCAGGATTTTTTTTGAACATTTCAACATGTTGGACCTAGGCACTTGTATAGTGAAAAAGGCTTGTCAAGCACCTCATGTAGGACACAAAGTCAAGGCACCATTCATTGATCAATTCTACATGTACGAATTGCACAATTTGTAGGCAAGGAGCAAGATCCATGTCCTACTTTAAGGAGATTTTTTATTCTCCTTTGAGCTAAGAGATGTTGTTTACCCCCCATGACCAAGGTAGTCACGAAAATATTGCAATTATTGGACCAATAGGTGCATTCCTCATTTTCTAATTAAACGATGCCAATGACATTTTTTATTTGCTGGATGACAGAGAATCTTCCAATGTAGACAAAGTGCAATTGTTCATCCTTGCAATTTTGTGCAAAAAAAGAGATCTTGCATAGTAGTTCGACATCAAGTGAATAGTTATGATTTTTTTTAAATGAATGATGTCACATGGTTCCAAAACACAATACAAAAACAACGTCCAAATAGACAGAAAGATGTCCAAATTGACAAAAAGTTTGACATTATTCTCTTGTAGTGAAAGGAATGATTTCTACAGTTACAACTTGTCCTGTAAGGATTAATAGTGAGACCATCCATCAACCTTTTAGGTCCTCAACGTTCTTATAGGGTTAAGAGTTTACTTAATATTGAAATAGCACATGGAACACTTCCAATGTAATGGAGTTAAAGTTGCACGTAGGACAACCTTATTGTTAAATTATAAACCTACTTTTGGTTAGAGTTCTTCAAAACAAAATACCACTAAATTAGCATTTTCCATTGGAAAATGAAATACACTGGGGATTGAATCTTCCTTTAAAAAAAATAATAAAACCTTAGATGCACATTTTGTATATCTACACAAATCTTTGTCACTATAACCTCTCTAAAAGACACAAATAGAGTAAACTTGTCATTTATCGCACACATCCAAAAAACACACAACAACCCATTGCCATTTATAACACACTAACCACACAATGCAACTACCAATTCAATTTTCCTGGGAACAAAATTTTGTATCACTACCCAATGACCGCACACTATGTAGTGAAGAGTTGCAAGGAAATTTTAACTAGGTTTTAGCTCCATTGCCTTTAAATTGCAATAAAATTTGTAGGAATTTTTTTTGCATTCTATTTTTTGAAGGTGAATCTTAACATGACATTTAATGATCACGCCAAATTTCAAAACATACAAGTCTCTATATTTATGTGGAGAAGAATTTGAATTTTGTTTGTGTGGTGATTGGCAAGTTAACTATACAACATTATGAGCAAAATTTGTAAAAAAAATGCCACTATTTAGGGCCATGAGAAAAAAAATTTAAAAATTCTCTTTTGAAATTCAACTATACAAAATCTTAGTAAACTACCATGGAATGTGTGGAAAAATTTTTAGAAATTTTGACCGCAAAGATTAAAAGATTATAACATTTTGAAAGTTAGAAGAAAAAGTTTTTTCTAACCTTGCCCAATAGGGTCAACAAACATTAACCTCTCCTAGAATGAGATTTTTGCACTATACATGGTTGTTGTTTTTAACAGTTGCATCCTACATCATTTGGTTACATGCTTGCCAAATTTATGAAGTAGAGGAGGAATTTTGCAATAGATGTCCAAACTACTTGAATTTCTTGGATTTCTATGGGCAATTAAACTTTTGATTTGGACATGTGATTGGAGTTTTAATTGTTTTTAGGGGGGTGAATGTCTCCATCTTGTGTCAAAAATTCAAAGACATATGTCATTTTTCGACTCCATAATCACCTTCATAATCTAGTTTTTGAGGAGATGGAGCATTGTCAAATAAGAAAATCAATTGATGATGATTGATGATTATGAAATTTCAATGGTGATTTGTAGGACATAACATTCTTGGAGGCTAGAAGAAGGTCCCTCTGATTTAACCCCTAAACGCCCAAACTGCGTTTTTTGGCAACATAGCGATTTTGGGCAGCTCACTACGAATGGAGTTTTTCTTATTTTTCTTTGAAATTTTCACACAACATGTGCCCGAGGAGTATCTTTAAGGCCCAACAATTTTCATAACTTTTGACTTCATGGTTAAAAAGTTATTGCATGATATGTAATTTTCAGTGCTCCTCGGGCAGCCCAAAAATTTCTTAAAAAAACACTTTTCTAAGAAATAAAAATTTGAAATTGGTTTTCTAGATTTATATGTACATGGAAAGCTTTGAATCATTCCATTTTGATTTATGAGATGAAAGTTATGAGGCGTTTTAGTTTGCGGGCAGTTTCGGATCCCCTACTCTAAAATAAACTTTGAAGTCCTTTATTTCACTCAATTTTCAATATTTTTTGAAAAAAATAAAATGATAGGGTGTGTATTGTTTATTAAAACATTACAACCATTGGGATTAAAATTTTTCAATTCCATAACGAAATTCTTCACAATTTAGTATTTTGAATCATTCTCTACTTCTTTGTACTTACTTCCTTTTTCCTATATGTTGTACAATTTCAAATGATTTGAATTTTTTCAAGCACATAGACAAATTGCCTTGAAGAATTAATCCAAAGAGTAACCACCATTTTGGAATTTTTTTCATACAAATGTGGCCTTGTGAAGTGCAGCTGCCCGTTTTTTCACAGGGCCCAAAAAAGGATTTTTTCTAATTCAAACACTAATATCTTACAATCTACACGGTGGAAAATTCTGAAATTTTTTCCACATCTTCTCAAATAAGTTTAGTACAAGATCTTACGGTTACATGTGTCCAAAAATGTTTTTTTCCTAAAATTTGGTACTTATTCTAGAAATGACAGTTTGGGAGCATTTTTGGTGAAAACATAGTTGAAAACATTTAGGGGTTAAGTTCTATAAAAGGAATTTCTCTCCCTAGCTGAAACACTTGAGGACGATTGAATTAAATGACCATAAGTGTTTAGGACCTCAAAGTAAACTACTTCATTCCAATACAAACTTCCATTCTGGACATTTAGGAAAAGTCCCATTTCAATTTTTTTGCATTGGAAAACAAAAAATACAAATGAAGGAATGAATTTCTTGCTTCAGAAAGTTGATTGCACAAAATGAGGATAACATGTGTTGAGAATGGGTAGAATCTATACCTTAATTGGGCACTCTAATCAATTCACTCAAAGTTAGCCTCAAATCAATTCAAATCAAGTCAGTCTAGCAATAAAAGTTAGTAGTTTGTAATGAGGTCATTATAAACTAAATTGGGCATGGGTTGGTAGAAACCTTACAAATAGCTATTTTTTAGATACTGAGAGGCACGTCTATGGGTTGAAATGGGATACTCCAGGCAACATACTTCTATAAATTTTTTTTAAAATCACATGAAGTCCAATTTTTTGTCAATTGTACCTTACATTGTTTCATATTCCTTGTCAAGCACTGAAACTTAATCCCACATTTCCACCTCTCGCATAGCCTGTCAATACAGGTGATCATTCATGAGTTCAAGATGATATCCAATACAACATGTCATTACCGTATCTGGATAACTACATTCTGACATGAAAATAAATGAACAATGTGTATCAATTGATCCATTGATCCACATTAGAGTTAATGATAAAGTTTGTCATGTGTTTCTGTATGGGTGTCAGAGGAAGGTTTAACTAAGACTACAGTAGGAGGTCCTGAAATGGAGCAGGCATTAAGAATTGACCCTAAAAAAGGTCGTTAAACAGTGCAGGTGGTTCCTGAAATGGACCACATTTCAGGAAGAAGGCTATTGTGACAACATATGCCTGATTTTAGGACCATGGACAGTGTTTTAGGCCTACTATTCTGTGTCGTTCAGCAAACATAAATGTGTTGTTAAATTGTAAACAGGTAATTTGAAATTACATTGACAAAGGAGAGGTAAATGTTAATGAAAGTGGGGCCTACAATAAATAGAAAAAAGATATGAATAATTATTATATTGTCATGCACACAAGACACCCTATTCAAGTACTTTGGAACTTCTGTGAACACACTGTGGAAGTTGTTAAACTATTTTGAAACTATTGTGCTCTTTTCAACGACACATGCAAATTGATTAATGGTGCAGTCTACAACCATTAAAGCAACCTACACACTCTTCACTTCAGAAAATCAGATCTTATTCATTCTAAGTCAAAAAATTATGGTTCTAATTGTCATGCATTTCTCTTCCATTTGTGTACCTACCAAAAAATTTGGAAATCATTCGGCTCACTGTTTCTTCCACAGCAGTGATTTTCTCCTTAGATGTGCCATTTTCAAGCCTGCTACCTTGGTACAAAAGAAACTCGGCACCAAACTCAATCACACCCGAGTTTTGATGCTCCAAGGAGTTTCGTCCTGTGTTTTCCCAAATTGCCACTCCTTATCCTGCAATGCACACTTTATGATTAACTCTATTATCCAAAGTAATATGTTGGGTTATCATTCTAATGATCTGTAGAAATTACAACTAGAAGTGTACAGACATGAATACGAACCTACTGTTCATTGGTGAGATGCTAAAAAAGCTCAAGACCCGGGAGCATTTGCTTTGTGCATTTTCTCAAGATCAGATGAATTACCTACTCTTGTGATATACAGTATGCATGCATTCCTTGATCTTTGAAAGCTTGCCTTGGTGGCGAGAATTCAGAGACAGGAATGTCATATCCATTAAAGTGGTGGCATTCCATGCTCCATTTTGACATTTACAAAGCTTGCTATGCTGATAGATATGTAAATTAATATGAATATTGCATTTCATCCCAGCATTGTGTGGTGCTATCCCCTCCCTCCCAGCTCCCTAAAATCATTCTTGAGGTTCAACTCTCCATTTGAATGGAATTCCACCAATTACTCAGAAATGACATTCAAAACACATCTATTGTGCTATTGACGAGGCTTAGGCTATGTCAATTTCGTGAAATTGGCGGTATTTCAAAACTTTGCATGTTTTGATATATAAATCCATACCAGTCCAAGATTAATTTCAGACACATTGTCACAATTTTTGGTGCCCCAATCGTGCCCAATTCATCAAAATTGACTATCTACAGTCAAAGTGCTGTTGTGATGCGTACTTGGTAGGAGATTGCTGTAGTGTTGGGCCCCTTCTGAAGATGAAAAATAGAGCTATTTCCAGCTCATAGTGCTACGTAGTGGACTCCACTTTTTCGTTCTAATAAATCACCTCAAGAAACACTAAACCTTGGCACAAATACCCAAGCATTTTCTTAGCAATTTAGAGCGTTCATATGGTTACCTTCCTCTACAAGATTCTTGTGACATCATTTCTATCATTTCTTTTCTGGAATTTCTGTCAATATAAGTGCATTACAAATATGAGTTAACTTCTCTTAATACTTCTGGTGAAGTGAAATGTAATGTAAAATTCTGCAATTCACTATGATCAACTGGGACTTCTTCATGAGCCAATGGGGTACAAATCAACGCTTATCATTATCAGATATGGAGCTTACTCATGTCGTATTTACTTGTAGTATGCTTACTCAAGTTTCAAACTAAATTATGTAAGCATTCAATGTCAGGTAATTGCAATCCGGAGAGCTCCACACATTGGCCACTTGTTTTTTTAATTGATATTGCAGTTTATTGAAAATGAGCAAATTAAACCACTGCTCAAGTGCTCATCAGCAGAGACAGAGCCTTGAACTTGTCAGTAGAATAATACTGCAATGTACAGTGATATTGTGTTCTGCTTGGCAGAAGTCTCAATTTTTGCCTTTCACTCTCCCACTATCATAGTTTTGTTAATGTAAGGTCAATTCCCACCTGACGTTTGCAAACACCATGAGCTTAAAGATAAAATTTCATCATTAAAAGAATTTTTTTTTCCTGGCAGTTCAGGTTGGGAATCATAGTGATAGTTTCTTAATGAGGAGCAGTTCCTACATGCTTGGTACTTATCGTGAAGGACCTCACGTACCCCCACACAGCCAATTACCAATTTAGATCCAATGGTCAAAAATAGTCTAAATTTCAGACTATGAATGATTTTCAAAATTAACATGTCATCATCCCAAATCTATGGACAAAGATTTGTACTCAGCATCCAAATATTAGAACATATTTCACTGCAATTCAATGACAACACATGTGCTCTAAATAAAGGGTGGAGAGATTGTTTTTATAATAAAATTCATTGTCCATCATGAATCTTTAGAGGGTATGGGATGATTTGAAGATGGGAGCTTGAGCACTCATTGTCAAAACGCAGGACTTGTGTGTAATGTAGAACTTCAAACCTCATATAGGCATAGTAGAATAACTTTTTTCAAAAAACTTTGATCTAAGAGAAGTTGGTGAATCAAATTAACTTTCATCTCAAAAAAATTTGTTTGAGATTCTAAGCCTCCAATCAAAAGTTTGGGACAAATTTCAAAGAAGGATTGGGACAAACCCCTAAAGTTTCATTGCATATTAACTCCTCAATGTCCAAGGCCTTTTTTGAGCTTCTTGAAACTTGCTCTAAATTGAACTAAAAGCCAACATTTTGATAAGTTCTATTAATTTTTTAAATTGTAACCATACAAATTCAAACCAAACATGTTAAGTTTCAAATGGAAAAAGAAAAGTTAACAAATCACTTATGAATTAAAAGATTGTAATGTTTGATCATGAGTGTGTTCAATCTATGAAACAAATTTAAAGTCTTTTAATCCTCTTTTCACATGTCAAATCTAAAAAATTGGTCACAAACAAAATATGAGGATTAAAGGGTAGAACATGCATAACCCCAATCAATTTACGGCTTCTCGAAATTTGTTTTTTTATTTTTTTAAATGAATTTTTCATGTGATTTTTTTGGTAAGATCTAGTGTCTTAGAGAGCCCTCAATACTAGAAAATCAAGATTTGAAATGGACACCCACGCACAAAATCTTGAATAGAAAATTCATAATGATTTTTGGCAATTTCCTATTTTTTTTGATGATATTGGCAATAATCATTGATTTTTTTTTGGAATTTTTTTGATCAATTATATGAATCATGAACTCTAGTTTTTGGACAAAATAAATTGAATCTAAAAATGCATTACATGACTATAAAACATAAATTGAACACATTGCCCTTTTCAACAAATATTTCAAATGTAAGGGTATGAAGATATGACAAGGGTCCATGTTGCAACCTATACTCTCTCTACGATGGCTAATGCAATCCCATGCTTTCAATTCAAAAAACATTCAAATATTGTGAGAACCAACATCATTTGCATGTTTATCAAATTGTTGATATTTTGAATTCTATAAATGTAAAGTTCCTTTAATTTTTGTGTACAACAATTTGAAATGATGTATACCAACATGCCAATGTACAAAGAGTTTTTTTGGAGTTCTAACAAAAAATTGACAAAACATAAAGTAATTCAAAAAATGGTGAACCAAACCGAGTTTTAGACATGGCTAACTTTGAAATGAATTTTCTTTCAAATTGAAACTAATTTTTTTTTCAAACTTCCATGGTAATGTGTAGTATGTCACACACTACAAGTTTCATGTATACATTTTTGGACTTTGTCCATTGATACCTATGTTATGGATGTTTGAATGAAAATGTTTCAAATTTGTATTGAGTTTTGTTTGTTAGTGTATCAACTACATTTCCACCAAAAAAAACATAATTATTAGTAAGATAGGACAACTTGCACAATATTAGTATTTAAAATTAAATCAAATTGTCAATATGAACACTAATCACCAACTAAAAAATGAGAATTATGATGAGTTCACTGATGTGATAAATAACATTGTAAATAACATAATACTAAGTAATAAATATCATTCGCAATGCAATTTTCCTTCACATGGCTCCTTGTCTTTTGTTGAAATAAGAAAGTGCAATATGAAAATGCATTTTGAAAGGCTACAAAACCATAACTTTTAGCTTGAAAGTTCACAAATACAAGTTGTAGCTAATGTGAGGAGATCCTTTGGCAAGATATTAGGTCACCTTTGAAACAACTAGTCCTATGTCTTATGTGGCTTGTATTTCAAAAATTCATACATGGACTCATCAAAATTTAAATTGGGAAAAAGATACAAGCATGAGAACTAAACTCATCTCTTTCAAGTGTCACTAAGCTATGTTTACTTGGAATTGCCATGTATATGTAATTTAGCCAAAATGAAATGGAATTTGGATGAAAAGACTAAATAATGTGATTTTCTAATTTTTTTTAGCAATTGGAAAAAAATACATGATGAAGTGGAGGTAGAGAACTTTGACCCAAACAATAGAGAGGTTAGTATTCACTTCTAAAGTTCATCCTAATAGAACACCAATAATTAGTGATTGAGTATCTTTCAAAAAACAAAAATAAAGAGATCATCAATAGAAACATGGGCCACATAGACTTCAAAAACATGTCTCTAAAGACCTAACTCTAGTGAAGTTGGTCATGTGAGTCCTCTCATAGGGCTTTAGAGTAGTCTATGTGGCAATATTTCTACTTCTAGATAAAAGGCTATCCATAGTGTATATTAATCCCTAAATATTTTTTTATGTTAAAAAATTGAGTTGAGAATTTTAGAAAAAATATTCGAAAAACAACAACTTTGATTTTCATCCCTTAAGTATTTGTTTGTGTGGAAGTAGGAACTAGATAGAAATATAAACTAATTGGTTAATGACTCTCAAATGGAATTAAAGGATACTAATCCCAGTGGTGAAATTGTTCTAGCAAAAAACAACAACCACGTAGAACATTTTTTGAGTTTATTGGAAAATTGAGTTAAAAAATGAATCTTATGAGTATTTTTTGGAAGAAGATGTTCTAAATTCCCCCCTAACATGAATCTTTTCATCACTTTCTCATCACTAGTCCAATTACAATGAACTAAATCTTTTCATATGCACTAAAATATTTTCTTTAAGAACCAATATATATATTTTTTGAAAATTTTAAATTTTTTGTGCTATTTGTGATGAACTCTATTTTGAGCTTAGTGTTGCATAACTTTTGCTCCCATGCACCAATTGAAACAAAAAGCATGTCTACGTAAAGCTAATGTATTTTTTAATCTTCAAAAAACCTAATTAGAAATTGAGATAATATAACTCTACTCAAACTCTCATTTATCTCTCAAGGAGAAAAAATGTCCTTTTGGGGTTAAATAATTATTCAACAAAGAATGTTGGATTCGCCTTCCAAGTACTATAATTTACTCTTTTGGTCCCTCCCTTTTGCTTGTAGCTTAAAACTATAAAATACTCTTGCCTTAGACTTCTTTGTACTCTCTTTTTCTAATAGAATCTTTTTCTCATCACTTCCATCTAAAATAAAAAATAAATTCATACATAAAAATCTTGTTGCAAATCACAATTTTTAATAACCTTGAAATGCTAGACAATCAAAAAGTGACTAATGGAAGACTTTCTACATCATTGTAAAAATGAAGAATGTACCTATTGGTTAATAAATTAGATCATTTTTGACAAAGTACCTTGTTCATAAGTCTCCTCTTTCTAGGATTAAGATTTCGAAGAAGTGCACTTTGTGTATGACATAATGAAAAGTATTGCACTTCTTGTTGCACGAAGTCAAAGAAAATGTTCCTCCCACCCCCTCTTTGAATTTTGTCCCTAACTTTTGATTGGAGGATAGGAATCTCATACGAACGTTTGGAGATGAAAGTTAACTTGATTTACCAACTTTTCTTAGTTCAAAGTTTCTTAAAAAAAGCTATTTTACTATGCCTAAATGAGGTTTGAAGTTCTACATTGAACAAAATTTCTGCATTTGACTTAACTAGGTATGAGCAATTTAGCATCTACTAATCCTAATTTACATATCCCACATGGATTGTTTTACTTTCCATCACCCCTCTTGTATAAAGAGATTACCTTCGGAAACTCAAGAACCCTCTTCAGTAGAGCCTTACTAATCTTTGAAAAGTGTTAGTTGGAAATTATCGGAATTCTTTATTTTTCCTAATTGGATCCCGCTAATTTTGGCCTTCGGCAGCCATTGTTCATATGTAATGGGATCTTGACTCAGCATGTTCATAAGAGCTGCTATTAGTAGATGAAGTCTTCATTTTCGAAAGATTTTTAAGTTCGTATTATGAATTACTGTCGTTGAGGTCGGTCACCGACATATATGTGTTAAATGGTCCCAGGAGCGCTCTCAGGAGTCGATGCCACCTCGACTGCCAAGTAGGTTCGGTAGATAGTGGAGCACTCAGGTGGGAACGCACGATGATTTACAGCTTTACAGCTGGTTCAATGCCATCGTAAAGCCAAGTGGGAACGTACCTTTATATTCTTGCAATTTAGAGCGCCATCCACCTCCGTTTCTTGGTTGGGTCGCTGGGCGATCCCTGAGAATAGACATCACGAGAAGACTGCGATTGGCGGCTTAAATGAATTGTATATGCAAGTGATCCGAAAACCCGCTTTTGCACATTAGGTTGCCAATGTTCGTCAATCAATAGCTTTAGATTTTTGAGAACACATGGTATTTTAGACACACAGCCTTTCATCTCTTAGTTTCTCGTTTTGCTTTACAAGTGCATGCTAGAAGATTGCTCTTCCAATGGAACTTGGAAAGAGTAGTAGAACACCATAATGACAGTCTGATTTCAGAACAAAAAAACAGTTTGCTATGCATAGATAGCTAACTATGCGCTTTTTGCACTCGCATGAAACATTCACAAAACTAATGAAAACCCAAAGGCAACATCAACAGGTATATAGTTTCACTACACGGCTGAATACCCAATGGAAAACTCATCAGCCCCATTTCACTGGCAGAGCTATCACTTTCGGTACAAACATCAATGACTACGAAATCAGTAAATCGTCAAAAGCTAAACGACAACCAACAGAAAAGTTGTATACCAAGGCCAACTTATTACATTTCAATTTCCAGTAAACTGTACAAGCACGAATACGAAACCACTCAGTTGTGACTTGCAGCAGCTCTCACAATATGAGATTGGATTTCTACATATGTAGCATGGAGCTGATTCGAAAATGAGAAAAAGCTAATTCGTGCAAATTTAACTGGTTCTCCAGCAGCCTGATAAAAAAGCAGACACTGATCTCAAGAATCTGCTCTGGCCTGCTTTGATTCGAGCTCTCGTAACTGAGTGGAACTTATCTTCTCAGTATTTCCATCCTCGAAGATCAAGTCAACAACCTCCACCTGGACCCACAGAACAAGAGTCGATGGCTGCTTAGAGTCCCAATCAACCCTCTGCTCAAATCCAGATCTTGAAGCAAAGAAGCAAGCTGAGAAATTTGAAGAGCGCTACTCAAATTCTAGTGTTGCTTGATAACAAAAAGAAACAGTGGGAGCCAACTGAAACACATAAATGCCCACAAATATGAAAACCTGCAATTGAGAGAGACCCCTTTCAGCCCTTTTCTTGTTGACCGCTTCTCCTCCTTTTATGGTTTCTCTGCTGTTTAATCAAATGCCACCACTGAGAAACATAAGAAATCCCTACACACAACTTGACCACATTCCTTGCAATATTAAGTTGAATGAAGTCGATGCTAACCTTACAACAATGGCTTCCAATCCTGCGTCAACGATCGAGGGTCCATAAGGGTCTGAGATTGGTTCAGTTTGCACCTTCACATCGGGCTTTACTGACTACCCTGGACAGAAGCCGGCATTGTTCTTAGAAACTATACCAGACACCAGTTCTTCATAGACCACTGTACCTCAGAAATATGGCCAAGAGAAAAATATGTACAAGTCGAGACGTACCTAGTAGACACCAAATAGTACTTGATTGGACAGCACCTAGGAGGAGCGTCGAACCTTGGAGACATTCACCACTAGGACAAGAGTGCAGTTTGTCATTCATAGAGGTGCTACGAAAGGAAAGAGTGACGACATGGTACCTTAATAAAGACTTCCACTGCGTGCCTGCGGATGTCCAGTGGTTCGATCAGATGTGCATACTTAAGAAACATACACCAGAGCAAGAAATTAGACCCACTGAATTAGAACCTCGTTTCCAAGACAGCTCCCGCCATAACTTTAAGAGAATTAAGATAGCGCCCGCCAACTTTCTCCTCTCCCGGACTCTTTCACTTCCAGATCCTAAACCAAAAAAACTATTTCCAGCGGCAATAAGAACGTAATTACCAATGCAGAATCATGTTTTCGGACCAACCGAATGGAAGGTTGACGACTCCCAAATCAACCAAGACGATTAAAACCCTAATTTAATGAATGAATAGCAAACACTACTGAATTGCTACAACATTCACAGACTAATCTCTAAAGCTTACCAACATAGAGATTACCAAATGATACCTCTTTATTGGTCAGCATTGGACCGGTGCTGACACCCACTACCACCCTCTCCCGCGCCAGCTCTGCCGCTGCCTGCAAACCTCCGCGCAAAATAAAATTTCAACTCATAAAGCAACACACTGAGGCCATCGAAACATACTATTGAGCTTACTTACGCAAACAGAAATGGTCGCCCAAGGAGTGAACGAATTGCACCTTCAAAAGGACATGGTGTCCCGGATGAAGACGGTCGAAGGTGCCTCCGAGCACCACAGCGGAATACTTATTTGGTTGAATCGTGTTCATAGTCGCCAAAGCCAGCATATGCCCCTACCACTCACTTTGTTACTCACCCAGCATCCGAACGCTCCCAACAATTTGGTTGCGTACAGAAACCTGGAAAAACCGCTATGTGAGATGTGAAATTAATGCAAAATTGAAACTGGAAGTAGACAAATTGATAAATTGTCAAACTCTTAAACTCTTAGAAACAGGCAACTACATTATGAGAGGCTCTGTCTCTGTAGCACTAGCTCGCTTATTGAGCAAGGTCCTCCTCAATCTTCCTCACATTCCTCACATGTAGTTCTGTCAATGCAAAGCCTCCACTACTGATACAGAGCCGATAAAGAACAACAAGATAAATTCGGATCACGAAATGCAGGTCCCCCATTCATAACTAACAAAAACAAACAAGTACTGAGAGAATCAAAAAAATTCATGGTGAATCTTACACCAGTGAAACCACCAACCCTATCTTCGCACTGCAATTTGCATTAAACTGATTCCCCCCATTACTAGAGGCAATGTGAATGGTGTGATTCAAGAGCTCCAGAAACCCTAATCTCTATCAATGGAAATTGTCCATGGTTTCAAGAGAAAAACAAACAAACAAATCTCTAACAAACCCTGAATGGCTAATTACTGAGCTGGAATTCGGAACAAAACACACTGAAATAGGTGGTATACTGATCAATGAAAATACCTCAATTGGCATACAAATTTCTAAGCCTCAATTAAGTTGCAGCGAAGCCAGTGCCGCATCTATCGTCAATCTACTTGCGTATTTCATAAGCTCACGATTCAGCCCATAAACTCTACTTTACCTTCCCACAAGCAGACGAATTGATGAGCTCCAAGAATTTGTCGCAATTCTTAAATCGACAGTTGGAAGGCGTTTCTCCCTTCGAGGCCAGCAACCCATGCAGTACGAACCAAACCAAGGAATAGGTACCCTCTGCGCCTATCTTAACCCTTAACCCTTCAACCCCGGGCTGGTGACCGTGGAAATCAGCCATTTTGGAACCGTGTGACATCATCTACTTTAAAAAAAATAAAAAATACTCATTGCGAATCAAAACTACTGTAGAAGATCTTCCCTTTCCACCACCTAATTTCAAGGATGATTAGTTGCACTTCTGTCCTACACATGAGAATTCTTTGTCATTCATTGGACAAAAAATGCCTCGTCGTTGAGGGGTAAAAAGACGGATTGGTGACCGTGGAAATCCTCCCTTTTGAAACCATGTGACATCATCTATTTAAAAAAATAAAAATTATTCATTGGAAGTCATACTACTATAGAAGACCTATCCTTTTCTTACAAAATTTTGAGGATGAATAGTCATAGTTCTATCCTACATTGAGAGATTTTGTCATCCATTGGACACAAAATGTCCTCTTTGACGTTTAAGGGTTAAAAAAACCAAAAATATTCATTGGAGGTCAAACTATTATGCAAGGTCTCTTGTCTTTGTAAGGTCACAAAATTCCAAGGATGAACAATTGCACTTCTATCCTACATAGTAAGATTCTTTATCATCCATTGGACAAAACGTCCATGTCCACGTTTAAGGGTTAAGAACTAGTAACCTTGCATAAATAGAGAGAGGAAGCAATTGGGAGACGGTCTGTATTAGGTATGCTCAATGGTAGTGGTTGCGATGCAGAGGCATTGAGATACATTGAGAAGTAAAGGTCTACAAAGAGATCAACTACTTTCAAATATAAATTCTCACTTTACAAAAAAAATTTGTAGGAAGTGGTAGATTTGGCACCATAAAAAGTATTGTTTCTTGGTATAATGTACAACAAATGACCTCTACAAAATTCACTCTTGCAAGTATTCTCATAGAAGATTGTTACAAATTCACAATACTCAACATAGCAAAATGGATGAATTTTATCATACCTCATTTCATCTAGCAATGCTAAAAATTCTCTTTAACCCCTAAAGGACCGAATAACCGTTGAACGTACGCATGTAATCTTGGGTAGGTTTTTATGAAGTCATTTTGTAACGGATGTTCTTCAAATTTTGACACAAGGTGTGAACATGTATCCCCTAAGTGGTAATGTAATTTTTTTTCCGATCGGGTACCTGATCAAAAGTTATGCTGCCCTAAACTTTTCAGGCAGCTTGGGCAGCTTTGGGCAACATGTGCAAAACACCTCCTCTACTTCTGAAATTTGGCAGGTATGTAACTCGCATGATAGAAGATGCAAAATGTAAAAAAAATAACCATGTGTAGTGTAAAAATCTCACTCTAGGAGGAGTTAAAGGTTGCTGGCCCTCTCGGGCAAGGTAGAAAAAAACTTTTTCTCCTAACTTCAAACATTATAATCTTTCAATCCATACGGTCAAAGTTTCTGAAATTTTTTCCACACATTCCCATAGTAGTCTAGTACAAATGTGTACAGTTGACTTTTGAATTTTTTTTTTTTTTTTTTTTTTTTCATTTTTTTCTCATTGCCCTAAAAAGTGGCATTTTTTCACAATTTGTGTCTAAAATGTGCCTCGGTCCTTTAGAGGTTAAAAAACTCGTAATTGTTTATTTGCTCCGGACCACCATGGAGGAGGTTTTGCTTCAACAAAAGCTACAAGTGAGGAAGCTAAAACATTATTTTTTTACCTTGCCCAATAAAGCCAGTAGACTTTAAGTCTTTCTAGAATGAGATTTTTACACTAACATGGGTATTTTTTTTAATATTTGCTTCTGATATCATGTCAATTATATACCCCCCAATCTTTAAAATTTTGATCCAGGTACCTGACAAAAAAAATGAGATTCCCTCTAAGGAGGAATATGTTCACACATTGTATCAAAATTTCATGAATATCCAACCAAAATTGACTTCATAGAAGTGTACCTGAGATTTATTGTGCATGTTGAACAAATGTTTGATCCTTTTAAGGTTAAAGATACTTGAAATGGAAAAAATCCAATATAATACCCTCTAGGACGAGACTTAGTTAATACAACTAAATACAAAATTTATAGTGAAGTGGACCCTCCAGGGTTGTAGTGTTGGCTAGGTTTATTAGTACTTATTGTTCCCCCAAAGTTCTAACCCCATCATTTTGTGATTTATATTAGTTTCACCAATTTGTAGGCAATATTATTCAACTCCTACAACAATGCATTGTTTCCAAATCCAAAATAGCTTAAAAATAATCTTTTGCAAAATTCTTTATATTTTCATTTTTTCATAAATTCAACTATATAACTTTTGTGGAAATCCTTCAAGACTAGTCATTCAAATTTTAAATAGTTAATGAATGCAACATGTTCAAGCATACAAAATCTTTTTTCCGCTCATCTATTCACATGTTTGTAGATTCTTGTGTTAGTTCTCAAGTTCAGAACCGCAAGATATAACACTAATTTTCATAAAATTGACAATTTTCAAATGTTATCGAAATTGACAAAAATAAGTTGTTTGATTGGTTGAATCAATTATGTACAAAAGATTTGAACCTAAAAAGGAATCATATATATATATATATATATATAACATAATGTCCTATTTAGCAAATATTTCAAATGCAAGGGCATTAAGATGTAGCAATGGTTAATATTGCAACCTATATTCTCTCAACAATGGCTAATGCAATTTCAAAAACAAATGTTTGAAATTAATTTTCTTTCAAATCATAACTAATTTTTTCTTCAAGCTTCTATAGTAATGTGTTATATGTTGCATACTTCAACTTTTGTAAACCCACTTTTAGTCTTTGCCCATTGATGCTTGTGGTTTGGTTGTTTGAATGAAAAAGTCTCAAATCCATTCTCAATTTTGTTCGTCATTGTAAACATTTCTATTTCAATTTTCTGGTTGAAAATGATAAAATCTCATTTTCATAAAACAAAATTTCAAAAATGATACTCCATAGTGAATTTCAATCCCAATTTGTATAATAAGATTTCTGTACACTATTCTACCAATGCAACCCAAATAATCGTTTCAAACAAACTTAATCCATCCAAAGCTTAAAATCCTATAAAGCTCATTAAACAAACATTTCAAATACTACATCTAAGGGATGCTTTACACAAAGAGGCCACGACAATTTGTTTTGTAAGAGGCCCCAAATCATGACTTGTGATTGGACCAAAAGTTGAAATCGGTCCAAACTCCTTCACACCTAGAGCTTGGGCCAATTTGGTATCATGGATTTCTTATTTAAAAAAATATATTATTTGACATAGCCCAAGCTCAGTGAATTGTATGCTCTATGAATTACAAAAAAAATTACTATTATTTTTTTTCTTCAATAAATCAAATCCGTTGGATTTTGTACTATCAATCCCATTCAAGGGGAATCAGACTAGCCTCTAGATGTCAAGTGGCCTTGAGAAGAGAGAAGAAGGGCTGAAATTTTATATCTTATACTGAAATGGCCCAGCCTCAAGGCCTTTACCAATGGGAGAATTGGCTCCCATACAATCTTATTCTAATGAGTAGTTGAAGACAACCTTAAGTCTAAAAGGGGTTGAAATTTTGTGCAATTGGACTCACGAAAAATTGGCCTTTCCTATAGGTGTAAAGCGGTTCTAAGTGAAGAGTCCTAAGACAATATCCATAGTTCAAAATATTGCTCATACTCTACACCTAGGTCCGAGTACACAACTCCTATATTATATGGTTGTGGTTATAATCACTTATAATGCATTTTATTCCAATCTCAAGGGATTTAATTTGTTTTAATGTAGAAAACTCTTGTAGCCCTCTTAACAAGGAATCCAAAAATGGAATTATATACATAAAATGAACATTCTTTGAGGACAATAATAGTATTAAAAAAACTAATTATCTAGGTTATTGTAATACATGCATCATGGGATAAGCTACCCAACTTTTGGGACTTTTTAATAAAAATTGAAGATTTTATTATTATAAATGAAACACTATGAATGAATTTTAATTTTAATTGGAAGAAACTTCTTGTACAGATTTTTGAAAATTATGCGTAAGTGTTTAAATTCTTCATATATATTGTGAGTTTTTTCTAATATGTATGTAACCAAACACTTTCTACATTCAATTTTTTTATAATTTGTTCTTCATTGACATTATTGATCTTTTTAATTTGATATAATTTTTACAAAAGGCATCCTCTAAGCTGTTTTAATGCTAATGACCCCTGCGTAAAATACAAGAGTTGCATACCCGGACACCTAGGTTAGATTTGTTAAAAAATAACTCAAAAAATAATTAAATATGGCATCTAATGAAATTTTCAGAAATTATAATATTGGCATAATCGAATATTCTAGAATATATAAATGAAATTAATCTTAATCCTCAAAAAATCCACGAAGTCAAAGCTATGAGTATCTGATAGTGTCAATAAAGTTGTGAGTACTACTAAAGGTCACAAAATATTCCAAACCTATATAACAAACTTCTAGAAATTTAAAATCAAGTTAATGAATGGAGATTCAACCGAAAATGAAATGATTTTGTCTGGAGCCCATTGAATCTAACCCCAGCACACAATATTAGATTTTGAGTGGACCCAAGGTGAACAACTCCAAATTTTCACCTTGAGGGTAACTTCATAAGCATATATGGATTAATCCCCCAAGGACCAAGTGTCCATTCAAAATATACAAGAAATCTTAGGTAGGTTCCGACAAAGTCATTTTTGATTGGATGTTTATGAAATTTGGACACAACGTGTTATTATGTACTTCCTTGGCTAAAAGCTATTTTTTATCCAATCAAGTGTCCCGATCAAAAGTTATGTTGTCCAACACTTTTTTGGTAGCTTGAGCAATTTAAAAATCTTTTGGGAATTTTTTGCAAAAAAGATCATCAACTTTGAAATTTGGCATGTATGTAACTAATAAAATACAACATATAGTTGACCCCCCAAAACAAATTTTAGTCCTCAAATCACATTCTAAGAGGAGTCAAACTTTGTTAGCTATGTTAGGATGGGTTAAAGAAAAAGTATTTTCTTCTAACTTCAAGTCCTATTATCTTGCAATCTATAAAGTCAAAATGTTTGTCTCTAACTTTTCACCATTGAGATTTCAAATAAAAAATTTCTTCATTGCACAAGAAATCATCAAAAAATGACTAGTGTATTGCCAGTGATTCCTTTGATGTCCTTGCATTGTAGGGTGCTATAGAGTAAGCTAGACTCCATATTTGCTTCTAAATTTTTTCATGGGTGAACCTAACATCATCTACTAATGAATGGTCAAAATCGTCATTTTTACATAGAGCAAAACTTTTACTTCAAAAGGGCCCAAAGTATGTTGACCCTACTTTGCAAGAATGAAAAAAGTTTTTTCTTCTCGCTTTAAAAGTTCTACTCTTTCAACCCAAGTGGTCAAATGGGCTGAAATTTTTCCACACTCTTGTAAAATACTTCACTTCAGTTTTGTAGAGTTGAAGTTTCAAAAAAAAATTCTTTTTTTATTTTTGAATAACATACTAAAATAACTCCAATTTTTGACACCCCACCCCCACCCCCACCCCGGTCCTTTAGAAGATAAACATTGTGTGGAGTTCATTGTATTCTTGGCTAAGCCCTAGAAGCATAATCTTCTACAATGAATATTTCAAAGGATCTATAGGATATTTAGACTTTCATTTCTTTTTAACCTCAAAACAATGTTGAAAACTAAAAGTATTGGAAAGATGATTTTCTTTGTTACTATAGAAACAAAGGATGCACCTATTGGTCCAAAAATTGAATCATTTGTGAATGAGTACCTGTCAATGAGGCATTGTCCTTTGAAGGTTGAATACCTAAGAAGCCGACAAAGGTGGGATTGTTGACAAGGGCCATCATCATTGGAGGCTAAGCATGTATGGCATGCCACAGTCCATAGTGATCCTTTCAATCAGCAATATTGCATAGACTCTTCTTTTCATTTGCTCCAAAAAACAAAGTAAAAAATCAGTTTCATTGACAGATGCATCCCTACGAGTGTTGTACAAAGTGTATGCAATTGTAGATACGATTTGGAAACTCAGATTCAGAAACCAGAGAGTTGGATGCCATTGAAGTTATCATAGTCTCTGTCCAAAGAACAGTAATCATAAGAGCCAACAAAACTGAAGTGTAAGTTATAATACTGAAAGGACGAATCCCCGGGCGCAGCCAACTTTTCTTCCTCTGACAACCCCAACAATCAGCGAATGCCGAGCTCTCCTCCAGCTCCCCAAAGCGAGACACTTGTCAGCTCCTGACTGCACACTGAGAAAACGTCAGCCTATTGGAGCATCCGCATGGATGAGAATACTTTTAGAAAATTCTTGTCTATTTTTAAAACTGAAATTGAAGTCAACATATCATTTTTTTTCTTGTACAGCAGTACAAGGTAGCCAACCCATTTCTGATCACTGCCCCATTTCCATTATGTAGGTTGCTTTTTTTCCGTGAAATTGTGGCGCAGTTCATGGAGTAGTTGTGTCACATTATGATTGGTTGCAAGGCTCTAAATTTGAAACCAGCCCTTGGTCAATTTTGCAATTAGTCTATGGCCACCATTACAGGTCAAAGAGAATCTTCCACTAAAAAGATTCAAAGTAATTACATTTTTTGTAATAGATTTCTAGAAAAATATGCAATCCTTCTAACTCTATTTTTGCATATGGAAAAAAATTATACATTCAAAAAACCTTTGCTCCAAATATGCATAATTGCTTGAGTGGTTGGAAATGGGTTGGCTACCTTACTCTCCTTGTCTTAAAATAATTCCACGATACAATATTCCCATAATTTTCCATTAGAAACTACGGATTTATTTTGGGAACAAAGGGAGTAAAAGGTACATGCTCCCATAATCACCACTTAGTATAAAAGCAATGTGAACATTTCAAGTTGCCATTATGATCCACATATCTTAATTATCCAACCCATCCAACCACACTTCTAAGGGCCAACCTCCATGTAGAAGAGGGGGGTTGTGTAGTCACCAATTAGAGGTGGAATGGAATCTGAGTCTAATTTTTTTAGAATTCCCATTCCACCATTGATCAATGGACTTGTTGGCCACCAGTTCCACATAAAAAGCCATCCATGTAGTAACTACACCTAACAACACACGAATAAGCATTGTGGCATGATCAATATGCTTTAGAAAATGAACAACAATTTTTGCACATTAGTAAAGGACTATGAATCTAAATGCAAGTGGTTCCATCATTTTTGGACATATTATGAATTAGTTACAAATTTTTAGAGATACAAGGTGTGGAGGTGCTAAAAGTGTCATATAGATGATGCCAAAATGCATTTGATGCGCACCAAGAAATCACACTAGTAGTATTCAAACATGACATAAAGAATAAGTGAAAACAACATAAAGTTTACCCAAAATCGACCACTTGTGAAGTTGCCACCTCCATAATGCTATATATAGTGTTATGCACTTTTTTTAATGGCCCTTAACTACACCTTACGGTTGCCCTTGTTATGCGCACCATTGTTGGTATCCTCTTTGTTGAGTTTTCCTTCAAAAATAGGGGGCCATTTTGAAGAGTGGTCTATTTTAAGTGTAGTTACCTTAAGACCAAGATAAGGCGAATTCTTGTATTTGATTACATAGTGCAATGGAATCTTATCTTCCAATCTAATTAGAATGGTTAATGATTGAACTTTTAGCTTTTTGTCAAATACATTTAGAGAGAGTTGGGTTGCTTGAAATCAAAGTGTAGATGAAATTGTATTATGCATCAAAGTGTGAAATCTTATAAAGTGTCACATTGATGATGCCCTGAACTAGGTGCTAAACTAAGATCCCAAGATCAAATGAACCTAGTAAAGTATAGAAGTAGTCATTCTTGTTTGATTAATTGTAACCAAGTTTTAGACAATTTTATGGATATAGATACATATCTATGAAAAATTGAAGGAATGAAATACAATTATATACCTAACCAAATTTATTTTTTAGAGAGCTTTTTTGAAAATGAATTGGAGCTACCAAAAAAGTAGAGCATGTTCAATCCATGTCTTTACATTCACCTATCAAAGTACAAGCTTATGTCAATTTCAAGGGGGGCCTAATCATAATATATGTTCTATAAATAAATTGTACTTGGTCCAATTATGATTCATCTTATTTAGAATGTAAGACAAAATATTACCATCACAAATCCAATAAAGTACAATAATCCCTCTAAAATAGTTAGTTATGGAGGGTGATTTGAGGATATCGGCACACTCCCAAAAATGTCAAATGTGAAATATGGATTTGAAATACATTGTACGAGCATCATTAGTGGTATGAAAATAGGCCCATTTAAAACATTTTTGAGATGAAAAATACTCAATTAATGCGTGAAACCATTGAAAGGTTATCTTTAGCATGAAAAAAAATTCATTTGTACTAGGATGGACAACACCTCACTACACTATTTTTTCTTTTACAAAAAGTTCATGAAATTAGCAATGATGGATATTCTTTTTACTTTTGTACTCTTAGAAAGCTGCAATTGGTTTGAAATAAAATTGGAGTTTGGACCAAACAAGCAATCCATTCTCCAAAACAATGACATTGTGTTTCAACAATAAGATATATTCAAAACATTGTTAACATTTGGTTACAAAGTTAGAGTCTTGGAGGCCTTTGTCTTCTTTGGCATACGAGGTGCCTCCCAAGTTATTGAATCATTGCAAGAAACACTTGTAGTTTTGGGCTCAAAATAGTCTTTGTACTACAATATTGTGACATGTTGAAATATATATATTTTTAAATGAAATATAATATGGATAATTTGTTCAACATTGAAAACAGTTTGCTTCTAAAATTCATACATAAAAAAATTTATCTCTAAAAGTTATGAACAAAAAAGCACAATGGAAAATACCAAGAAAATGGACACTTTGATGTTTGATTTTTAGAAAATAGTAAAAAAATGAAAAATGAAAATGAAAATCCATTTTTCCTAACATAAAGATTTTGCTCCTCAACCATCTCATCTTTGGAAAAAAATTTATTCTCTTCTACACTTGTGCAAAGGTAATGCACTTTGAACACATGTGGAAGGTGGACAATTTACTATTTTTAGAAATTTCTCTATGGACTTGAATGTGTAACTTTAATAGAAGTCCACAAAATAATACCAATTTTGAGCTTCAAATTCGCAATTTTGGGTCAAAAATAGTCCCCCCTAAAATGTCCTAATTAGACATCTAATCGGGTGTTGGTAAAACCAATCTGAAAAAATTTGAAAAAATTCTTCAGTATTTTTCACTATTGCATGTACCTTCTCTCCAAATTTCATGCCAAACAGACAAATGACACAAAAGTTATTAGCAAAAAAAAAATCTATCCAAGGCCAAGGGGACAAGAAATAGGACAAGTGTTTCTTGTAATCACCCTACTATTGATATTTTTTAATGGGTTTCCCTCCCTAACAATCTTTAACTAAAGCCTCCCTAGATATTATGGAAAGGGAAATACCTTTTTCCTTGGGATCTAGCCCCATGAGGGTAGGAATTTCTAAGTTAGAACATAGCTAATAGTATTGGAAAAATTCATCTTAGAAAAAAATACATGGACAAGCTATTTCCTTGCAAGAATTTCTTGTTTGTCCCACTAGTGCAACTCATTGTTTTGTTTTTTACCCAACCACAAGGCTCCTTGTAGTCAAAAGAAAAAATAATCTCTATTGTTGCTAATCCAATGAATTGTTTGTAGAGGAAAAGTAGCTTTGGTAGAGTTGTGGCCTCTTCAAAACCCGGGTACGCAACTCTTGTATTATACGCAAGGGTCCTCGGCATTAAAATGGCTTAGAGGGCGGCTTTTGTAAAAATTATATCAAATTAAAAAGACCAAAAAATTAGGCAAAGACCAAATTAAAAAAATTAAATGTAAAAAATGTTGGGTTACATACATATTAGAAAAAAAATCACAATATATATGAAGAATTTAAACACTTATGCATAATTTTCAAAAATCTATACAAGAAGTTCCCTTCAATTAAAATTAAAATTCATTCATAGTGTTTTATTTATAATAAAAAAATCTGAAATTTTTATTAGAAAGTCCAAAAAGTTGGGTAGCTTGTTCCACGATACATGTATTAAAAAAACTCTTATAATTAGTTTTTTAATGCTATTATTGTCCTCAAAAAATATTCACTTCATGTATGTAATTACATTTTTGGATTCCTTGTCAAGAGGGCTACAAGAGTTTTCTACATTAAAACAAATTAAATCCATTGAGATTGGACTAAAATGCATTATAAGTGATTATAACCAGGGACATATAATATGGGAGTTGCGTACCCGGGCTTCAAAATTGCAATTTTTGTTGCGCCATACATGAATTTTTGGTGGAGACAAGCATTTATTTCTCACTTTTCATTCAAAAACATTGGAGTAGACTTATTTGACATACTATTGGAGTCTACTAATTTACTTTGTTTTTTGGGTGGTAGAGCAACTTGCACCTTGGAATGTATACTAGTAAGGAAAAAATTGATAGAATTGTCCACATGTATATATATTCTTCTCCAAATATCGATGAATCTAGTATTTTTTTGAAGAGGATTTAGCAATTTCATCCACTTTTTCAAATATTTTTCTTAGTGTTGAAGGAGTCAATGGTAAATTAGGTTAGATTCTAGTGAAAATTCACCAAAAAATATAGGTTTCTGAGAGTTCCTCTTATATAATGTTAATATGTTAGTGATATCCTAAAATAGTCTATCTTAAAATATGTATAATCCATTTTGTTGAATGCCTATAGTTAGGGGTGAACTTAGAGCATCTCTACTTCAAATATGGCTTGATTGTAGTAGAGTGTTGGGATGTAGAGAACAATTAAGGTAGCTCTAAAGAATAGTCTGGTCCAACCTTGTATACTGTAGTCACTAGTCTTGTCCTTTGTCTTTGCTCCAAATTTTAGCATCACTTGAATTCTTGCTATGTCTTTGATTCTTATAGCCGTGTGGTAGCTATTGCCAACAAATAGTTGACATGCTAGCATGTGGAAGGATTGCCTTGATGAGTGCCCCACCCCATTGGCATGATTTTTTTCATTTAATTTGGGTGGTGCAAGAAGTGATATTCACAAGATTGATGAAGCTATTTACATGTATACACAAAATAGTTGAAAATCATAAAACATGTAATATGTAGATGCAAATTCAATTATTCATCCCCAAATGTACATTCATCCAAAATAGAGTGATACTATCCCAAGATTTGATAGCAATTTAACAATTTCATCCACTGAATAAGGAAGAATATCTAACCAATATTCCCTAAAAAAATTTTGCACCTCTTTTTAGCGAAAATTTGCTTTAAGAAACCAACCCTGCCCACCGGTTCCCCGTTGCCGTTGTGGAGTGGGCCGGCTGGTCTCATGGCGCAAGCACGTGAATCCTGCGGCCTTTGACGCTCAACCAAATTTTGGTAGCCGCCCTTGCGAACACACAAAACACCCTGCAAAGCCGGCATCGAACTCCAAAAACGGAGCCCCTCCGCAGTCCGCTCTGATCCTGTACTGAACTGCTACAGACATACACGAATCCGCGCGCCTTCAGGTTCACGAAGCTCCCGGAGCGTCATGCAGGTTCATGCACGCACTGTAGCCGCATGCCAACGCACCTCTTCCTCTGCTTGATTTCTGACCCACCTCCACTCAGCTTACCCTATGTCAGCGCTCTTCCAAAAAATCTGCCCCTGACTCCCCCACCACCATAGCCACCGCATCTGGACCCTGCCATGATGTTCTAGTTTAACTGAAGTTATCTTTTAGAACCTCCGGACTTTCCTTGAACTTCAGAGGACACGAACTGCGTCGGGGCCCTCCCTCATCGCTGCATGCAGAAAACCATTCATTTGGTAAATCTCCAAGTCTCGAAGCTAGGTAGTTAGACACCACATGTCCCTGCCCTGTCCTGCTAAGCTAATCTGTCTATACTAGCAACGGCACCTGCCTCCCTTTGTCATGGATCATCGGCGTTTCTGGAAGAAGCGAAACATCGAGGGGATCGATCACCACTAGGCGAGGGAGATAACGATTTGGAACTTTGAGAAGCGAAGGAATTGATCATTTTCGAGCATTGTATCCGTGGCTTCAGTGATTCTGTTCGATAGTACATACTTGCAGCGAATCTGCTAAGCTAGGGTTGTGGAATTGTTGCTGCCCGAATTGTTGGTGGAATTAATTGTTGCAGAATTGGTTCCCGCGCGTACTGGTGGCATTCGGTATGGAATTTAAGGATGGGCAGGAGCTCGGCTGCAGTCACGAGGACTCGGAGGGATTTGTGTCGGACTTGACAGACGGTGAAGAAGACTCGATAGTGGGGTGTAGTTGTTGCACTTCTGTGCGTTGCTTGAAGCGGAGGTTTGACGCGTTGGCTGCTGCCGATAGTGCTGCCGCAGTGCCGGAGCGGAGGTCACGGAGAAGGGTTCACCAACAGTTTGCGCTTTTGAGAGCAGTTGTACCCGATTTATGCTCCGTGAGTTCTAATATTCGCCGTGCCATGCTGTCTGGTTCTCGCTTGCTGGGGGGATTCTAGATGCTCTTGCTCTACTTTTTTGCACTTCGTGTTTCTGTTTGTGGCTTACTTGCGGTAACTCGGTGTTAGTGCTAAATAATTTGCGTCAATAGTACTGAACCATAATTCACTTTGACCTCTCACGTATAGCTGCTTGGGGTGGGAGAAAGATGCCAATGTTCTAGTTTAATTGAATGAGTGACTACTGACTAGTGTGCTACCACCAATGATTCTGGTGGTGCCGTAAGTGGAATGTCGATTTAGAGGTGGTCATAGTAAAGACGCAGTGTTAGTGGATACATACTGGTGAGATTGAGATCGAGATGACACTGGGTGGAGATCAGGGATGCATATGTAATTATCTAACGGTTGGTTGGATGCAGGATGAGAAGGGATCGATCCTGACTGGTGCGTGCGAGTACATTGAGAAACTGCAAAAAATGGAGGCGGAGCTGCGCTGCGAGCTTGACATGAACTCGTGTGGGGAAGAGGATGTGAGCTGCTGTGAAGACGAAGATGGGCACATATCGTCGATGGGAGTGGTCTCGGTTGCTGATTCGGAGGAGGCGTCAAGCTGCTGTTCGCAACCCACGGTAGTGGACGGATTGCACTTCGTTGAACTTGTTTGCTTGATTTTACAATGGGACTGCAGTTCGTAGCCTATGATCAAAAGTGTGCACCAGCTCTACAGCAGTTGTGCACTAGTATTACAGCAGCTACTAGCAAGGTCAATTTCTTTAAATTGGATCATTCCATTGAAAAGGCACCGTAGACTTTGGTGACTGGATTCCACATCAAGAAAGGAAGGAAATGTAATGATTTGGGAGCTGGTGAGGGAGGGGGTGAAAATCTTAACTTACTGGTGCACAATGTTGTGAATAATTTACATATCTGTGGGCACAGGAAGCTGATGTAAATGGCGAAATGGCGTATGGAATACCGCCAATTTTATCGAGTTGATTTTAAGCTGATTGGAAGCTGATCGTGACTTTCCCGTGACCTGGCCCGACGCAGGTGCAAGTGGTTAGAACGGAGCAAGGGTTGAAAATGCACGTCAAGTGTGAGACGCGACCGGGACTGTTGCTGGGGATGATGGAACTGCTGGAGTCCAGTGGCCTTGCTGTGGAAGAAGCCAACATCGAATGTGTGGATCAGTGTCTTGTATTCGATGCCATTGGGATATCCGAGGTTCGTCATACTCCTCACTTGTTCAACCTCAATATTTGCATGCTCATCTGGTTGTGGAGAATTGGAGAAATCAATGGCAAGAGCCTGTCAACGAGAAAGTGGACAGCATCACAGCACTGATTTATCCTATTAGCCTTGCGTGCGCCACTAATTTGGCAAACTGATACTAATTTCAAGGAGTGAAGGGTTGAAAAATCACGGTGTTATCTACATTCCACAAAGAATTCTTTTTTCATGGACACTAAATATTACTGATGACACTAATGTTGCACCCTCACTAGTAAGATAAGTCAGTGTTGTGACTCATTTATCCTTTAAGTGAGGGCAGAATACTAAGTATCGTGAAAGTAGTGGCTCATTATGACAAATAGCATGCCTACCCATGGAAACTTGGAGTGGGGAGCTGGGAGTTACGTTATTTCCATAATTAAGGAATGTGGTTGTACTTTCACCTTTCTGGACATATGCTCAGTAAAGGTTCTGAAAAGAAGGAATAAAGATTCTCTAAAGGAATAAAGATTCTCTAAAGGAATAAAGGGCCTCAAATGACGGAATAAAGGTTCCCCAAAGGAACCAATAACGTGAAAGGAATATATTTATTATGAGATATATAGCTTACATACAGTATTTTCATGCTCTTCATATTCAATACTTGCTAGCCACATCTACAGAAAATGGGGTCCATTGAGGTTATGATACCTTGCTCTCATGTGGATAAGTTTCATAAGGTGACTGGAAGATGGCTGCTCAACTATATAATGCAATATATAATTTGTCCTACCTATTCTGATCGACTGTTCGGAGTGCTCAGAGCCTGAAACTGGTGGAGTTGAATTATGTTATCGTGCAGGTTGAGGCTGGAAGTGAGCTTAGAGAGGAGATTAACGACAACGCTGCCAGTGCTGCGGTAATAGGAGCTCGATTGGTTTCGCTGATCGGCGACCAAACCCTAGGAGCAAGCTAATAGCACACAGCAGGGATGATAGGAATTGGTGTACAGATCAAGCTAGAAGAGTCGATCAGGGGTCATGCACTAGTACGGTTACTGTATTCTTTCTTTAATTTAAAGAGTAAATTCTTTTGCTCCAGGTTCCCGAGTAAGTTAAAGCTCCTCGTAAACTGGTGAATGCACCCGAGTCTCCAAGCTCCACTTCCCTCCAGCTCCACTTGCAGTTCCCCACTTGCAGAGCGGCTCCAGCCACTGACAGCACCAGTATTTCATTGTACCGAAGACCCAATGGATCGAATCTGCAACTACAGTACTGACATCGTCGTCTGCTAGACTAACGTACGTATTTTACAAACTTTGATTGATTTCCCTCGTCACCTAAAAAGTATGTGAGTATCATAATCGGTGGACTTGCTCCCCCTTGCTGAGAGGTACTCCGTGCATTATTCGCAGTAGGCTAAGCATTGTGAGTGGAAGAGAATGGTACTACTTTAATGAATTTTCATCGACGAATACCCTGTTTAAGGCAAACAAACTGAGTGAACATATTGGAGATGCTGTACTGTACAATACAGTAGTGTTCAGTGTCAGTTCCCTTGTAGCCTAGCGTATCACATGAAGAATGCTTGGATAGTTGTATGCAGGAAAGGATAAGAATGTTGAGACGCATCACTATTTTAACGTTTCCAGGTTATTGCGCGGTTGTTCCAGAATGGTTGGTGAGAATTGGCCAGGCGAATATATTCAATCGTCTTTATTTACACGCCCCCTAAATATCCCGAGGATCTCTCTCGTTGAGTTGTTGTGTACAAATCTGACTGGATAACTCCGCATGTCACGTTGCGAACACATGCCTGTGTGCAGTGTGCATATGATTTGAGATGAACAGTTATCCCTCTCGGCCGTGCAATTAAGTTTCGAGTGCTGATTTTTAGAGAGCACAGGAGTGCGTTGCTCTTCCGTGTTTCGATGCTGTGGGCCAACTCTCACGTTTTGTGCACCAGTACTGTTGGAGTAGGCGGTAGGCCTACTCATTGGGCGCACATTCTGGGAACAAGGTCCCAGTAGTAATGGGAGGACGTTAAATCCTCCATTCGAACTGGGTCCCGGAGGTGCAGATTTACCTTGGGAAAAACGCAGGAATTTTTTTATTTTTTCCACATTATTAGAGACCCCAAATTAGCTAGGAGAGGTCTAGAACATACCCTAGACATAACTCAAAATAGGGGGCATTTTTTACTTTTATTTGGGATGACCCACAAAATTATCCTCCTTCATAGTAATGTAGAACTATCTAAAACCATTCGTTTTGCCTCTAAAGATCAATGGATCAGAAAATGATAAATTCTAACAAAATTGTTTGTAAATCAACACTCGCTAGTGATTTTTTTATTTTTTATTTGGAGAAAGAGCCAATTGATTCATCAATACTCATGTGATACTTAGTGATATCTATGCGAAAACTAGGTGATACATAGGTATAATTTGGCTACTGGTCTGAATATACAACAATAATCTAGCTATTTTGACCCCATACAATAAAAATTTCCCTTATAAAAAATAGCCAACATCTTTTGGCTATAGCCAAGTGGAGAAAATTCATGCATCAAAAAAACACTGTCACTCAATTAAAAAGTGTTACTTTTATTTTATTTTTCATTTTTTTAGAATTTAAAAAAAATTTGGAGTCTAAAGACAAAAATTATATGTGTGAGAATATGGCTAGCAAAGTGGAACAAATTTATTTTTTAAGATTGGCTAGGCTTTTGACAATGTGGTTTTGTCAAGCTTTTGAGCACTATAACTCAAATTTCCTTTGCACAATAATGATTTAAAGACATCATATTTGAGTAGAGCCTCAAGTTAGGAAAAAATATGCAAATTTTCAAAGCAAATAATGTTGTGGGTTGATTGCAAGAAAGACTGACCATTTTTGGTCTTGTTTTGCAAAACCAGTTATGTCTTCCGCTATAACTTTTGACTTTTAAGCCCAATGCTAAAAACAAAAAATATATTTCTAGATGTTTTGATTTTAATTGTAACCCTAATTTTTCAAAAAATTAAAAAAATCATTTTATATTTGAAAGTCAATTTCTCTAATTTGTCACACTTTGGGTTTTTTTTTGTTTTTAGTACTAGGGAGTACCCAAATTTAATAAACTAAAGCTGAAATTTTGGTGGTATATTCCCACACTAGTTGGGCATGTTCCATGTGAGGGGCATCAAAAAATACATTATTTCATGTCCTCCACATTCGTGCAAATAGGTCAAAAAAGGGGTTGTGTAGCACACACAATTATGAACATTGAAGATGTTTTCAAGTTCATTCTTGTGGTGGGATATTATCACCATCAAGTCTTCACCAATTGCCAATTTTTAGTTTTTTACATTTCTCCATGGTTAATTAATTAAAAATGAAAATGTTCAAATATCCCTTTTTGACCTACAATTATATATGTCCCAAAAAAGGTAGAAAAGAAAAGGGTCAAAAAGGGATATTTGAACATTTTCATTTTTAATTAATTAACCATGGAGAAATGTAAAAAACTAAAAATTGGCAATTGGTGAAGACTTGATGGTGATAATATCCCACCACAAGAATGAACTTGAAAACATCTTCAATGTTCATAATTGTGTGTGCTACACAACCCCTTTTTTGACCTATTTGCACGAATGTGGAGGACATGAAATAATGTATTTTTTGATGCCCCTCACATGGAACATGCCCAACTAGTGTGGGAATATACCACCAAAATTTCAGCTTTAGTTTATTAAATTTGGGTACTCCCTAGTACTAAAAACAAAAAAACCCCAAAGTGTGACAAATTAGAGAAATTGACTTTCAAATATAAAATGATTTTTTTAATTTTTTGAAAAATTAGGGTTACAATTAAAATCAAAACATCTAGAAATATATTTTTTGTTTTTGGCATTGGGCTTAAAAGTCAAAAGTTATAGCGGAAGACATAACTGGTTTTGCAAAACAAGACCAAAAATGGTCAGTCTTTCTTGCAATCACCCTATATTTGACCTATCCAAATTTGGGCCCCAAAAAAAGAAGCATATCACATTTTTTCAACCAATGGATTGTCATAAAGATTACATTTACTAAAGTTTGTTTGATTCTCTAATCCCCCCAAAGGAGGGAAATAAAAAAATCTAATATTTCATTTTAGATGCCCAAATTTCTCAAAAATCATTTTGATTTGCATATCTTTATTTGAGATTCTTAGAACAAGTGGAATCTTCTACAGAAAAATCATATTAAAAAAAAATCAAAGATGGTTTTATCCCTTACAACATACTTGAATGATTATACATTCACACGTAATAAAGAATGATTGTGTACTTTGAAGTAGAAATGATCATTCAAAATTTTGTCAACATCATTTAGGTGGTGATGAAGTTGATCATAATGTGAATATAAATAGAATCATAATTGTAATTAGTTTTTTTTATTTTCAAAAAATGGTTATCATAAATTTTCAAAAAAATTGAAAATAAAAATAAATCAAAGATTTTCTTATGAAGTTTGTAAATTTTAGAAGTTAAGACTTGAAGAAATTTTTAAGTGCCATACAAGTATATATTTGAATATGTCTTTAGAATACTACTCAACCATTTATTAAAGGCTCTACTTCGTCATAAGCATGTTGCGTCATGGGTGATTGCAAGTAACATTTGTCCTATTTTTTATCCCCTTGCCCTTGGATAGGTGTTTTTTTGCTCATAACTTTTGCATCATTTTTTTGTTTGACGTGAAATTTAGAATGAAGGTACATGTGATAGTTTCAAACATTGTGTGATTTTTTCAAAGTTTTTCAAAGTTTTTCAAAGTTTTTTACTATTTTTAACATGTCCCTAATTGGGGGTCTACTTTGGCCATTTGGAGGGAGGGAGGGGGGGGGGGGGGGGGTAGTCCTATTTTTGACCCAAAAATGTGAATTCAAAGCCACTAATTGGACATGTTGGATAGCTAGAGGTCTACTAAAATTACAAGGACTGACAATGAGTTTTTATGAAAATAGTAACATGTCGATTGCCTACATGGGGCCAGAGTGACCTTCCTTAGTGCAAAGTCTACAAAGAGGGAAAAATTTCCCGAAATGAATTTGTTGGTGCAATGCAATCACAATCTTCTCTAGAAAAATGTCTTTTTCAAGGAATTTTTTTGAATTTTTTATAAATTACTAAAAATGAAAAGGTCTACAAATCCCTTTTTTGCTATTTTTTGCTCCCAATGGCTTCTGTAGTACTCCGTAGTACTACATAATACTACATAGTACTGAATCATCAGTTCAAATCTACAGGCATTGTGAAGCGGCAATTGAGATTTGCAGGCGCATGCTGACGTGCAAAATTGATAGTAATCCATGGTATTGGTAGTCCTATGGCGAGAAATCACGTTTTTGAGCCAAAAACATGAAGTGTTTCTTGCAATCACCCTCATATGTTACTATCCACTTAAAAGACAGACCACTTCCTGCTCAATTAATTAGCCCCCCCCCTCCCCCAATTAATTGTAGCCATTGATCGTTTTTGAAAAAAAATAAAAACACCCCCTTCCTTGTTGTTGATCCTAATACAAATACTATGATACCACACATATACCATGTATATACCATATGTATAGGGATACAGAAAACGGGTATGGAAAATATATACAAAAAACAAATACGGATTATCCCATATTGATTGTTAAAAGACTTCGTTTTCAAAAATACAAGACTAAGGGGGGGTATTGTTTTTTCTCACAAGAGGGGGGCTGTTGAATCCAATTTTAATTACCTCAAACATCCTTCCTCACTATCCACTCAAAAAACAACCTACATCCCACAATCCACTGAAAAGATGAAAAATTTCAAACCTTCCATTGTTGAAAATATAACTGCACCCCCTCCCTCCAAAAAAATGAGAGGCCTCAGATATTCTTAAGACGCCCCTCCTTCTGATCTGTCATTGATCTTGAAGATAAAAATTACATATTTGTCTATTTGGATACAAATATGGGTCCAAGATATAGATACGGAAATGGGTACAAATAAGAGTACATATGAACTACGTATATTCACATATCCTATATTGTTTGCAACTACCCAGCTCCCTCAAAATTACAAATAGGAGGAGGAGGTAGTGGGTGAATTAAAAAAAATTAATCACAAATAAGGCGGGGGTCGGATTAATAAATATTTTAAGAAAAAATTAAATAGGGGTCCTTTTCTTTCTTTTTGAAATACATAGACAATTTCCATGGGGGTCTTTTGAGTGAATGGAGGGGGGGTGTGCATTAATTGAAATGCCCTTCATCCTCACTATCCACTCAAAAGACATTCTACTTTTAGATGAAAACATGAAACATTTGGACTAAATCATTGTCATATCTTGTGAAATCAATTCAAATGCAAGCATAACTTTGGGGATATTGAACTCATTTATTTGAAATTAATATTAGAAGTATATTATATATGTCCAACTACAATCTATATTTTTCAGAATTTAAGAAAAATCATTTACAATTAAAAAATCCATTTTCATAATTTGTTGCATTTAACAATTTTTATTTTTTTATTATTGATTAAGAACTCAAAAAAATCAATATCACTAGGATATTTAGAGGGTACATTTCTCCACTGTCCTAAATTGTCAAGGTATTTTATAATTTGTAGATATATACAAGTGTGGAATACTTCGACAATGTTGTGAAAAAAGACATCATTGTCATTATGTAGGCCTCATTTGAGCCCAAGACTTTACTAGAGTACGTTGAAGGATAGAAAAACAATATTTAGGATTAGAGATTTGAACTAGCATTGAAGGAAAGTGTGACTTTTAAGAAATTGGACTCTTTCTTGAACTATGAAAGCTCCAAGCAAGTTGTTCAAAGAATTCTTTCTCGTACGTTATTCTACCTCAAAACTATTGGAAGTCTTGGTTACTATCATCCCTAATAGTGACATGTGTAATGATTTTTTGTTTCCATATTGTAGTTACTTTAAGCATGAACTTTTGATGGAAAATGCCATTACTTGAAATCAATTTCCTCTATTTTGACAACTTGGCATAATTAGAGTGCAATGGATTAATACTCACCTCATAGGAGGAGGATGATACTTGTTCTATCAACTTCACTCATCTATCCGAGAGTGAATTGCATAAATCTTTTAAAGGAGGTCGAGCGATAGATTTGGATGTTGAAGAATTTATAGGCTTGGATGATGCGACAAATAAGAGAGCCATTGCAAGAAGAAGGAATGCAAACAAGAAGTAAGAAACAAGGGAAATTGAAGTTTGGTTGTTGTTGATAGGAAGAAAACAAAGAGACTATTGAAGATGGCAAAAAAAGAAATAGAATGGGAGAGATAAGAAGAAGGTTGATGGCAATAGAACAATTTTGGTATCATTTATGATGGACTAGGGCTCAAAAATGCAAACCGTTTCTCATAGGACAGTGAAGAAGTCCAAGTTTTTGCAATAGACCGAAGAAGTCATCTTGCACGAAATGGATGTCATTGTATAAGATAGAGATGATGAACACAATATAAAAGAGCTCATCTTAAACATCTCCATTCACTGAAAGAAAACCAGTGTTTTATGACTATGAAAATATGACTAGAGATGATTGGCAACTACTCACAGTCATATTTTTGGAGCCTAAGACCTTAGAAAAGAATATGACTACAAATATGACAGTTAGTCATATTCTAGCGTGGTATTTTGAGGACATATAGTATACGCCCATTGGGAACACCAAAATACTTCATAGGGAATGATAGGGAACATGTTTGGAGAACATCTAGTCATATTTGGTAGTCATATTTTTACAACAATCATATTTGGCAGTCATATCTTTATGGTTGTGAATTTTTTCTCTTTTAGGTTGGCCCAAGGTACATTTGGGTGGGAAACATGCTTGGAGAGGTCCTAGTCATATTTTTGCTTTAGTCATATTTCATAGTCATATTTTGCAGTCATATCTTTATGGTTGTGACTTTTTTTTCTTTTAGGTTGGCCCAAGGTACATTTGGGTGGGAAACATGCTTGGAGAGGTCCTAGTCATATTTTTGCTTTAGTCATATTTCATAGTCATATTTTGCAGTCATATCTTTATGGTTGTGACTTTTTTTTCTTTTAGGTTGGCCCAAGGTACATTTGGGTGGGAAACATGCTTGGAGAGGTCCTAGTCATATTTTTGCTTTAGTCATATTTTGTAGTCATATTTTGCAAGCAATCATATTTTGTAGTCATATCTTTATGGTTGTGACTTTTTTTTTCTTTTAGGTTGGCCCAAGGTAAATTTAGGTGGGAAACATGCTTGGAGAGGTCCTAGTCATATTTTTGCTTTAGTCATATTTTGTAGTCATATTTTGCAAGTAATCATATTTTGTAGTCATATCTTTATGGTTGTGACTTTTTCTTTCTTTTAGGTTGGCCCAAGGTAAATTTAGGTGGGAAACATGCTTGGAGAGGTCCTAGTCATATTTTTGCTTTAGTCATATTTCGTAGTCATATTTTGCAATCATATCTTTATGGTTGTGACTTTTTTTTTCTTTTAGGTTGGCCCAAGGTAAATTTGGGTGGGAAACATGCTTGGAGAGGTCCTAGTCATATTTTTGCTTTAGTCATATTTCGTAGTCATATTTTTTTTTTGTGTGTGTGGGCAACCCAAGGAAAAGGTGGGCAATCTAAAATGGCCTTCTCATATTTTGGCCATAGGGACATCCCTTGGGGTGTACACATCACTTTTTTTTTTATTTCTATTAAAAAAAAAGATTATTTTTTGTTGTGTATTTTGTCTATAACAAAATTGGCATCCAATAAATTTAGGTGCCACATGTTCATATTTCAATTCATTAATTTATATTACTCATAGGTTTTACAAGTGAATTACAAAAAAATAAATCAATTAATGGTAGGAGACAATAGATGGGTTCATATTCAAATCATCTTGTAGGAAGGGATTGGGGAAGGGTCTCCAAATGCATGTGAAACTTATTTTGATTTTAAGGTTCACATACACTTTTGGTAACAACGGCAATCCTCAAAAGTAGTATTTCAACCGTAAACTTTGTTATCATTACATAGAGGGTTTATTCTTTCATATACACATTAGGTCAAGAAAAGATGGTCAATCTTGCAAGAGAGTGCAATGGCAGCGTTGGTGCTTGATGTATTATATGATAAATGCTATTCATTTCATTGACATTTTCCTACAAAGACCAACACGGTTACATGGTGTGTTTCTATGTGATGTATTGAAGAGAATTTTATATACAAAATTCAAATTAAAACATGAAAGACAACTTCATTTACAACACTTGTAGCCATGATTGGGGAATCAATCATAATTTGCATCAAAGTATTGTATGTCATTTGCTTCTATGTCATCATTAATCAGACATTGCAATGCAGTTGCAACCACATTGGGCTTTACTTCCACTGCATCGTACATGATGGATGTCTTTGGTATGAGGTCTTCATGCAAGGTCGTGGCTTCTAATCCATGAAAATTAGTTGTCTTATCCAACACTAAAACAAAATGGATGTTTTATGACTCTGTAAATATGATTGAGGATGATTGGTGACTACTTGTAATATTTTTGGAGGCCAATACTTTGGAGAGAAATATGACTGTTACTTATATTTTGGCCTTGTACATCGTGGGTTTATAATATACATTTGTTTGGAACACCAAAATATTTTATAGGGCTTCATGGGAAACATGTTTGGGAACACACAGTCATATTTAATAGTCATATTTTGCAGTCATATTTCTATGATAGTCACATTTTTTTCCTTTAGGGTAGCCTGAAGAAATTTGGATGGGGAATATATTTGGAGAGTGCTAAGTCATACTTTCACTTCAGTCATATTTGTTAATCATATTTTCACTTTAGTCATATTTTGTAGTCATATTTTGTAGATATATTTCTTTGGCAGTTATTTTTTTTCCTTTGGAGGAAGCCTAAGGAAAAGGTGGGCAATCTAAGATGACTCTTTTATATTTTGCCCCTAGAGGTCATTCCTTGGAATTAAGGCATGACTTTGTTTAATACCTATTAAAATAAATTATTTTCTTTTGTATAATGTGTCTATTAAAGAATTAATGTCCAAATAATTTAGGATGGCATATGTTTATATTTTTATTAATATATTTTAAAAATTTTATAGAAATTAGAAAAAGAATAGAGAAGAATAAAGTAATTAATAATAGGAGATAATGAATTATTTTTGAGGATTTAAGGGAAAATTAGAGAGGAATAAAAGCCTATAGACAGATCAAAGCACCAAGGTGGGACTAAGCCTGAGAACCCAAGATGAAAACCAGGCCTCCTTTGACCCAATATTGGAATTTCTTATGGGTTTGACTAATTATGCTAATTGATTGTGATGGTTAATACAAAACAAAACGTAATGCATTTAAACTGGTAATATAGATTGAAGGTTGTGGAGTTTAGAAAAAATACTTGAAGCTTAGGAAAGATCTAATTCAAGGAAAAGAAAGAAGAATGTGAACAAAATTCATACCCAAGTGGCCATGAAGCAAGAGTAAGCAAGGAGTGCGATTTGTGTTGAGAGTCTCTAAGTGTTTGAAGAAGAAGTGTAGGTTCCAAGTTACTACTAGAAACTTTGGACATGGTTAGGAGATTAATATGATCCCCTTATAGGGATTTGACTTTGAATTATACAGAGATTGTTGATTACAATACACATAGTTGATCAAACGAAGTTTCAAAGTCTTAAGTAGATATTTAGTTAGCAGTTATGAGGTTGATGTCATTACAATTGTTTGATTCCTAAAGTAATTAGAAATCAGTTAGTAGTAATAGAAGTTAAAGATTGCAATCCTAAACTATCCCCAAAAATAAAGGAAAAAAAAATATTGGAAATAATATAGAGAAAATAAAGAGGGAAAAGTAGAAAGAAATAGGTTGAAAGAAAAGAATTAGATCATATATCCAATTTATACCTCCTGTTGTAAAAGTTGTTATTTAAGTTATATACAAAAACACAATAAATACAATAAAAATGGATTAAAGCAGACCTCATGATACAATTACAATATACCTGTTGAATTGTTGGAGAATGGGGATGTGGTGGAAACAGATTCCAAGGCATGTCCTTAAATTTGGTATTTAGTTTTTTCTCTTCTTATAGAAACTACATTTGCGCTACAAATTAGAGGTTTAGGTCAAACCTCTAAGAATTTATTAAATTCAAATTTGAATTCAAGATCACTTAGTTAATTTGTAGAAAATTCTAGTAACATATCACACTTTAAAAAATAGATAAAAATTATGGAAGATAGAGAACAATGAAATTGAATATTCTATAGTATTAGTTTTAGATAAAAAATACGAAAGTTCATCCAATTCAAGTCAAAAAGGGAACTTGAAATGTAGTGACATATAAAATCCAATTTTGAAATTAAAAATGAATTTAGACTTATAGGCTAAAATAAAGTGTTGGATGAAATCTTGAAGGATGAATTAGAGACAAACCTTTATCTATTTATATTTTTTTTGTTATTGGGCTTCAAATTTCCTAAGTCAGATATTTAAGTATTGTTCAATGGGCGTTTTAAGCAATGAACAATTTTTTTTTCTAATGATAAACTATAAGTGGTTCATATCTAAACTAAAACAAACACAAATTATAAAAATTAGAAGTTTTAATTGATTTTGACCAATCTAGGTCAAAATTTTAGACCTCTAAATATCAAGGATATAAATAAAATACTCACATATATCATGTATTGAAGTTTGTTTCTTTCTGAAAAAGGTTCTCTGCAATGTCATGTAAGTCATATTTATAGAGGAACTTCAAAGAGCCATTTAGAAGTCACAAAATTATTCATATAAAGATTGAGGCTCACTACAATACACGTGCTTGTATTGCAATTAAAAGATGGTTGCTTAAATGTTCTTTGAAGGATATAGACTATAAAAATATAATCCTTTTTTCTACTTCAAAGATACTTTTAAATAGTGCTTCTATCAAATATTTTTACTCTTATATACTTAGTGCATAGACATAGATACTTTGATTGATGTAAGGCATTTGTTAAGTTGTCTTTTTTTGCCATAACTGTAGGTGTTGAAGGCCTTGCAATTTTCCTTTAGACATTTTGTAGAAATGTATTGCAACATATATCCACTTTGAAGCAAATTTTGTTGTTAAAATAGCTTAGTTGCTTAGTATAGTCAAATTTAGTAAGTCACATGACTACGTGAAGTCACATGACTAAAGCAAGTCATGTGCATGACTAGGGTAGGTCACATGACTAAAGCAAGTCATGTGCATGACTAGGGTAGGTCACATGACTAAAGCAAGTCATGTGCATGACTAGGATAAGTCACATGACTAAAGTTTGAAAACCCTAGTGGCCACTTTTATGTAGCCACTATTGATTTAGGGTTTTGTAACTCTAGCCGCCATTTTTTTTTTTTCTTCTTCTTCTTCTTTGGCAAATTGTTTTGTATATTTTTCCAAAATTTAGGATCACTCTATATTTTGGATACAAATATTTGCCACATAAACTCATGCTTGCACCTTTTGCCTTGGTAACATGGTTAACACTATGTTGTTTTCATCAATTGTAAGTCCTGTCAAATGCCCCAATTTATCATTTACAAAAACACATAAACTCTTTTATTTGGGTGTTGTCCATCACATCATGGATTAACTTTAATTTACCAAAGTCAAATGGCTTTATGAGGAATTGGAAAAATTTTAAAAATTTAATTTTTTCTAAGGTTTTTTCTAAGCCTATTCTGTGATTTGATTTTTCCCATGACCCAATGCTACATTAACCCTTTTTATGGGATGGTCAAATGGGATTGAATCTGGCCTAAGGGTATAAAAAACCACCCACCCAACCCACTATGGGTATGGCCTTTATTATTAGTCATGTACCACTACGGTAGGTAGTCACTCCCAACTACCTAATTATGACTAGGTTTGAATTTGTTCCCTCCAAATTCCATACACATGAAATAGCTTCCCGTTTCCCCCTTGTCTCTCATCTTTGGAGTTTGGCTGTGGCGGGTTGATTTCGTGTGAAGTTTGTGTGTACTGACTATTGGAGTGCTATTGTGACACGAGAATGGCAAAGGTCTCCTTGCACTTGTAGTTTTGTGATTTGATTGAGGATTTTGCTTTGATATTGATGCTTTTCTACCATATGACATGTTTCACTAATTCTTGTTCTTGGTTTAATGGATTTGTGACATAGATAACAATTGGCTGTAGCTAAAGACACCTCATGCAACCTCACTGACATAACATTGGCTTGTTGTGTGATTTGGGATGGGCACAGGTGAGGCTCAGCCTTCAAATCCGATTTCTCCAGCATGGAATTGGTGCAAGATTCTATTGTCAAGCACATGGACTCATCCTTCTTGGGTTCTTTTTTCTCTGTTTGAAACTTGTGAATAGACATGGATGGGCTATGGCACTTTTGATAATCTCAGGGCTTATAGTTACCCAATATATTATTTGGTAACATCTAGTTTTGATACTATGATGAAATGTGATATGATGTGAGTCACTTTGAGGCATAAAGTTAAGTTATGACAAAGGTGAAGCCCTGTTTCAGGGGTGTTTCAGTCTTAGTCTCTTCTTTGTTTCTCTAACCACATAGGTACGGTGAGTACCTGTCTCCACTTTTAGATCTACTTGACTACTTGCTACAAACAAATTATGTGACTAATATATTGGATGATTTTTTTCACGTAGGATACACAAAATGACTGGGCTCAGGAACTGATAGCCTTGGGTTATACCGTGCCTTTACCGAGCCCTTCACTGGCTGTGCAGTCCGTAATCAGTACAATGGCTGATCCCGAGATTCATTTGTTTATTCAGGCTGCTGACAACACTGCCTTGCAAGATCGGGATGAGGAGGGTGAGCATGCCCCTTTGCTGCTCACTACGCTGGACTTGTCCCACTGGACAGCGATCATGATGGTCGCAATTGTCGATAAGGAAAAGGGACTTGAACGACTACGAGAAGCCCATGACGCGCTGGGCCCACTTCTGGAGCGTGATGAACAGGAGTTCGTGGAAGCAGCAGGAAATACCCGGCGAGTCGAGGCTGCGCTCCGTGTTGCGAACCCGCACGAAGAATGGGCAGACCTACCACCACTTGTCGACCTTACTCACACTGAGCATGCGGAGACAAGCGGATTACACCCATTACTATCGAAGCTGAATATTGCGCCTGCACACAAAGCTGCTATCGAAGACTTATCGGATTCAATCATCACCACTCAATCCGAGAGGGAGATGGCGACATTAGACGCTGCCGGTAAGGGTCCCGCCATACCCTTCCTCCCACCACGTGCTGTAGAAGAGCAATTGGCAACAAGAGGTCACCGAACTTGGTGCTTGGCCAATATTAACCTCCTAGCACCTATCTCTGTCCATATGTGGAAACTGTGGGCTGATTTAAGTGATAAGGAGGTACAGCTCTATGAAGAAAAGGCTTTAAGTTGCACTGGACTTCTAGAGAAGCTTGTGGAAATGATCAATGCTTTTCCCATTGCATTGTATGATCACCACAAGTGCACTACCACGGCTATAAATATTCATACCAAGTTGGATGTGCTCACTTGTGCTCCTAGGAGCCCCAAGTTTACCTCCCAACTATGGAATTGCCAGAGACCTTACATTAGATGTAAGTGTAGCCAAAATGCCAAATCTGGCTGCAAAGGCAATATGCTGTGGTTTGATCATAGTATTTGGTTCATGATCAATAATTTGCCTAAATTCTTCCCTGACAGTACGTATCCATCGCTTCCATCCAAGTATGGTGCTTTTCTGACGTGGATGAAGGGAGCTGCGAAATTTGCAGTGAAGCAGCAGATTACTTTTATAGCTGTCCGTAAACTCATGGACACCGCAGCTTTAGAATTTGCAACTGATGCATCGCAGAAGCTTCTAGCCAAATATTACGATGCACCTGGCGCTAGGAAAGTAGAACGGCTCTTCAAACCAGCCTCTTTCTCAGTTGATTTAGCACCCACTCCGCCCCAAAAGAGGAGACGCCTGAACATGAATGTTTCGGTGACCGATGCTCCACAGGCCCTACCAAGAACACCACCAACATTTCCAAATCGGAATGGTGGCCGCAATGGTGGTCGCCCCAGTGGTGGTCGCGGCAACTACAATCGCAACTACAGATCACCAGGTGGTTTTCAATTTTTTGGTGGGAGCACACCACGCGTGGAAAATTCTCCAGCTGCCTCTGGACGCTCGGAATACCAACGCAATGACAAGACCTTCTCAGCTACAAGCTCTGGAGATTCTCGACCAAAACTCAAGACCCCCATTCAGGGCAGGATCCTAAATTGGGATAACACGTAGAACGGCTGGACAAGCACACTGCTGTCGCCTCATGCCGCCATTGGATTCTCAGAGTAGTTCATCTACTGTCCAGTTATACTAAGTCATTTTTATGCTTCGATTTTTTTCAAAACTCCTTCATCTGTACAAGCATGGCGGTTTTTTGATAATTTACAGCTATCTTAGCGTTACTGAATTCGTACACAAATATTACCGTTTGGCTTAAATTATGTTTGTGTTCTCTCACAGATAACGGACGTATCCTAATTACAGATGACTACGGTCGTTTCAAAGTTAAACGTAACTCCTCTCGTAGGAAATCGGGTTTCATTAAACTGAAATATTGTAACCGAGCTCTGGAATGGATCAATTTAAGGAAAATTTTCCAGGATTTGTTGATCTTCTTTCACTTTGACCACCTCTGTCCCATCCTGGAGGACGTTGTGTTTGCATGGTCATACGTTGAAAACATCGCTACTAAGTTATACAAACCAGCAGCAGTTTTCAAGCACTTTTCATTCATACAACTTCTGGATACGACAATCCCATGCGCATGTTTGTCCACAAAGAGGTTTCAGAAATTTCTGGATCCTTTGACAATCAATGAGACTTCCTCCCATGTTAAGGATACCATGCATGTCCGAACTATGGATTTATCGATCATCCAGCATCCGCGACTTAAAGAAACGGTGGCCCAAGGTTTGAATCACATTCCTATGAGACCCACCAATATCGCACATGCTGTTGCAACTGCATTAGATGCTTTTGAGCAATTGATTCCTATCTTGCAACTTGAATCCACTGATTTTCCAATCAGTGCAGCTCATGAACGATTACGCCAAGTCTGCAGCGACACCCTCAAACAGGCGTCGAAATCCAACAAATACGGGCTGAGGTCCTCTGGTCCGATGGTACTGGATCTTCCTGCTGTGCAAAACGAATTGTAGTGGCTTACCAAACACTTGTTCTGCTCGAGTTTGGATAAAGCAAATAATAACGCTTGCTTTCTCTGCATCAGACATATTCAACTCCAGGCTCTCGAACGACTGAGTGGTGCGGATTTTACCCCGTGTAAAAATGACGGCACCTGGGCACTTCCGACAAGTATTTTTGATACTGTATAGGTAGAACTCATACAGATATTACCCGAATGTCCCCCAATCTTTCAAGCCCTTCCTTATCTAATGGCTACATTCAAACAGCACAAAAGCAAGTATCGCTGGCTGACGAATGCATTTAGCACAATTTTCTCCAATATCGCCACGTTACTCACCCTGACGTCCAATGCGATGCTGGATGCTATTAAGCAATGGGCTGCAGTAACAGAAACTGGATATGCTAACTTCTTAAACACCAATACTACTATGTATTGGAGCATTGACTCAGTTTTAGATGCTACCTTGAACTTACCAACGAAAATTCACGATATTCTTGTAGCAGATATTACTCAGTGCTATGAATCAATTCCATTGCAAGGCCATGATAACCTCCTGGATGCTGTCTCGTTTATCACACGACTCGCATATAGACACTCCAGCAAACTCCATCCTCGTGCAACCACGTCACTGTGGGTCCGTATTGATCAAACCGGGGTCCCAGCGAGTGCCAAATGGGCTACATCACAACCATCAAATGCAAACTGGTTTTGCCTAAGTGCAGATCGCCTGTTAAAACTTCATGCTTGGCTCATGAACAATTGCTTCATCACTCTAGGGGACCGAGTGTGGCGCCAGTGCATGGGAATCCCAATGGGTTTTTCCTGCTCACCTGTATGGTGCAACATATATCTTATGTCTTATGAAATCAAATTCATTCAACGTTTAGCTAAGCTAGGACGTAAAGACATTTTATCCCAGTTCCAATGTGCATTTCGGTACATAGACGATTTATGCCTCATTAATGTCGGAAATCCACGTTCGTTTCTAGCACCAGACCAACCTCGCACTGAAACTAATCCGTTTTGGATTTATCCTTTGGATATTCTCAGCATCAAGGAAGAAACTGCCGGGTTTTCTCAAAGTGACCCTGAACGGGGCACACATGCCCATTTTATGAATGTTGAGCTCTCGGTTCATGAAACCGATCCTGACAGATGTACATTTCGGAAATATGACAAGAGGAGGGGTTTACCGTTTCCATACACACAATACATCAAATTCAGGTCAAATAGGCCGATTCATCAGGCATACAATATTGCCATATCACAAGTGCTTCCCATCCTGTACATCTCCAATACAGATGAAGCTGCTATTGTCGAGATTCAACAAGTTATCAACACTATGGTCAACAATGGCTTTAAGCGTGACCGCTTAGTCAAAAGCATCTGCAGATTCCTAAACAATGGACCTTTTCCTAAGGTCCAAGTCAATCTACAGCATATACAAGACTCCCTGTAAGTCTTCTTTTATGCTTCACTAAGAAAAGTTGTGAGAATTACCATGAAGTTTAGAGCCTGGTATGCACCTCTATAGGAGTGTGGCATACCAGTGCCAAACTCTTATAATGGTAGCATCACCAGGGGTGGTGGAGGGTCTTCTTCTTCTTCTTCTTCTTTGGCAAATTGTTTTGTATATTTTTCCAAAATTTAGGATCACTCTATATTTTGGATACAAATATTTGCCACATAAACTCATGCTTGCACCTTTTGCCTTGGTAACATGGTTAACACTATGTTGTTTTCATCAATTGTAAGTCCTGTCAAATGCCCCAATTTATCATTTACAAAAACACATAAACTCTTTTATTTGGGTGTTGTCCATCACATCATGGATTAACTTTAATTTACCAAAGTCAAATGGCTTTATGAGGAATTGGAAAAATTTTAAAAATTTAATTTTTTCTAAGGTTTTTTCTAAGCCTATTCTGTGATTTGATTTTTCCCATGACCCAATGCTACATTAACCCTTTTTATGGGATGGTCAAATGGGATTGAATCTGGCCTAAGGGTATAAAAAACCACCCACCCAACCCACTATGGGTATGGCCTTTATTATTAGTCATGTACCACTACGGTAGGTAGTCACTCCCAACTACCTAATTATGACTAGGTTTGAATTTGTTCCCTCCAAATTCCATACACATGAAATAGCTTCCCGTTTCCCCCTTGTCTCTCATCTTTGGAGTTTGGCTGTGGCGGGTTGATTTCGTGTGAAGTTTGTGTGTACTGACTATTGGAGTGCTATTGTGACACGAGAATGGCAAAGGTCTCCTTGCACTTGTAGTTTTGTGATTTGATTGAGGATTTTGCTTTGATATTGATGCTTTTCTACCATATGACATGTTTCACTAATTCTTGTTCTTGGTTTAATGGATTTGTGACATAGATAACAATTGGCTGTAGCTAAAGACACCTCATGCAACCTCACTGACATAACATTGGCTTGTTGTGTGATTTGGGATGGGCACAGGTGAGGCTCAGCCTTCAAATCCGATTTCTCCAGCATGGAATTGGTGCAAGATTCTATTGTCAAGCACATGGACTCATCCTTCTTGGGTTCTTTTTTCTCTGTTTGAAACTTGTGAATAGACATGGATGGGCTATGGCACTTTTGATAATCTCAGGGCTTATAGTTACCCAATATATTATTTGGTAACATCTAGTTTTGATACTATGATGAAATGTGATATGATGTGAGTCACTTTGAGGCATAAAGTTAAGTTATGACAAAGGTGAAGCCCTGTTTCAGGGGTGTTTCAGTCTTAGTCTCTTCTTCTTCTTCTTCTTCTTCTTCTTCTTTGTTTTTGGTTGCCTCTTAGGTTTTGCCTCTTGTTGTTTTGTAGCTTTGGCTTCTTCTTTCTTATTAGTTCTTACTTTTAGTTGCTTCTTAGTTCTTGATTCTTGCTTCTAGTTTCTTCTTGTTACCTTTCAATTCTTACTTTCTAATTCTTAATTCTTGCTTGTAGTTTTCGCTTATTACGTCTTAATTCTTGCTTCTTAGTTCTTGATTCTTGTTTCTAGTCTTTTCTTTCTACCTCTTAATTCTTGTTTCCTAATTCTTGCCTCTTCTTGCTTCTTAGTTTTTACTTCTTGCTTCTAGTTTCCTCTTGTTATGTCTTAATTCTTGTTTCCTAATTCTTGCCTCTTCTTGCTTCTTAGTTTTTGCTTCTTGCTTTTAGTTTCTTCTTGTTATGTCTTAATTCTTGTTTCCTAATTCTTGTCTCTTATTGCTTCTTAATTCTTGTCTCTTATTGCTTCTTAATTCTTGCTTCTAATCTCTTCTTGATGCATTTTAACTTGTGTTTCTTATTGCCTTTCAATTCTTGTTTTTTTTGTTATTTGTTGCATTTTATTGCATCTTAACTTGTCTCTCTTGTTGTTTCTTGTTGCATCTTGATTTGTTTTTTCTTGATATTTATAGCATCTTAAATTGTGTTTCTTGTTTCTTCTTATTGCATCTTAATTCTTACTTCTTGTTTCTTTTTGTTACATCTTACTTCTTGCTTATTATTACCTCTTAACACTTGTCGCCTTCTAGTTTTTGTTCCTTTTATCACTATTGTTGTTCTTTCCTCTTATTTTCTTGTGTTTTTTAGAGATATAGTGATTATGGATTCTTCTTACTTTAAACTTGTGCTTCACATATTATGTTGATTGAAATCTTTGAAGATTGAGCTATATTGTTCATTTACTAAAAATTAAACTCTTTCATTTTATGTGCAGGCACTTAAAGCTGGACTGAAGTTATTGGAGGCTATTTACAACACTAGAGAGACAACTTCTTCACATTTTTGTAAGGAATTACAACTCCTAGAATGTGTAGGAATATATATTTATAGACTGTCATTGTGATATGTTTTTTGTTAGTGACTAATAAATGTCATTGAAAAGAGTCACATTTTTTTCTTGCATTTTCTCTCTTCAATATGGTTATCTTTATGCATCTCAAAAATCATATTTACTCATTTTTTTATTGTATGTAGTCATTTATACAACTACTAAACCATATTGATGCACGATTGCAATGCCTCATGTCAATTTAGAATGTATGGAAAATGTGATTACAATTTATGACAAAAGTTACTATAAACCTCAAGTCACCTAGTTATAAATATCACTTGCTTGAGTCATGTTTTATAATATATCTTAATCAAAATATGACTTGTTGTAGTTACATAATGCTCACAATCATGCCAATAATATGACTCTATACTTTTAAAAATATAACTACATTCAATCATAAAAGTACTAGTAACATTCCATGTGAACTACTACATAGCCAAAAATATGACTTACATCAGTCATATTTCACATCAATAAAAAAAGTGACTCAAAAAGGTCATATTCCACATCAATGAAAAATATGATCCACTAGAGTCATTTTCTACATCAACATGCAAAGAATATGACCCATGAGAGTCATTTTTCACATCGACAAAAAATATGACTCACAAAAATCATATTCCACATCATTCCAAAATATGACTACAAAAAGTCATATGCCTCATCTGCCAAAATATGACTCACCATAGTCATACTCTACATCCGCCAAAATATGACTCATCATAGTCATACTCCACATCTGCCAAAATATGACTCACTATAGTTATAGTCCACGTCCGCCAAAATATGACTCACTATAGTGATAGTCCACGTCCGCCAAAATATGACTCACTATAGTCATACTCCACATCCGCCAGAATATGACTCACTATAGTCATAATCCACGTCAGCTTAAAATATGACTACAAGCAGTCATATGCCACGTAGATTTTTTTTCCTTGCCTGGGCAGGTTAAGAGAAAGTCAAGTCTCCAAGAATAGTCAATGTATATGCCACATTGGCAAAATATGGCTAATTATACCCCCCAAATACGATGACTACAAATATGACTCATGTCCGAAGCGACTAGTCGGTAATGACTAGACCCAATCATGTTGCGCGTCATCTACAGTAATTCCTGCATGAGTCATATTTTCAAATTTTTTGACTCACTGCAGTCATTTTTTGTAGTCATAAAACATCCATTTTGTTGTAGTGATTAGTGAAGTGGTCGAAAACATGGAAAAAGTGGCCTTGAACTCATTTACTAAGATATTCATAGATTTTTTTAAGAAGGTATGAATGTTTTGATATGATACCGTTTTTTAATTAATTGATAAATGTAGATTTGGCTTTATTTTCGATGGTTTGCAATATTCATGGCTGACAATTGTTGGTTGGAAAGGGTCATTTGTGTCACAAAAAGATGAATTTATAGCCCTAAGTTAGCCTTATTATCATTAATAGCCACAAGAACTTGCCTGTACTGGAGGAGGGTTGCTATTATGTGAACCTAGGAGCCTATAAGACTATACACCTACATTATAGGTGTTTATATTATAAGCACCTTCAATGTTTGTAAGATGTCTACTTATACATATGCTCTCAAGGCTCACATGCTCTCATTTTCATGCTCACACACTATCATCGTTGGTATAGGGGGCATCTTCTCCACCAATATAGATATCGGTGTGGAATACAAATGAGGGGTACAATGCACTTCAAAATGCATTTTTATTTTCCATGAAGCATCTTTAAAACAATTGTTTGTTCATTATCATCCACTCCATCAGAAAAATTGGGCCAGATTGTTTTGGTGCCATTTTGACACCAAAGGTCGCATACAGGTAATTTTAGTGTCATTTTATCCATACTAGGTTGGTATGGAGGTTGGGACCAAATTAACTTAATTGCATTTCAATGCACCATCGTGGCACCATGTTCACATGCCTTGAAGTTCCTGATGCCCTACTCCATTGACTCGAGGACCGGCATTGCAAGATTGTGCTAGATGTACCAATTGTTGTTGCAGAAGCAATGGATGTGAATGAATCATCTTCACTTGTCCTTACCCTTCAATGTTTCTTGTACAATTAGTATTTTGTAACATTTTTTAATTGATGTTCTAGTCAATTGGATAGTGTTTCAGTCATTTGACTTATTTTTCATATTTGGCTTTGTAGATTCTTGAAGACTCAAAAGTTTAAGATCACTTTCATCGTAAAGGACCTTAGAGAGAAAAGAAAAATCAAATTTCTCTTTCAAATGCACCTTGATGATGGAGAAAGTTGGTATGGATATCAAATGGGACAACATCCTCATGAACTTTACAAGCAAAGGAGATTTGACCATGAATAGCACCAAATGGTCATGAAATGCACAATTTAAGAAGGACCTAAGGTTTTTCAACTCTTCATGGAACCAAAAACTTAAAAAGGAGATGTCATTTTAGATTGCACGACATCCACTAATGAATTTTAATTCAAGATTATTGTCTATTCCAATATAATTCATTACTTGAATCACTTATTTGACGATTGTGGATTGTATTTGCTAGGCACAACAATTATTGCATGTTGTGGTATAAACATTGTATTGTGACATTGGAGGAAAATAAGTAGATTTGACACTCTATTCAAATCCATGATGAAGATTGTACTAGTTGTGGTGACATATGAGTCATCACTAGCCGTTGTAAAAACACAAGATCCAAATGCCATGACCATTGTTCCCAGAAGTTCATGCAGAAATCAAAATATAGTAAATAAATCTTCTTGATTCTATCTTGTTTATGCATTTTGAAATTCTAGGACCTTTTTTTCATTGAATCTAACTTTTTATTTATTATGTTTATGCAATCGTCATGGATTGATGTCAACAACATAAGACTTTTGAATTGTTGGTATACAAGAAGCGAATTGCATCAACATTCATGAATTTTGGTTGCTTTAATCCAAAATCCCATAGAGATATTTGTACATTAAAAATTTTATAGTTTGTAGATGAGTTGACATCAGAAGGTGGAGAATCATTGGATTTGTCTACTAGTGAAGATTCATTCATCAAGTCAACTAGGATTTAGACTCTTGAGATTGACATACACTAAAACAGAACATGGTAAAAATAACCCATAGTCAAAATCGACTATGGTTCTTTTTGCCACGTTTTTGTGCAAGCCCACTATGCACACAACCAACGTTTTTTGCAATTTCTCACTGCATTTTTTGGAATTTGGGGGCCTGCAATATACCATTGGAAAGGTATTGAAAATACCTTTCCAATGGTATATTTCACGCCCCAAAATTCCCAAAATTGCAGTGGGAAATTGCAAAAGAAGCTAACAGCTCACTACCATTGCATGCATAGAAGCATGGCAAAAAGAATTGTAGTCGATTTTGACTAAGGTTTTTTTTACCATGTTTTGTTATAGTGATATCTCATGAATCCAACTATTAAGTATTGCTTTTATATATGAGTGGATTTGTAAGTTTTTCGGTTATTTCATAGCCATGTGCAATATTTCATTTATCCATTGTTCAATCTATTCTTTGAAAATGGATTACATTTTTATAATGCACCTAACTAAAGACTTTTATAAAATAATTCACATTGTCCTAAATCTGCAAAAATTACTTCTCTTTTTCAAAACTCTTAAAATTTTTAATTCAAGGTCATAGGTCCTTCACTCTAAAATTTTGAAATTTTTTCATCATCACATGCATGTTCATAGGCACACATACCCACTTGCTAGCAACCATGTTATTTTGGCATTGATAGTATTTGGCCAATTTGACAAATTGTGCTTATAGATTTTGGTCCTTGAGCAAGTTTTATTACAATTTCAAGGTTGCTAGTACAACTTAGTCTTGTGGACACAAAGGCCCTACCAACCTTTTCAATTTCTACAACTAACTATGTGTGTAGTTTTGTGACTAATATTTGAATTTCTTCTATATTTTCTTGATTTTGGTGTCTTGCACTAGTCCCTTGTGTGAAATTTCACCCATGGCAACTATGACAACCCTTTTAGAACTTCCCAAGGGCTTTATCTTGCAAATTTCGTATCCTTTGTTAATGTTCCTTTCATTTCAAAGTATTTTTATGTCCAAATCAAATGTGAAGCTTTGAACTTGTCTTTGTTCATTTATGTTTTTCTAATCCTTTCCCTTTAGCTTGTGCTAGTTTTCATTCCCCAAACTCCATTTGATGGTGAAGTTTTGATTTAGAAATGTAGGAAACTACTTACCTTTTATTTCCCTTTAATTTGTGTTAGTCCCAAATAACCAACTCCATGGAACAAAGGAGCTTTATCCCTCTAGTGTCTTAAAAACCAATCTTTAGCTTACATTCCACATGCCATCAAATTCCAAATCTAGCTTATTTGAAGTTTTTTCCAACTGTAAGTCTCAATTTGATTCCTATATCAATTGGCCTCATACTAGCCAAGTTCCATTGGCCTTCCCATTGAAAAAAATAGAGTTCTATTAGCCTTCAATAAAAAATCAAAGTTCCATTAATCATACTAGATCACTAGGAAAATTCATATTTTTCCTTTTAAAAATCTCCCAACCATCACCTTTTATCCACCTAAGTACCATGCAAACATCCTTTAGCACATTAGAAAACAACTTTTACAAAACTCATGTTTGTCCCAAGCATGTCAATCAAAAACCAAATGGTGACTCTCATGCAAACATCAAACAACAAAGCTCGTAGAAACAAAAGTCACCTCCACATCATTGATAGTACAAGTCTAGGTTTGATACAAATTATTTATTTAAAGGAAAGTGCCTCCTGCCACATTGTTTTTGCTTAGAACCTTGTAAAAACCCAAAGTACTTGGCACACTCAAAAATTTCATTTTTAAAAGAAAATATTTAAACATTCCATAACATTCCTGTAGTCATAAAAAGTCCATAATAATTGCATGTGGAGTCTTTGAAAACCATAACTACCCGCAAACTAAAACTCCTCATAACTTTCATCTCATTAATGAAAATAGAATGATTCAAAGCTTCCCACATATATATAAACATAGAGAACCAATTTCAAATTTTTATTTTCTTTTAAATTGATATTTGAAGAATTTTTTTGAGCTACCTAGGTTGCCCACCGAGCAATGAAAATGACATATCGTGCAATATCTTTTTAACCATGTAGTCAAAAGTTATGAAAATTGTTGGTATTTTAAGCTACTCCATGAGCACATGTTGTGTGAAAATTTCAGCAAAAAAAATAAAAACTTCATTCATAGTGAGCTGCCCCAAATCACTATGTTGCCAAAAATGCAATTTTTACATTTAGGGGTTGGTATCTTGCATTCTTCCTCTTTGCTTGTAGATTAGGAGCCTTTGATTCCAAATTTCCAAATTTTATCATGGGTGACAAATAAAATTCCAAAGTGTAGACTTCAAATGGCTACTTTAACATTGTGCATGCTTCATACTAGGGCTTTTTTTCATTTTTTATGAAGTGCCAAAGTGGCTATACAAAATTTTATAGTGGTGTTCCAAATTTCAACATTCATCCACATATTGGATAGAAAAATATTACATTAGCACATATTACATGTCTATGATTATATTTTCATCCACAATCTGATGATTTCATCAAAGATTTTTTTGTTAATTTGAAGGTTTCTGAAGAAAAACTTCATGGTTTGCTACCTTTTTTTAATCAAATCATTTTTTTGATGCAATCTAGCACCAAAAAACAAATAAAAAAGCCTTGCTTCATACACAAGATAGGTACCGTAGCCAACAACAGCTTAGTAAAAAAACGCTCTCCAAAAACAGGGGCTAAGATTATTGAGGAATTGATTTTATTTCTTTATTTTTCCTTGAAAAACATGGACTGGGGAAATTGAATTTCATGAAAGAAGTTTTCAATTACACAATGTGTATTTGAAAAATATTAAATCATACCCGTGGGTGATATCAAGCCGCTCTTCAGCTACAAGTATGTCTGTTTTTTCCAATTGTGTTATTACAAATTTTTCAATAGTCTTCTAATCTGTTGTTATTGGATGTCCACAAGGAAGAGTAGCAGAATGATCACAAACCTCATATTTCTATCGATCCTACCTTGCATTTGACAAAACTAAAAAAGAACATGGTGAGGAGTGTGACCCAAATGACTTGATTTGCCAAAATACCGTAGCTTCCTAACAGCTTGATGAGAAAATAGATAATTACAAAAGGTGTCTAAATTTTTGGGAAATTATTGGCCTAGTTTGCCTCCCCAAAATATTTATATATTAAATAAATACCTAATCCATAGAAAATAAACTCATTCCACATAATATTGCATTTCTTCTTTGTCAATCATTGTAAAATATATATTGCCAAGCTTTTTGCCTTGCTATTTTGACCATTTTGAAGCACAATCTCTCACAAACAAATCATATCTCTCATATGTAACAAACCCTAACACTTAATGAAACCATGATACACAAGGTAAAGAACCTCAAGTTTGGACATCAAGACAAGGGTTTAGATAAGTGTAGATACCTTAGATGAAAATAGTAGCAACCATCCCAAAATTGTAAGAACAACTTGAATGAATGCCTAATTTATTTTAATTATATTTTCAAATTGCTTGTTTTTAATACATTATTTTTTGGACTACCATAACTATGTTTTATACTCTAATTAATTAATTAGACAATAAACTACCCAAGTTCCTAGGAAGCTAGCAATAGTTTAGTAGGAGGCTTGAAAAACACATGGGTATTAAGAACCACCCCTATGATTAGCTCTAAATTTGACATGAGGCAATATTTCAATTGTCCTCTTTAGTCATTGAATGGATCGAAGAAAAAAATATTATTTATTGCAAGAGCCAATTCTCCTCCTTGCTTCCCCCCATCTCTTTACAAGTTGCAAGTGAATGGTTCATGGAAGACCTAGGATCATAAATAGACACCTATGACACAACTCATTTGAAAATTCATAAGAAATTCAATAATGCTTAGCAAAATATGAAAACATTTGTGTTCCATTCCACATCTATTTCTCTTTGTTTGAAAAATGAGCTGAAAATATTTCCATCCAAGGAAACACATGAAAAAAAAGGCGGAATGACTCTTAAATGAGCGGTTTTTGAGCCTCCTCCCTTACCGCATGGAGAATAAATGCCCCCAAATAAATGATCATTTCTTCATACCAATCAAAGAGAGAAAGGCTCCAAGGAAGTCCCCATCTAGTGCACATCGAAGAAGTTTTTTCTTTTTTGTGGTGTAGGGCGGAAACCGAGCAGGAACATCCCCCAAAGTGCTTCTATACAACACCGCTTTCTGGTGACTGAAGGCATCGAAGGAAAATTTCCCATGGTAGGAGCCCATGCCACTTTCACCAACTCCTCCGAAGGGCAAACCCGGGTTCACAAACTGCAGGTCAGTGACCGCAAGAGTCAGCTCATCAGTCAGTCATCAGCACTCTATCTTTCCATAACCCACAACCAACAACCGATGAACGCATTGATTGTTTCCTCAAAGGAATGGGAATTTGTGGTAAGTTAGATGGCAATCATAGATGTGAACTTATGACCCTTGACAAGTTCGATTATTTCGGCTCTCCAGAGAGCCAGAGAGGATGGGAATTTAACTCATGACTCTCAACCCTCTTCCTCTTTTAGAACTGCCATGGTGATGAAAGAACCGGACAGGATTATGCATATTACGTTCCGTGAACTCCAACGAAAAAGAAAGAAAAATCCGACGAGCTTACATGCAGGACAGTGTCATTCACAACCAAGCCACCAGCAGAGATATTCGCCACCATTCGCTCCTGAACCTCCTTTTTGCTGGTGAATATATAAGCCGCCAATGGCTTATTTCTATCATTTATGATGTCTGTGGCTTCCTGCTCGCCCTTCACCTGCTCACACCACCTAGCAAGTTCAGCACACTAACCAGCAAACCCACAAACACATCCACAACCCTCACAAAGTAGAACGCACATATCAAATGTTATCCCTATGAGTCCAAACTAGAAATATATTTGATTTAAAAAGCTTCAATGAAGGCTGCAAATTGTACCAACAGAGAGAAGAAACCATACCCAACAATTTTTTACCATTCATGTTCTGAAAGCTACTTAACTAGCTATTTAGCTTCCAATGAGTACTTCTACTTTTAACTGCATTTAAAATAGAAGTGCAACTTCAGGTTAAAATGGCCATGATTTAGTGACAATGGATTGAACCAAGAAAAAATCGATGTTCACACCGAAGACGAAACAAGACATAAATTACCTTAATGATAGGCAGAACGGGACCAAAAATCTCTTCCGACATCAGAGGTGCGTCTAAAGGGACGTCGCATACTAACGTAGGAGCGATGTAGAGCTGAGTCAGATCTCTTTCTCCGCCATGGACAACCTTGGAGGAGACTTGGGGATCGTCCAGGAGCTCGGAAATACGTGAAAAGTGAGAGGCATTCACAATTCGACACAGGTCGTTTGACAGTTTCGGATCCTTCCCATAGAATTGTTCCATGACACCTTTCAAAGTGTCAACCTGCGGTGCCCACACATGGGTGAGCCTTGAATGAATTGATAGACAGTGATTGATATGGACGCAAATCGATTTAAACTTTAACAATGAATGGAAAGTAACCAGTTCAGATGCGATGCTCTCGTCCACCAAGATGTAGTCTGGTGCAATGCAGGCTTGTCCATGGTTGGAACCCCACTTCCCTTGGGCAATTCGCCTCAACCCCACCTGAAGCAACAGTGCAGCAGGGCAGTGAATGAGAACCCTAACTGCAAGATGTCACGCTGGCTCCATAACCGAGCTGCTCCGCTGTTTCTTCACCATTCTTATACCTTCACAAAGTCTTATATATGGTTTCATGCTTTTCTTGCAGAAGGATGATCCTCTAACCCACTCTCAAGAACTTTTCAAATTGTGTATTCTGAAGTGCACAACACAAGGATTCTTTTCAGGACCAAAAGGGAAATTGACTCAGAGGCTAACCAAAAGTAGAGGAACGCAATGAAGTGGAAGCATGTCATTAGTATATTAGAGCACACGGGTACCACACTAAAGGAATGGCAAGTAAGATTGAGAAGTCCCTGTTTTTCATTCAGGCATGCTTCCATATGTGGCACATGAAATTTGACACGGCAATGAAGAAGCAAATGTTTTTCTTCCAAGCACTGCGCTTATTCCTTTGGAAATCTGAGGAAGAGGAAGACTCTATTTCATACATTAAGTGAAATGGTCCCGCTGCACCTTTAAGTTGGCAGAGCTGTCAAAGTACGCTGGACATTTTCCCCCGAGTTCCAGAGTAACTGGCGTAAGATGCTTGGCAGCAGCAGCCATCACTACTCTTCCCACTCTGGGACTGCCTGCAATCAGTCATCAACATCAGTTGATTCAGTTCAGGACATACAATGAAGAGTCTTGAACGACACTGATAGAGAAGGTCTGTTTTGGGGATGGATTCAGTGCCGCTCACGAGATTCCTAATACATGTTCCATGGAGAGAACATGTACCATAGGTGTACATTTCAGGGGTTGGTATCACTCGCCCCAACAAATTGAAATGCTCGCACCTGTGTAGAAGATTTTGTCCCACTTCTGTTCCAGCAACGCTGTGGTCTCTGCCACTCCACCCTCCACCACGCGAATCACGGTCGTGTCCAAGTAAAGCGGGATCAGCTTGGCCAGAAGAGCGGATGTGGCTGGCGCCACTTCCGAAGGTTTAAGCACCATCGCACATCCCGCAGCGATGGCGCCTATCAGAGGATCCACCGATAATACTGCAAGAGAACAAGGTGATTATTCCTCCCCGATGGCACGTCACAGCAACCAGAATGCCGGGATACAGTTAAACAAAATGATGAAATAGGTGCGACAGGATGCACGTACAAAATGGGAAATTCCAGGCCGAAATCACGAGCGTGACTCCCAATGGCTCAGGCACAATTGCCCCGGTGGAAGGGAATGTCAACATGTTCCCAGACACCTGCAGTCACCACCATTAGTACACCGAAATGAAAACACGAAGCTTGCGCAAAAAGAACTGTCATTTCCGCTCCGTCGAAACTGAGAGCGGGGGTACCTTACCTTCACGGGAGCCATCCATTTCTTGAGCTCACTGATTGCGCGTTTGCACGATGATCGAATCAGAGAAATCTGCACTTACCATAAAAAGTGTCAGAACAAAACATTCAGGACACGCTTCTGTGTCTCCATGGATCAATGGCGACGGTAGGAGAGAGCTAGCTTGCGCAAATTGAACCCACCTCCACGAAGTAGGCCTCGTGCACGGGCTTGCCGAGATCAGCGAAGAGCGCGCCCGTGATCTCCCCCTCTCGCTCCGCGAGCATGCGTAGGATGGCCTTCAGCTGCTGCACGCGCCACGCCGCGGGCTTCGTGCGCCCGCATTTGTACGCCGCGCGCAAGTCCGCGACCAGTTGCGACACGCCCACAGCTTCTGCTTCGCCATGCCCAGCTCCTGCTTCCAAATCCGCCTCCATTGCCGCAAGCGCCGACACAGGCACTGCTAACGCGCGCTGGTGGTATTCGCGGAGGGTCCAGTCGCGCCCCGATGCGCAGGGGTGCACTTGCGCTGGAACTGCTCCAATGCGACTTCGGGAACTGAGCTTCAGCTTGCTACTGCTGTGTCTGCTACTGCTTGCGCGGGGTGGTTGTACTACTGCTGTCCATGGCGAAGGGACAGGAGGAGGAATTCGGAGGAGTGCCATGGCCCGAGAGGGCGTCGTCATCAGTTACGCCACTCTGGAATCGGGAAAAAAATCCAAAAATCCAAAAAAAGGGAAAATTTGGGAAGGTGAGTGGTTGAATTTGGGACGGAATGATGAGTGAGTGGAGTTGACAGAATGATGCTGCTGTAAAATTATGAGATTTGTGAGTGATTTCAACTGACGGAATTGATTGTTGCCGCTGCGAAAGGGCGGAGATGAGACAGACCGCACGCACACGCAGCCGGACGCGGGACGGGTGCGGGCGGCACGGGATTCGCGTCTTGGCCGTCGCGTCCTGAGACAGATGGGTGAAAGTTTTACTCGGGCCAGGGAACCTCGTTCCCAACCTCGTTCTAGTTTCTGCAAGTTCAGTCACCCCGCGCACATGCCTAGGATCCACCCCGCCACCTGCCATCCGCCATGCCACGTGGCGAGGCGTGAGTGGCTGAGGTGGAGGGTGCTTTTGGAGGGCCATGGCGGGTGATAAAATTCACGCACATGCCTCGTTCGCTGTGCCCTGCCACGCCCCGTCACGCCCAGCCCATTTGGTAAATCCAGGCGTCCAAGGGGCCAGGGACTCCAGGGACTCATACTACTCCAGAGACTCTAGCGACTCCAGGGCTGATGGTACTTGAATCTTATGTGACAAACTCAGGGTGTTCAACGCCTTCATCTTCTCTTCACTTCTGTTTTCATTTGATTATGGCCATTTAGATTGAGGTTGAAGGATTGTACCTATCTTCAATTCTTTTGTTCCTTTATCAAAAATTTGCTGAGATTGTAGATGTGGCATTGCTAATATGGCAAACCACACCGTTTTCGTATTTTTTGCGTTTCTCATAGTATTGTTGACCTTCCACGGTCGTAGACATCGTTGTGTAGCGCCCTTTGTTCCATTCGACATCACGGGAGGTCACACGATACGATGGTTGCTTCCGATTATTGTTGCCATGGCGTGGAGGCAACGTTTTCCACGTCGCATGTGGTGGGTTGAGCCGCGCCAATATATCCACCACGATGTTGTAGAAGCAGATGTGTGGCACACATCTCCACAAATGTTGGATATGAGGTATTGGCAAACTTATCGTATGAATTTTTTAGCATTTGAGGCTTTGGTGGATTTATTAACACCTTTTTTGCGTCCCACTGCTGCTACTTTTGTAAGACCACACATTCCAGTTACAAAACAAGTGAAGCTTGTTTTGTACCAATTAGCACATGGTGTAAGTTGTGCTAGAATGCACAATTTCTTTGGATGCGGTGAGTCCACTATTTGCAAGTACACTATGATTGTATGTCAAGCATTAGGGACCGCAAAAGATGGTTTATTCTTCCAATTCATTCATACACCTCATGGAGATCGGCTACAAAGCATCATAGAAAGTTTTAGGGACATCATTGGTTTACCAAACATAGCTGGTGCAATAGATGGCACCCACATCCCTTTAACTAGCCATCCAAGTAGACGATATACCCCTATGCCCCAAGATTTTTTTAACCGAAAAAAATTTCATAGTATAGTTTTACAAGGAGTGTGTGATACAAATAGGATGTTTTGGAACGTATGTGCGGGGCAACCTGGAGGTGTCCATGATGCTGGTCAATTTGTTGTGTCTTCCCTTGCTGCACAATTGAGCACAAGACAAATTTTAGGTAGGCCTGTCATTCACCTCGGTAGAATGGATATAAGGCCATACCTCATTGGTGACACCGCTTACCCAAGCAGACCATATATGCTTAGGAATTTCAAATTGGGTAATCCAGCAATGGTGGATCAAATTAGGTGTGTTCATTTTTCCTCTTTTTCAATTTATTAGTTATGATCTTTACAATTTTTTCATATCAAGTTCATAAGTTACTAATCAATTTTTGTGCTTTGTCCAGATTCGACTCATCGGTTAATAGTGGCAAAAGGGTTATTGAACAAGCATTTGGGGCTCTGAAAAATCATTGGTGCATTGTAAAAGGTTTTAATATGTCAATTGATAAAGCTGCACTTGTTACCTTAGCTTGTTGTGTTCTACACAACTACTATGAGGTGAAAAGGCAACGTGTGCCTTTGCCTACAGATGTCAGACTTCAGAATGACCCTTATGTTGGGTTCCATGTTGGAAGGATGCAACTTCCCTGTGAAGGTTTGCCTGCAAAGTTGGCAGGAGAGGCTATGAGAGAGATTTTATTTGCATCATGGCTAGAACGTAATCCACTATGATACATGTTTTCATATGTACACTAATATGAAATTTGGTTAGTGACTTTTATATTTAATTTTGTGTTTCATCTTCTATGGATGGATTTCTATATTTCTGTATGAATTTATAATAACTTCAATGCAGATCACTTGCATGTTTCATGTTCTGTGTTCCTTCAAGTGCACCACATTTGTTTAATACATATTTTAAGTTTTTATATTTTTACAATAAAAAGCAAAGTTTGTAGAAGAATGGTTTCAAAGAAGAATGGTTGCAATTGGCTACAAGGTAATTTTCATTCATTTTTCTTCAGAACATGTTCATATATTGAGGAACTATTTTGTAAATTTAAAACTCAACTTCAAAGTAATGAAGAGAATTGGTTACATGTCAATTTAAGTGATCAAGTGCAAAATTCCAACTTCAGAAATTCTAAACGAATTCTTAGAATGTCCCAAAAATATGAAACAACTTGGGTTAGATGTCAATTACACTTTCCTACTTATGTAGATGTATTCAAAATTGTTTTGGCCATTTTCTTAGTTGCCAAGAAGACAATCACCTTTAGAATGGTCATATGTAGAAATAACTATATTACTCTTTCATTTTTTTAAAGCTCCTAAACAATGAGATTGAAAAAAAAAAAAAAATTCCAAGCTAATATGTGTTATTCGATTTTTAAATGTTGCATAAGAATGTGGTGCACAAGAACATTAATTAGAAAATGAATTAGAGGTAAAAGTTTGCAACAAAAATTACTATTGATTCTCATGAATTTTGAAAGTTTTTTTTCAAAACAACCTTGAACAAGAACCTCAGCATCAATCATAATATGTCTAGAACATGGCGGTTGTGTTACAAATATCACTTTCAACCAATTATTATTTTAAGAGATGTATTAAATTAATTTTCTACCAAAGTATCTTTGAAAATTAACAAGACTTTGCAACATCAATGAGATTAGTTTTGAATCCATAGCCTTAGAATACTGACAACAAAGCACATGATGGTATACCTCAACCACAAAAAAATTCAGTTGTTGTCATTTGAAATGGCATGGCAATTGAAATGACAAGTACACATGATCAAAATCTTGTTCACATATAATTTGAATAGTTAGCAACAACATTTCATTTCATTTGTTTACAATAAAATGAAGATCCTAGACCCTATTTGTTGCATACCTCATTTTAAGAATTACAATGATGATAGCATTATACATAGTTTAATAAAAGTGAAAAGCTTATGGTTAAATGAATCCAACACTTTGCAAAAAAAAATGTCAACCCCCCCCCCCCAAAAAAAATACCTCATATGATAAAAGATGTTTGAGAACAAAAATTTCAAAGTGAATGAGAAATTGACACCCCTAGTTCTTCTAAATTCATAGTCATAGTACTGATAGTAATCACATGGCTTCAAATAGTATTGAAAGAAATAGAAGAAGTACAATGCATGAAAATGGAAGTAATCTCAAAGCTACTCAACATTTTTTTTTACAACATCTGCAAACAAAGCTGCCATGCGCTCACTACTAGCCTGCTGCAATTGGAACAATTCAAGTTCCAACTTTCTATTCTCTTGACGCTCTACCAAGTTATCTTTGTGCATGGTCATCGCAGCTTCGATCCTTAGCTTTTCAATTTCAGCAGTGGAATCAGCCATCCTATCCAATGTATCCATTAAACTCCTATCAATTTTGGCCCTTTTAGCTGGTTTTGTAGATGTACCTTTGCCACGACATCCAACCAAATTTGTTGCACGTGTTCATGGACTGCTTCCAGTGCTATCATGGCCAGTTGATGAAGTTGGGACAGACCGCGGTGGAGATTGCAATGGAGTCGTGTGACCCTCTCCATCATACTCCTCAGAGAGATCTACTAGTGCATTTGAGGTCCCTGTTCCTAGCACTGGTACACCTTAGTCCATTCCACTAGGAACACCGTTGGCTTTAGCTGTGAGGCTAAGGATCTCATCAATTTGGTCAATACCAAATGAATTTGGCGCCGTCATCTCTAACTCCACCACCCTTCTGGTTTCTCAGCTTCTTCATCTTTGAATATGTGCTCCGTAACTTCTTCTACTTGTCAGACAAAGACTTCACCTTCCGCCCGGATTCGTGAGGGAATTGTGCAATGAGGAGCCTGTGAATTCTCTCCCACTGATGATGTCCCATTGTAATACTATTGTGAGCTTCGACATGCTCTTTACATTGCAACAACAAAAATCTCACAGCAGCATTGCTCCAATGCCGCTCTTGTGGCGCTACCGGTGGGGGTGGACCTACAAGAATGGAAGAAACAGGAGGAGCCGCTTGAGAAGAAGACATGCCACCTGAAGTTGGGGTACTGCTTGTGAGAAACAACCTCATATAACCCTCACCCTCCATGCTTACCCTCAACCCTACCCTCCCTTCAAAGCAACAACACAAAAAAAATTAGAGCTCTAAACCTAAAGCATAAGCACAAGTACAACAATTTCAAAACTTTAAGGAAAAATGAAGCATAAGCACAAGTATAACAATTCCAAAACTTTAAGAAAAAATGAAGCATAAACACAACTACAACAACTTCAAAACTAAAAAAAATGAAGCATAAGCACAAGTACAACAATTCCAACACTCTAAAATAATAAAGAATAACCACAAGTACAACAACTCCAAAACATTAAAAAAAGAAAACATAAACACAAGTACAACAACTCCAAAACTATAAAAAAAGAAAGCATAAACACAAGTACAACAACTTGAAAACTATAAAAAAAAAATGAAGAATAACCACAAGAACCACAAGTCTATGCAACATAAAAAAACAAAGCAACAACAACTCTACAACTATTCAAAAAAATGAAGGAAGACATCAGAGCATACCTCGCAGTAGAACCTCGCAGTCGCAGCAGACAGAGCTCGCAGTGGCAGCAGACCTTGCAGTCGGAGAAGACGAAGTACCACCTTCGCAGAAATTCGTCAAAAAGGTGAAAAAAAATAACTTGTCCCCACTAGGGGGTGAATATGGGGAGGAGATTTCACCGTCACTGGTGTTGGCGGGGCTCAAATCCGCCAAGGCAAGTTCCGCCACCCCACCGGCACCCGCCACTTTAAGGCGCATGTGCACGGGGTGAGTCCCACTCATGACAGTCGCCAAAAGTTGCATTCGCTTTCAAAATTCTCTCATATGGAGTAATCCCATCACCACTGAAGCTTACACAAGAGGGCTACATTTTAACCCTAACCTTAAATCTAAAAGGACACAGCTCCTATGACCAAGGTAGTCAACAAAATTGTTCCGATTATTGGACCAATAGGTGCATTATGTTTTTCTACATCCATTGGACACAAAACATCCATGTTGGCGTTTAAGGGTTAAAGGACGGCCTCCAATGAAACAAGATAGTCACCAAAATGCTTGGATTATTAGACCAATAGGTGCATTTTTCATTTTCTCAATGAATAGTCAAGTCATCCATCAACCAATTTTCGGCCTCAACATTCTTCAAGGATTAAGGTAAATCATCTTATTACCATCTTGATTCATGAATGCACTATGTTGGAGGGCATATAAAATGTTGCTAATATTTTTCAAATGTTGGAAAGTTCAATGCAAGTGGAACCATTTTTTGGACAAATCCTAGAATTCGTACAATTCATCAAAGTTTTTTCAATAGAAAATAGAAACCCATTACTAGATAGGCCCAAAGTCATGGAAAAGTGGCCCATAATCATTCACCCTACCACCTTTGTCTACTAACAAACCTTCCTAGAATTGCCTCAAAATTCTTGAAATGCATTTGCCACACTAAAAATATGATGCTCATTAGATTCCTAAAATTTGTGCATTAATCCCTAAGGACCAAAGCATTTTTTTAGGCAACATAGAGATTTTGGATAGTTCACTAAGAACTAAAAATTTCACTATATTTTTTGAATTTTTTTTGTGTGTGGGGACAAGGAATACCTTGCCACTCCACCAAAAAAAAATCTTTTGAATTTGTCCATGAGAAGTTATGGGGCAAAATGTCATTTTCAAAGGACATGGGGCAACATAGGCATGGTTATTTATACTAGAGAAAAAATTGCTACATCGTGCCTAAAAGAACTTGGACAAAGCCATGGGCAAGCTTTAAGTTGAAGTTTAGGTTGGGTACTTCACTGACATTTTTTTGAATTCATAGATTTGTCACAATGTACAAGGAATTGGTAGTAGGGAGACAATTGCTCTATGGCTTCCTTTGACCTAAGGAGGCAGTTAATCCTGACTACCACATTTGAAAATAAAAAATTCAAACATCCCAAAAAATCTATTAAGTCAATTACAAATGTCATTTGCTAAACTCTAATTCAAAAAAAAGTTGATGGAAAAATGAAGCAATTGCTTCATTGACATTTGTAAGATTGGAAGGTGGAGAGGTCATTTTCATAATCAAATCCATTGTCCGTTATGAATTTTCGAAGGATATGGGATAAATTGAAGATGAGAACTTGACTACTCATTGTCAAAATGTAGGAATTATGTAAAAATTAGAATTTGAACCCTTAAAGGACGGGCCTATGACCACTAATTTCAAGCCTCGCTACCTATCACTCATTTTGTTGCCATTTTGCAACTAGATATGAATGAAAATTAATATATTTATTTTTTGAGACATGTCTTCTTTACTTCACAAAAAAATTTAGATTTTCTTTTGGAAATTTGATACCTTTGATTATTTCTGAAGAAAAAGTGAAGAGAAATCATATCAAATAGAAAATTATTTGCTAAAACCGGAAATTTTCACCATGTGTGTATATTGTAGTGACAAATTATTATGGTGTAAACTAAAATTTGATGTCATTTTATAATTAGAATTCATTAGGGGAAATTTGAGGCCTCTACATGCCCGTTTCAGGGTTGTTTCCCGCCTATTCCCTAGGTTGTCTAGGAACAACTGGTTGCTATCAATCAAATAAATAAATAAAATAAAATAATAAATAATTAGTTCTGATATGCAAAAATAAGTTGAAAAAAAATTTAAAATTACAAAATTTTATTTTTTTTGATGTGGCACAATGTCAACCATGTCAGACTGCAGCAGTGCCGCAATTCCTGTGTTCCCTGCAGCTTGGGAACTCGTAGGCATGTTGAGGCCTCAAATCCCCCCTAATGCAATGAACATAAAAAATACATCCAAAATTCAAATTGCTCGAAAATATTCAATATAAGGAAAAATTTCAAAATTCAAATTAGGGTAGAAACTAGAATAGATAACCTTCATTTCATTAGTTGGACTCTAATTCAAAAAATATAATTTTTGAGGAGAAATTTCAGATTTAGAGCAAGGAGCAACACCTTCCCAAAATACTCTAATGTAGCTTATTTTGTGATATGTTTTTTATACTAACTTCTCATTTACATAAAACAAACATTGGCAAGACTATGAACTCATATACTCTTTATAACCCACTATGAAAGGTCAACAAGAAAAACATTGATGAAAAAATGCTTCCAATCCTTGTACACATCACCACATTATCATCCAAAAGTCACAAAATGGCTCTGAAGGCATGATAGGGTTAGATATCATTTTGGCATAGTAGAATAATTCTTTTCCCAAAAAAATTGAACTAAAAAAGATTGGTAAATAAAGCTAAATTTCATCTTTACAAAAAAAAATGTTTGTAATTCTTGAGACTCCTAAAAAAATTTTTGGACAAAATTCAAAGAAGGTGTTTGAAAATGTCAAAGAAAATATCCCTTCCAACCCTTCTCTAAAATTTGTCCATAATTTTTGATTGGAGACTTGAAATCTCAAACAAGTTTTTGGAGATGAAAATTAGATTGATTTTCCAACTTTTCTCAATTTAAAGTTTCTTGTAAAAAATTATTCTAATATGCCAAAATGAGACTAAAAGTTATAATTTGAACACAATTCCTACTTTTCACTAAACTATGAGTGATTGAGCTCCAATCCTAGTAATTCTAATTTACATATCTCACATGTGTTGTTTTACCTCATATATATACCATCTCACTTGTATAAAAATCTTCTCTATTCATCTCTATGCACAAAATACATTAGTGGATTTAGAAGCTATGTGAGATAGCTACCAAATATTTTGATTTTCTTGAAATGTAATGTTGAATATCCTAGAAATATAGTTCATGCAACAAATAACATCTTCAAAATTGAGTGAAAGTGGAACATCTTTAAAATCAAGGAGAATGTATTTAGTGTAAGATGGTTTGAGCTTCGTGAATCCTCCTCAACTTCCTCCCATGCCAAGCCCAATATGCCCAAATGCCCTTTCCTTCAATTTGGACATAGATTGATCAAGCTTGCCAAAATTTGGTATTTTGGGGCACTTTTTTCCTCCTTTACGTCTGGTTGCAATCTAGCATTCCACTATTTACATTTTGAAGAAATTATTGTATGTGCAAGCCATAAATTGTTGAACAAAGGGCTTTGAATGAAACTTTTCTTGAAGTCAATTCCCTATTGGAATTTTTTGGTATATGTTCCCCAATTAGAAATGTTATGAATTCTTTTTGAACATGTGACCAACTTTGTCATATATATAGAGAAAAAAATTTCTAGCAAAAAAATGAAATTAACTTGTACAAAAGCCTCTCCAAATCAAAGTTGCCCAAAATTTGGGGGGCAGAATTTGTGTGGTCAAAACCTTCCATTTTTTTACTACAATATAATGAAATAATCTAATACTAGATCTTACAATAAGATGCATCAAGATTTCATCTATCATTTTTTGGAGGCCTTTGCCATCAAAATGGCCCATTTTGAGGGTTTTTTTTGGTGAAACATAGTCTAAGAACTTTAGAGGTTAAGTCTATGTGATTTGGCCTTTTTGTCCCTATTACCTTGCAATGCATGTTGGATTCCACAATCTCTTGGTAAGAAACCACGATGTTTATATTAAATCAAAAATTGTCTAACCTTGCTTGGTAAAAAGTATGCAACCAAATAACATGGATGCCCCTCTATAGGTGATGGTTTGGGATGCCAAACATATTTAGGTTAGTTTGCCTAACATTCAATTTTGGACAAGGATTTGATACTTGCCATAAATAACACCCTCACTATTATAAACAACGTAGATATGAAATACTCCACACGGATTTCCCCTCTCAAACGTTAACACAAAAATAATCAATCCCTACTAACTCAACTTCCTAGATTCCTAGTGAACCCTAATTGGTTGGAGTTCCTCTTTGTCTCTCTCCAAGGAACTCATTTTATCTTTAGCATAATGAAAAGTCAATTAACCCCTAAAAGACGAAGTGTTCAAATTTTGAACAATAGATGAATGCAAATACATCCCAAGTAAGGTAAACTTGCCTATGACAGGCAAACCATCCATGACATGCACCTAGGAAATGACCCATTAGAGTCTTACATCAACCCATGATAGACTTTCTCTAATAAATAAGATTAGGACTACATTAGGTTGGTCAGTGACCACAATCAATGGCTTGGGTGATGGTGATGGAGTTATGAGTGTCTCTTTTAGGAACTTCTAACTTTTTAGTGTAAATTCATCAAAGCAAGTAATTTTTTTAATTCTTCATGTTCTGGCTATGTTAGGAAATATTCTGATTGCATTAGGTAGTAGGATGGCCATCATGCATGCACTTTCTGCTAGTTTTGGGATAGTCTGTAAACTCTTTTGGGCCAATTCGTAATCACACTTCAAAAATTCATAAGAAATTTATACTTAGTGAGAAAAATAAAATTTCAATTGCTCTCTTATTTTCCCACAATTGTCTTTATATGGAAAAAAATCAATTTTTTTTTGCTAATTGTAATAAGGCAAAACACTCATTCTACCTGTCATAGGCAAGTTTACCTTACATAAAAATGCATTTTCTCATCAACTATTTTTTTTTAAGATTTGTATGTTATTTCTTTAATATTTCTATTATGTAGATTCTAAAGACTTTGCTTTGCAAATATTCTCTTATTCAATAAGTATTGGTAGGTCTTGCTTCAAAGTAACCTTCTAGGTATAAAAATGACCCTTTAAAAAAATTTTGAATAAAAAATAAAAATAAAAATCTTCAAAAATCACTATGATTAAAACTTAACATTTTGAAATTCAAAAAAAAAATTCTTAGAAAAATCACAAAATTCAATTTATAGTCAATCTTAGAAAGAATTTTCAATTTCTTACTTCAAATTTTATTGAAAAATATTGATTTGTATACTAGTTGATATAACCATATGGATATGAATCATCTCTTACAATTATTATTTGAGAGTCATCATCATTAAATCAAATTTCTAAATTGCATTTTATAATACATCTTCACAATTTTAGAAATTTGACCTCCTCTGTGGTCCTTAAGGGATTAAGGTCCACAATTGACTCAAAGGAAATCCTTCACACAATGTTAGCAACACCTCATTGTAAGCTCTACAAATTCTTGCCTATAATGTAATACCTCCACACTTGAGAGCTTAAAATGCTTTTGGTTACATCTATTTTCAAGAATTTGAAATTTCATAATTAATTCATATGGTGTCTCTAAAAATTCATAAAAAATAATTTGAAATATCTTTTTGACTTCCAATGAGATCCAACAAAAAAAATCAAGGAAATTAATATTATGAGCAATGCTTAATTGCTTTCTGGATGCAATTAGATGTACTTACCTTATTGTAGATGAATGTTGGATGTTGTAAATAAGTGAAAACTATACAAAACTTGAATCCACACTAATACATATACAATCTTTCTTCACTAGCTTTCTTACAATACCCTTTGATATAATGTTATACATCTAATGTACTATACAATCCAAAATATAAAGATTATAATAGCCTTACTACCTACCTTTGGTTCAAATGTATATCAAAGACAAATCAAAACTACTACTCAATGATAAAATACAAAATACAAGTTTAATAGTCACAAGTTGAGATCATGAAGCCTAATCATAGAAGTCCTTATCCCTTGATTATCAATAGTTTTAATAGTATTTTATTAGAGTATAGGCAAGAAATACTTGTTCTATTTTTGCATTCAAGTGCAATACTTATAATTCTTGCTAGAATACTTTGAAAATAAATAAAAATAAAAATTTAAAATATAACCAATGTTTAGACCTTGGAGAATATTGTACTTTAAAAAGATCAAGTACAAAATATCTCTCTATGTAAGGAAAGTAAAAAAGTATTAAATTTCAATTGAAATTCTTATATTTTATTTTGTAAGAAATATAAATAAATTCTAAAATACAAATACATTTTCAAGTACAAAATTAAATTTGTAAATTATTAAATTTATAAAAAAATCTATTAAGATGGATATAGTTATCTAAAAAGTCAACAAAATTATTTTAGGTCTAAATATGCATGGTGAGGAAACTTTAATTAGTTTGTGGGCTCTTCAAAAATGTAGAATGAATGTTTTAGAATTTATACTAATAATGAGTTATAAGTCTATTAGAAGAATATCTCTTTAAAAAATTTAATTCAAAGTCTTTACAATAGGTACTCAACAATATTCCCTATCTCTAAAATCCACAAAGGTGACATTTTTTGGAATCAATATTCCCTACCAAAGAAATTTTGGAATATAACAAAAAAATTTCACAAGTTCAAAATGGCCATATCTACATTCTTCAAAAATTTCATATTAATTAGATCATTAGTGGTGTAAATTAGGCAAGTAACATGTGTGGTAATATTAGGTGTTTGTATATTTTTCAATTATCAATTGAAAAGAAAAATTTGGAAACATAGTTTGATTCAAAAAATTCCATAAAATTTTCATTTAAAAAGAAAAAAATCCTATTATATTATGCACCTACTTCATATTCTTTCTATGCATTTTTATATAAAAGCAATAGAAATCCCTTTATTTAAGGAAACACACTTTATTTATTTATGCTAATTGTAATTATTTTAAGTGACCTTCCTATTTTAAAATTATTGTGTCAAATCTGTCAATGTTAACATAACAATGAAAGAAATATTGTAGGCAACTTTTTTTAATGCACATTATATTTGAACAATTTTAGCTCTAGAATATTGAAAAAAAATAAGTACTATAAATTTCAAAAATTAAAGTATACAAAAATGATTCTACCAAAATGTGGATTAAGAATTTTCTTAACATTAATGCAAGGATTTTTTCAACACTCATCTATCATTTCATATAAACATTTGGTTTAGTTCTAGAATTTTTTTTCTTACATATTCATGTCCGTGTACATATTTTAATCTTCCAATCTTGGACATGGATCTTCATTAGATTTTTTTATGGCAAACTACCATGTTTTCTATCTATTCATACAATTGGATTCTTCAATACAAGTCTGTGTTACTTTCTACTAATCAAACCATTACGTAACTCCACTTTTGTAAAATTTTGTGAAAAAGAGGATTAAGAAAATTTATGACTCTAAATGAGAAGAATAGACCATTAAAGCCTAGGCAACCACTTCTTGGATGCAAATTAAAGTGAAAAAAACATAAATAACTCAAAATTCATTAGGAATTGTCTGAGCCCAAAGTCTCCCCTTTGTCATAACAAGTTCTACAACCCTTAGTAAATGTATTGAATTTTTATTTATTAATGATAGCTTCTAAATCTTTTGTCCAAATTTGATGCACATTATGTAGTTATTTAAGATCTTACTCCCTTGACCGGGATCAATCAAGTAGAAAAAAACAAATATGTAAAGAAACAATTAGAATTAACTTCATTCCCCTAATGGTTTGCATTGAGATTTTCTTTGTGAGCAATCTTGAGATTGCTTTTGTCTGTTTTGCAAATATTTTACAATTGTTTCATTAGATGAGATTTCATGCCATGGAAAGATTATTGCAGGGCTATTCCCCAAACTATGAACCAATGCATTGTTGGTCACAATATTAAATCATAATAATAATATCAAATAAATTCAAGAAATATTTAAAATTATAAAATATTTTATAATAAAAGATATTTTTAAATATTTTCAAAGTAATTAAATATACTATTTGATGTGGCAAAGTTCCCAATCATTTGTAAATAAAGAATTTTCTTATTTCAAAAAATTCATATCATTAAATTGTCTTGTGTAATCCAAGCCTTCTAGTTCATTGAATATTTTTGTGGGGGCCACTATGAGGGCCACTATTCCCCGTTGTTGAAGAACTTATAGTCTTGTTGAGGCCTAAAATCTCATCTAATGTAATTGTTCTATAGATTATTTTGCAAACTTTGTCTTGCAAAAGTTTTGTCCCAAAAAATTCTTGATCTTGAATTCGTCTCAAAGAGTAGATTTTGCAACAATTGATCCCAATAAAATCTTCTTGATATAATATTGCATATGAAGGAGGCTTAAAATTGACAAGACTAAGCCAATAAAATTTACATCCATTTGTTGAATTACAAAACACAAATAGGACTATAGGAGTGATGTCAATAGTACACTTTATGTGATTTCTAGCTAGGGATTAAATCTACTCTATTGAAATCTTAATGCAAGAAGTAATGGGGAACCCAAAGGATGAGTTGGCGCATTTTTTCCTCAAGGAGCCAGTGTTTCCGTTAGAGTGAGCTTGAGTTTGGTGAAGATAGCCACTTAATACTCCAATTGAAGCATTTTGCATTGTTCCAAGGTGTTGGCTACAACCTAGCAAAGACTAAATTAGATAGATAGAACAAATCAATCCTGAAGTGATGATAACTAAAGCCAAAAATAGTATACAATGTTATGTTGGGCTAAAAACATCCATATACTCTTATTGAAGTGTCCTATACATATCTAATGAACTTGGAATAAATTCTCTCAAAACTAATGGATTGATGAGCTATGGAGAAGATAGCACTAGAGAGACTAAAGAGGAAACTTTAGCTTGGAACAAAGAGAGCCTAAATTCTCAATGAGAGTAAGAAAATTGAGCTTTGAATCCTAGGTGTCGTGCAAGAAGAGAGAGCTTACAAACCCTAGCTTTTAAGACTAAATTTGGAGTGTGATTTTGCAACTCAGGCTTTAATATGCAACCATGATAGGAGGGAATCCTTTTAGAAGAACCTTGTTGCTATTTTTAAAAGGACTTCAAGCACCACTTAGTTTGATGGATGGATAATGGCACACCAACCAATGATTTGCAATCTTTTGGTTACAATTGATGAACCTTGTCAATCCATTTGATTTGCAATCTCATCCATCTTTATCATTTTCTATTGTCTTGTAGCACCAAAACACCAAAAGTCATGCATGTTTTGTGACTATTTTTTGTGGTATATTCTATATTCTTTATCATGTAGAGTGCATTTTTTGTTCCTATTTGTAGTCTTTTCCCTATCTTAGTACTAACTTCATGCCTAGAATATTTTGAGTAACCAAACTTTGAAAGATTAAAAAAACAAAATTTGAAATATCTTGCTTAAAGTGTAAATGGTTCTACCAACTTGGGATTGTCCTATTCAACCTAAATGACAACCCTGAAGGTTTGAAACACCAAAATGACTAATCTACTCTATAAAAGCACTATTTTTTTGTGAAGCCAAATCTTCCACTCACAAATTGTTTTTTTGGTCAATGATTTAAAAACTTTCTTTTACCTACAATTCATGCTTCTCATACAACAAAAAATAATTCCATTTTGAGCATCCCAACTACTAGAATATACAAAAATACAAATTTTTTTATGGGATCTATGGATTTTACATAAAAATACCTCCTCTAACCCAAAAATATGACATTGTGTATTCTTGCTTTAAGAGACAAATTTTAAAAAAAAAATTGAGCTAACTTCTTGAGTTCTCAAATTTCTCAATTGTAGGACAAATACAACTTGCCTTTTCTTCACATCTTTCTTCTTCAATCTTGATATTTAAGTTTATTTATCTTCAAAAGAAAAAAAATCATTCCCTTTAATCATTGTAAAGTCTCTATAAATGATCTTTATGCTTATTATATGTTTTTTCAAAGTTCACAACATATGCTATAAGAGAACTCTTTTTGCATAATCCCTAAAGGCCTAGGACCTTTTGGGGTTTAAAAACATCATTGCTTTTGAAGTGTTATAAGTTTAAATGTTACTAAGAGATAGAAATCTCAACCACAAAATCTTATAGTGAACATGTTGTAGATAACTTGAATCAAATTTGGAGTCATTTGGCCACATAGATTGCAAGATTATAATGTTTTATTATAGAAAAAGGATGTGGAAATTTTCCTAGCAACACATTTGGAGGTGAAATTTGATTTCTAAACCTACTCATTAACAAATTAAAAATGAAGAAATTAGAAAGTGCTTCCAAACTAACATAAAAATACATTGGTGAAAGAAAATATCATTCCGTTGACTCATGGTGTGTGCAAATTGGCTGTGAAATGTCAATAAATAGCAACAAAAGTTGCATGAAACACATCAAAATGGATGAACTTCCTTCTTCTAAAATGTTTCTCAATAACTCATGATTTGGATTGATAGGAAATTTTAATTACACAATCTAGACTAGTAAGCACAACTTTCCCAAAAACTTTTATTGGAAACACACTGTATGAAGAAGAAACAAGTTGCCAAAGTCCATTGTAATCTAAAAATATTCGGATTTTGAACTTCAAATTGCTCCCAAAATTTTTGAATTACTTGGATTGACATGAAAATTATACCACAATAACTAGACTTCAAGGGTAACATAATCCAACAAATTTTCTTGAAAAACATTAGTTGATGGAGATACAAGCCCTCAAAGTTGTAGCCATCAAAATGGAGTTTGGCGAACTCATATTGAGTTCGTGAACTTTGAATGGCTTTCAAAAAAACAATACATCTTCAATTGATCTGAAAATTTTACTGCACAAACTAGAAGAGAGAGCACATATTTCACAAGTTTTATTAAATTCAGATATTAGATGCAAAAGTTGCAAAACTTTGTATTGGACTTCCAAACTAGTTATGTGAGGACACTTTTGGTTCCCTAGGGCACTTTGGAGTTAATTTAGAAAGACCATAAATTATTTTTATTTAATTCCAATTAACACCCCTAAAATCTTACATTTTAGAGCAACAACACAATTTTGAAATATATTTATAATCTCACAATTTTCTTGTTGTATGGAGTCTTCCTATTTGGAGAATCCCATCATATGCCCACTATATTGTATTGTTGGTTCAATCCCATCTTTAACCTCTAAAGGACTAAGGAATCCACTTTTTTTTTGAGAATTCAAGCAAGCTTTGATGACTTCATAATTTGGAATTTTTGCATGAAAAATTTAGGACAGATGCTAATCATTATAATCTACATGTGAAACTTTGTTTCATATCATTCCAATTTACATGACAAAAAGTTATAAGTTTTTAAAAAACTTTCATGCCAAACCAAGAAGCCATAAATATATTCTAAAAAAATAAAATTCATTTTATTGTATTGTTTATATTCATACCTACTAAATAACATTTGAACTATTCAATTCTAATTATTGAGGTGAGAGTTATGAGGAGTTTCATTTTGTAGGTAATAAAGGTTGAAAAAAAGTACAAAGTCTTTTGCACTAAATGTTGAAAATTTCAAATGAAAACAAAAATAAAGGATATCAATAGTTTACTACAACATTCTTACCATTGTAATCAACAATTCTCAATTTCTTGTAAAAATAATTAACCATTTAATTTCTTCTTTCATTAGTACCTCTCTCTACTTTATCATTTTCTTAAAGATTCATATAAAACTCTTTTGGTTAAATTTTTTTACATGTACTACCATACTAAGTAAAATGCACAAGTTATAGGACATACTTGTTTTTTCTTAAAATGTTAAAAGACCAAACTTCCCTTTTGCAAGGGCTAGAAAAGACTATAAGTTGAAGTTTAGGCTCATTGAACTTGCAATTGGTAGGAATATTCACTCTAAAATTTGGGGATGTATAATACTTTAACAACTTCCCTAGGGGATCCTATGGTTGAATTTGTCAAAAAATAAATATAGATGAAGATTTTAGCCTTGTTTTGGAGATGAGTATTTTCAAACAATTCTGAACCTCCAAACATGAAAGAAGTTAATGAGTTAAAGCAATATTTCCATACAATATACATCAAGCCAAAAATTCAATTTAAAATGACCTCTAATGAAACTTCTATGTTCACTTGTATGATCAATGGAAGATTGGAGCTTGAATTGATTTTAGTAAATCTCACACTTGTCTACAATTCTCTAGGTGTTGCTCTATTAGAAAGTCCTACTTGCAAAAGATTCCAACAATAAGTTGAAAGTAACTCTTGGAGCAACAATTGCTAGTGTTCAATGTTTGCAATGGTGTTCTACCATAGATCTAGATCAATCACTATTTTTTCTTAACTAATCCACAATGTTTTGAGACACTATTTTGAATTGTATAATCTACTAACCTTATAATTTAAGACCCATGTGGCCAATAAACCCATATTCATTGCCAAGAGAAAAGCATGTAGGAGAATTGTATAGGATGAGTCCATAGTTTTACAAAATATACTATACATTAGAAGAGATTTAGTTATAGTAGAAGACTATTTGAGGTTGGTTCCCCATGTTGAGAACCCATCACTACAAGCTAGAATTTAAAAATATTTTAAAAATTCAATATTAATAAATAATTTAACATTCATTTATTTTAATTATGAATTTTTATTTATTTTATTATTATTTGACATGGATGTCGCTTGATCATATTAACTTGCTATTGACACCAAGTTCCCATAGTCTGAGTACTTGTGGGAATTCACAAGCTTCCGGAGTAGCTAAATTTCCTCTAATGACTTTGCCATTATAAGATTTTGTAAGATATTGAAATCTAAAATTTTTCTTATCTTCAAGAATAGGTGATTTTTAAGAATCTATGAGATATAGAAATCTACAAAAATCAATTGAAATCTTCTAAAATCTACGAATTTCTGGAAGTTTGTAAAATTAAAGAAATGAATATTATAATTGAGCAAATCTTGCCAACCAATTTATATACATATTTAAAACACTATAATATTAAAAATATTTGGCAACCAACTAATATTCATAGTGGAAATACTATTGTATAATATGAAAAAAAAAAATTCCAACTAACTTACATACTCAAAGATAGAGTTGAAACATTGTAATACTAAAAACATACACTACATCATTGAATTTTTACTAATATTGCCTACCAAATTACATATGCATTTATAACAATGTAAAATTGAAACTTCTCCTATATCCTTGAGTTTAAATTACTAATATTGTTAAACAATTTACATACACAATTGAAACACTCTTAATTTTAAAATATCTACTACCATAGTGTGACATGGCTTTCATTTTTTAATTAATTAATTAATGTCAAAATCAAATTTCTATAAAAAGATAAGAAACCAATTGCAAAATTTGTGGAAAATAAGTAGAAACTTGGTCAAAAACTTCACTAATAAAGGGCCAATGTTCGAAGGATTTTGATTTTGTAGCCAACATGTTGAGAATGTCAAGAGTTAGCCCAATACATGAATCACACCCTTTAGCACTCATATTCACAAATATCATAATGCTTTTAATAGATACTTTATCCATATACATTGAACCATTTCAGAGCCCACTTCTTCCATGGATGCATGTCAACAATAAACAAAATTATAAGAATCAAATTGTTTATGTTTATATGATTTTTTTTAAATTTGAAAGGGTGTGACATTTCGATCAAAATGAAGAAATGACGAATTGTGAAGTAATTACAAGACTACATAACCGAAATTATTACTTTGGATGAAAAAAATAATTATTTTGTTATTGCAAATATAAATGCCATGTTACATTACAATTTATCATTGCCCATATGGGTTAAGTCATATAGGTTGCAAATCACACAATTCAAACATTCTCTCAAAGTATTGTGGATTAGTTAAGGAAAAATAGTGGTCTAGATCTACCCCAAACATAGAACATTGCTAGTTATTGGTACAAGACATTAGAAGGGATTTAGCTAGTTTAGAAGACTGCGAGTTCACATAAGTTCTTAGATTGTAGGAACCTAGTATCAGTAGCTAGCAAATGTGGCCAGGTGAAGGCCACGTTAGATAATAATATATTTTATTTTATTTTAAAATTGGAAAAAAGATCATTTTTTCTATTTTTTCTATTTTCAAATATTTTTTAAAAACAATTTTAAATTCTAGCCAACTCTGGTTAGTTCTCAATATGGAGAACCAACCTAAAAGAGGCTCCCAAGGTTGTTGAATATCTTCTAATGGTTATTTTCAATTTATTGTTGGGGTGGTTTGTAATTGGGGCCCATTGTCAAAGCAATACCTATAAAAAAAATGAGCATTAAAGGCTAGAATGTGATTTAGTAAATCCAACTTGAACATGTTGTCACTTGCAAAATTATGTAATGAATTATGAACTTTCATGTCAATTTGGACTTAGACTTTCATATCAAATTCATGTGTAGGACTTACGTAAGTCATGTCCGTATAAGTCATATAGGTGACATTAATATAAAGTGGGATGCCTATTGGAGACCTTGTAGTAGAGTTTAGCATTGTTTGCTAGCATTAATTCATGTAGATTCACTATTCACTCAAATGGGTTTGGCCTTGCTTATGGCATCTGCATCTCCGCACCCACTCCTACTCTTTTAGGGTAGGGAGCCCTATTCTTGCGCCAACACGTATAATTTTACAACTCCTAGTTTGTTCTTCCCTTGTCTTCAAGGATACTATGACTTAATTTCTCCTGGCATATCCTTTGGCATGACCAATCTTTTGTTCCTCCCTATTGTCGGCTATGTTTGCTTTTTTGTCTTGGGTCTTATGCTCATATTCTTTTGTATTCCTCTCAACTCAATGCCCTCTTGACTTTTGATTTAGCATTTATAAATTAGTAATTAAAAGCCCATTCTCAAATGGGATTTCTCCCTTTGATCATTGAACATGTTTAGACTTATTAGATTAACAAGTTGTTTTTGTAAATGATGAGCACGTCAAGAAATATTTTACATGTATTTTGATTAGCTCAATTTAGGAAAAAATAAAATTACATTACAAGGTTAAAAAAAAAACATACAGCTTATCCTTGTTTTCTTTGCGGAGGGGTACTCTCATCTTTTTGGATTTAAGGTGACTTAGTAAATTCCCTACATAGGTGCAATGATAATAAAAAAGCATCCTTTAAGATTTTTTTAATAATGGTTGAACCGTTTGTCATGATTGTGTACTTTTTACATGGATTCCTTCAATGAACTCTTAAAATCGCCACCAATTCCATACTACATTTTCATAATGCAAACCTTAAACCAATTTTCACTACATTTGGTTACAACAATACAAAATTAGGAACATAAGTAGGGGTCACAATTGGATTCGACTCCATTATAGGTCTATCTCCCTAGTTATAATTATTTTGTTTGGATGGATACAATGGTCAAAAATTTGTCTCAAAAATTTGACTAGTTAATTATACTTTTTAGGTCCGTAGATTTGATGTTTAATATTTGGACATAGTCATATGTATGCAAGTATGTCTAGCTTGTCCTTTGGTGTTGCTACAACTTTGAGGGAATAATTCAATTTCAAATACATATTTTTGATAAATTTTTAAAGAATATTTTTTAATTTTGTTTTGAAATTCAATATTTCTAGTATCATTGATTCAATGTTATGAGATGAACTATTTATATACAACCTACTCTACATTAGTGTTTTTTTATGGCTTTAATCCCTAAAGGACAATAAGCTCCTAAGGAGCTTATTGAAGCTTGTGTATGTTCATACAAAATTCATTTTTGAATGGATGAAAGTAAAATTTTTACCAAAGATGCACACTTATATTAGCTTTGTGAAAATATAAATTTTTCCTAATTAGATGCAAGATCAAAATTTACGGGGTTTGAAAGGTTAAGGGTAGCTCAATAGTGTTCTAATAGAGAAGGCCAGTAAATAGGCATGTTGTGAATATTTTTCCATCAACTTAGAAATGAATATATCTTGCAATCTATAAAGTCAAATAGTCTGAATTTTTTTCCACGCATTCTCATATATAGTAGTAGAGGTCAACAACGTTTAAAAATTGCTGAATTTTTTTAACCAATTTTCACTTAATGCATTAAAAATAGCAATTTTGGATTAATTTTGGGACCATTAGCTCAAATTCTCGTGTAAAAAAATCATGAGATTTTTCTTTCTTTTCTTTTTTTCCTACTTACTTTAGAGAACTAAATATTTGTAATGACCATTAGGATTTTGATTCTTACAGACAATGAGTTCTCCAAAAAAATTGAAATCTTGCTCATATAGTTGCTTTTTTTTGGACATCCTCTCAATGCAAGAATTTCTTGTGTATGTTAGACACTTCTTTTATCTTTGAAAATTGGCATCTAAGTAACTAACATGACCACCTACCCAATGGTCCAAGTTCCCAAATTTGGATTTGGCTTCCTTCTCCACAAAATTGAGTCAAAATATATTGACCTTGTTGGGTAGGGCCCAAAATTTCAAACTTTTCTTCTAACTTCAAATGTTATAATCTTACAATCTACATGGTCAAATGGTTTGAAATTTGTTCTATACATTCCTATAGTTGTCTAGTACAAATTTACACATTTGAAAGTTTGAATTTTTTTTAATATTTCAATCATGCTCAATGCATTAGAAAATGGTGATTTTGGACACTTTTTGTGAAAAATAGTCAAAGAGTTTTAGGGGTGAAAAATACTTTGATCTTCATCACATGATTTTATCTTCATGGGAACTACAAAAATGAAGAATGTGTCTCTTCATCAACAAATCTATTAGTATTTGGGTGACTACCTTGGCAATAGGGTTGTGCATGTCTAAGAACAACTCTTTTAACATGTAATCCTTCTTTGAAATTTTGCACATTTTTACTTATATCTTTAAGCAAACACATTCTTTATCTCAATTTTATCAAATTTGTTATGGTGAAAGGTTGGTTTTAGAGATTTAGGTATTAGTTTGAATGTATGAGAAGTTATTTGAATAAACATTGCCTTAACCCTTAAAGGATGGACTAGTGATTGTGGAAATCATCCCTTTTGGAACCATGTGACATCATCGTATTTAAAAAAAATAAAAAATACTTGTTAGAGGTCAAAGTATTGTAGAAGATCTCCCCTTCAATCCACCCCTAATTCTGAGGATGAATAGTTGCAATTCTATCCTAGATAGAAAGATTCTTTGTCATCCATCGGACACTAAACGTCCTTGTCGACATTTATGGGTTAACCCCTAAAGGTATTTGACTATGTTTTCACCAAAAACGCTCCAAAACTGTCATCTTTAGTACAAGTACCAAATTTTAGAAAAAATACATTTTGGGACAAATGTAGCCGTAGGATCTTGCAGTAAGTTGGTTTGGGAAGATGTGGAAAAAATTTCAGAAATTTCCACCGTTTGGATTGCAAGATATTAGCATTTGAAGTGACAAAAAGCCATTTTTTGGCCCTGCAAAAATCTGTGCAGATGCACTCCACAAGGTCAGATCATTATGAAAAAATGTCCAAAATGATTGTAACTCTTTGGATTCATTCTTCAAGTCATGTTGGCTACATGCTTGAAAAATTTTAGATCATTTGGAATTGTACAACATATAGGAAAAAAATAGTAAATTGAAAGAAGTAGAGAATGATTCAAAATACTAAATTGTTAATAATTTATTTATGGAATTGAAAAATTTCAATCCCAATGGTGAAATTGTTGTAATAAACAATCTACACCTCTCTTTTTTATTTTTTTCCAAAAATATTAAAAATTGAGTGAAATAAAGGTCTTCAAAGTTTATTTTAGAGTAGAGATTCCATTACTAGCCACAAACTACCCACAATTAAAACTCTTCATAACTTTCATCTCATAAATCAAAATGGAATGATTCAAAGCTTTCCATATATAAAAATCAGGAAAATCAATTTCAAATTTTTATTTTAAAAAAAAGTGATTTTTAAAGAATTATTTTTTGCTGCCTAGGCTGCCCGCCGAGCAATGAAAACAACATATCATACAATAACTTTTTAACCATGTATTCAAAAGTTATGAAAATTGTTGGGTCTTAAGGCTACTCCTTGGGCACATGTTGTTTGAAAATTTCAAAGAAAAAGAAACAAAAATTCCATTTGTAGTGAGTTGCCCGAAATCGCTATGTTGCCAAAAAATACCGTTTGGTCCTTTAGGGGTTAAGGGGGGAGGCTCCAAGTCAGGCACTTGAAAGCACATTGAATCCTAGTGTATACCCTAAGACCATGATTTTTCTTGGTTTCTTTAGTAGGGACCATCATCTTTTTCTATTGAACCATAGAGACCAACAGTCGTAAGGGAGCCAACCCCTTACTAATCACAGACCCGCTCTGACAACATAGGATGGAGTAATTTCAATCAGTAGGTAATTAACAACAATTAATGTTGGCATAGTTCCCAGGCAGTTCGTGGTGCATTATAATTGGCTACAAGACTCTCAAATTTGAACCCATCCCTTCTTGGATTTTGCAACCAGCCCTTGGTCAAAAAGAGGAAGGTCTATATGGCCAATATGGGTAGAACAGAATCTTCAGCTTAAAAATTCGTAGTAATTATTTTGTGAGGAAAAAAAATCTGAAAAATTAAGAAAACCTTATGAACTCTATTTCTGCTCATGGGAAAAATTTCCCCACTGTTGAAACCTCCCTTGCAGTATGTGTATCTGCTTAAGTGGTCAGAAATGGGTCGGCTCCCTTAAGAGTTCTTTCAATTCTCAAGCAGTCAGTGACACTAAATCCATACAGTTGCTGCAATTCTCAATTCTCTGCGAGATCTTTTAGGGTTTCCGGTGGTGCATTTCAGAATTAGGGTTTTTCCATATCCTTCGACTCTGTTTGTAGGGTTTAAGGATTAGGGTTTCCACTTTGACACTGGAAGTGATCTAGAGCGTGTCAAGAATTTTAGCAAGCAGAGGATTTCCTCTTTGAAATGTTGTGCTGGAGAATCGGACTGGTTGATTAATATTTTCGAACTTGCCGGGAAAGAATTTACTCTGTTGCACCCACCCTGCTTTTGAATTTGGTTTCAAAATTTCGGTATCTGCTGCGGATTGTGGAGAGGAGGTTTTGAGAGTTCGTCGAGAGTTCGTCGACGGCCTGTTTGATTGAATTGCCAATGGCTCTATTTATGCCGGCTGGAGTGAATGCGGAGACAGATGCTGAGAAGGCTGACTTGGATGCTATTGACGCCATTAAGGAAAGCGCTGCCATTGAGTTCAAGGTATGAAACTTTGAATAGTACTTCTTGTCATTTCTAGAATTTCATTTCTGCACTTCAATTCAGCTTTTAGTTGCCCTCATTATGCAGGACAGATTGACTTGCTCAAAGCTTCTCAAAACTACAGATTTTCCACGCCTACTACTTCACACACTTACGAGTACCAAACGAGTTTCATCTAGTGATGTATCACTGCATTTTGCGATGGACCAGAGATTTTTTCGTGAATAGAGTCGCGATTCAATTTTGTTCTATTTTTGCAAGGTTCAACTCTTTCCTTGCTTAATGTGTTCTGAAGACTTCGTGAAAATCTATGTGCTGTGTGTTGCAGGAAGAAGGAAACAAATTTGTGAAAATGGGAAAGAAGCACTATACAGAAGCCATAGATTGCTATACCAGGGCTATTACTCAGAATATTCCAGACCCGCTGCACAATTCGGTGTGCTACGCTAACCGTGCTCACGTCAATCTACTTCTTGGAAATAATCGGCGGGCCTATGAGGATGCTGAGGAAGCAGTAAAACTCAATCAAGCCAACGTTAAGGTGTGTTAAATTCCAAATTGTCGATTTGTAGAATGAGATCCATATGTATGACCATTCTGTTTCCTTTGACTCCCGTTTTTTCCCCTGACAGTAAAGCTCTATACGTCAGCTAAACGCGCTATATTTCAAATTTTAAATTAAGTTTTTAATGTTCTGCTGATCAGAAATACTAAAGGTGGTGCTCTGAGACTTGAGGAGCTTATTATGAGCTGCAATGTTGCCTTTTACGTAGTCTACAAATATTAAAGCAACAAAACAACCTAGCCTTTGAGTACGATCCAAATGATCATTTTATTTTGTAAAGATATTTTGAATGTGACCTTTTGTCAATCGTTATGTGTTTGAAAATGATTGGCGATCTTTCGATTCGGTCATTAGTGTGTCATTTATTTCACTGAAAGTCCGAAAACATTGAATTCTTGTGTACTTTGAAAACAAGTTTTTAAAGTATTGAGATCCTTTCTCCTGCAGGCATACTTCCGTGGCGCTAAAGCTGCCCTAGCTCTGAAGTTGATTCCAGAAGCCTTGAATATGGCTGAAATGGGTTTGCAAATTGATCCCTCAAACACTGAACTTAAAAAAATTGGAGACAAAGCAAAATCAATCCAGGACGAGGAAGAAGCCAAGAAGAAACGTGACATAGAGGCTCTTAAAGGATCTGAGGTTAGCTGAGTGATTTCCCAATCATGAATGCATGTTTACTGAATATTATCTTATATATTTTGATTGTTGTTGTGGACGTCACAGTTATGTGCAACGGATAATGAGTTGGAATTGGGTCACATTAAATGAGTCCTTGTAGATTTTTGAGTCTAGGGGTTTTGATATGTGCAGAAATTGGCCATGTTGTTGGAGGGAAGAAATGTTAGAATAGGCCGGGCAATGTACAACCATTTAACAGAAGGCCGTAAGCCGTGGGTAGATAAGAGCGCGATGATGCATTGGCCAGTTCTATTTCTTCATGCGGAGGTGATGGTTTCAGATTTCATTGAAGACTTTTTCGAGATGGACACATTTGGCGGACATCTGGACATCATATCCTTCTTAAACCATATTGTCTTGTATTACATTTTGCTGCTATTCCTTGTTTTATTTTTGGGGAATTTAGGAATGTTCATATTAGCATATTCTATCTAGTTTCAATTTGTACCGTTGTTTGGCAATCTTGAATCTCTTCAAAGTTTACCTTAACCTACCGATGACATTGGTCTTAAGTTTCTTAGAGATTATTGTAAGTCGTTGTTTTTGAGCTTCAACTGGTCGATACAGAGAGTCAAATTTCGCTTCGTTTGAACGTATAGAATTTCAGTCAAGGTTCCAGAGACTGAATTATGCTATGTTGGCGGACAAGGATCTTCAATGCTTTGATCTCCTTGACATTTGAAACGCCTATGGCGACGGTGCACCCAGCCTAGTTTGGGATACGAGGCAAGAATACTCGCGCAAACGGGTGGAGCTTTACTATCTTGTATGTTCACTCTTTGCTTCATTTACGTTTTAAAAAGTATCTGCTTCTTGCTATCCTCAATTTCCTTTTATCAGTTGAATATGCCACATACATGATTTGCAATGTTGAAGAGCTTGGGGTTATACTATACGTCTCTCTTGTGGATAGAGCTTGTAGATATTTGCCTGCAGTGCCCGGTCAGGAGTTCGAAGTGTTCACCTTTGTGGAAGTAATATTTGAAAAAGAATTCGTTCCAGTAAATTGAAATTGAGTAAACAAGGACACACTCTGGTATCAAATTCGTTTCTCAAGTTTTACAGGGTTTCCCCTATCCTAAGGACGGTTACTTGCTGTTTTATTGCGTAGTCCAATGCTGCAAAACCTCTGTCGAAAAAACAAGTTGTGCACTGGCTGTTGGAGAATGATGTCGGGAGGCAATTGCAGGATGCAAATGATGAGGATGATAATAATGGTGAGACCAGTTTTTTTCTTCTCTTTTCTGTCTACAATAGATCGTGCCTCCGTAGATAGCCACCTTCATGATTCTCTTCTCTTTAATAACATGGTTTTTAAGTATTTGTCAAGCGGGATAATAATTCGCCACTTGTTCACAGATTACAAGGAGCAACGTTGGGTGAAGGTGGATGAAAGAGCAACCCTATATTCAGTTATATCCCGTCCTGATCATGTTGTTTCAGGAATTCCAGGTATGGTTTTTCCTGTTGTGGTCACTGCTCTCTGGTATCAATTAGTTCCATGGCTTAAGAAGCAAAGCTCTAATAACCCTGGTCAGAGCCTACTTTGCCTTGAGATGTCATACATGGTCAGAATTTCTTTATTTCATTGATGTACTTGGAGGTTGAAGTCATGGCTGAGTCACTAACAAGATTTGACTTGATGTTTGCAGTATTCTTTGTTATTGCAACTGGAACAAGCTTCCATAAAACATTTCTGTCTGGAGGATGGTCTCTTCCGTAAGCCGCTTGGGCCGATGCCTGCCTCAATTTGGGCTAGGAGCCCTGTTCCGCCTATTACATCAAGTACCGGTATTACATCAAGCGCTCTTCTTTTCGGTGTAAAATATTGCCTTCACTAGATTCAGGCGGTTTAAATGGCTTTGGGTGAGTCACGGCTTGTGAAGAGTCACCGGCTAGACAAGTCATGCATCACAATCTGAAAGTACCTTTAGCCAAAGTGCTCTCATTAATGCAAATACCCGAAATACAAGTGTATGGATGAACCATTTTTTATGGAGTGTCCTTGTGCATTAGGACAAGATTTGTAATCCTTGCAGGCATCTATTGAAAGCTTGGAGCTGAACATTGTAGTTCTGTAGCCAGTTACGCTATGGCTCTATGAGAGACATCACTCTCAAAAGTGCAGCTGTTGAAGGTATTGTAGAACCTAATTGAAAGCAATTGAAAGCAATTTTTATATATATCAGGGAACATTGGCTTTGACATCCTCATTAGTCAGTAATCACGCAGATAGATGCAACCCATCAGTAGAAGCTGTAACTGGACTTGTGATATTTGGTTGAAGATCATGAATGAATGCTTGATGATTTGATTACTTAATTGCCGAGTTGTTGTATTGTGTGCAGCTCCTTTGCAAGTTTTTGCAATGGCAAGTATATTGCGAGGGAGCTTCTTAAAAGATTCTTGAGGCATTGTGAGAATATCTTTGGTACTAACTTACATGGACAGCAGAAATTTGTGGAATTTTAATGCAGGCCTGATGCATACATTGTAGATGTCAGATTCCCATCAGAATATGCATCATCTCTCAATCAAGGAGCCCTGTTTTCAGAAAGTCTCAGAGAATAAGTTTCTGTCTTGGGTTGCAGATTGGTGCCTTGTACTCTGAATTCCACTGCCAGATGCTGAATTTCTCTGGGAACTTTCATCACCATTTTCGTATTCTTTGTCACTTGCGTGCGCTCCAGCACTTTATTCACCGTCTCCCTTCTCCCACGAAATTAGAGACTCTCCTAGTTTAGGTGGTAGTGGTCACTTTCATTAAAATCCTTACCCAGGGAATCTAAGGGTGGAAATCTCTGAGCCACGGAATGGTATATCTTCTCGAAAAAGATTTGTGTAGTCCGGTCATGTGCAGTTCAGTCCTTCAACTCTCTTTATCTTATGTCATGCACATTGTTGTTTGTTGTAAGATCTATCCATGCCGAACACTTTATGAGCCTGAGAGATCTTTCCTTTGTGATGCCTCCCTCGAATATGTAATATCCTTCCTGTATATACTCTGGGGAGGGGTTATAATCCCAGTGTGACCATTGGCACCTTAGTTGGAAGGTTCCTATTTCTGTAAGAGGCAGGTGGACCATGCTAGAACTGCTTGATAATGGTGTGATCAATCCTGCATGTGGTAGTTTCCCATTTTAAAATATCAATGGAAGCAACTATGCTGGAATTGTAGACTTACAAACAAGATTATTCGTTTTCATTGTAAGGTGAAAACATCCAAAACTGTCCCTTGTACCCACTCTTGACAAGTAGACTTCCATTAAAAGTGTTCCCCAAAGTGTCATTAAATTGTTCCAATATTTAACTTCAATTATGTAAATGGTGATTTCTCTAGATGTTAGATTTAGGACCAAGCAATGTGGTGGCTTTAGTGCCCAAGGGAGTTCCACTCTGAAAATTCATAGAGATAATATGTCTTATCCAAAAATTTATTTTCTTTTTTTATGAAAATTCATGATTTCCAAAAGCTTATGCTCCAAAATTATTTTTTCCTCAAAAAGGGTACCTCCAACTATGCTTAATTGCTTATTTTGGTGATTTCACCTTAGGGCCTATTCACACCAAAAAACTTTGGGTTGGAGCCTAAAGAATTGGAGTGTTTTGACTGGAAGATAGCCATAGTACTTACCCAAAGTTCCAATCAAAACACTCACCATTTCTTTGGGCTCCAACACAGTTTTTTTGGTGTAAACAAGCCCTTATAATAAGCAGTTCAAATCTTGATTTGGAAAGTTTGAATCTCTCACTAATTTGTGCAGGGTAGGGTACATCAGCAACGGGCCTGGATTTGTGCGCTCCCATGAACTAACTTAAGGTACGTGCAACTGAGGTCACATCCCCTCTCGGAGTGCACTGGCAGGCGGCAGCAGCAGCAGCAAAAAGCTGCGACTGGCCACAGTCATTTTTTCTCCCACAAAGAGTATCATAAGTTAGGCTTAGTAAGTTAGTAATGATGTGTGGAACTGGCCACGTACTGTAGTACTGTACAAGCATGGTGGGGTTTTAAGTTATGGTACTTTATGTTTTTGGTTTTCTCAGGAGCAGGAAAGGGGTGAACATTGTACGCGCTAAGAACTTTCGGTGTCAAATGGGGATGTCAAAGCCACCTTTGTCGTATCTAAAGGGTCCATAGAAAATGGGCCTTCAAGCAGTGGTCACACATTGCCCTCAAGTGTGCGGACGATGTGGAAGTCATTGTGCTGCAGTAACTGCATCTTTTGAGCTCATTGTGTGACAATGTGAACATTTCATTAGTTTTCAATTTTTTTTTAATACATTTACATAATTAGGTACCCCCGGGATATTTTTTATATTTTATTTAAATTTTCATGGAGTTGAGCCCCCCCCCTCCCCCACTTTATAAATTTCAGGGGAAGGTGGGGTGACAAAAGATATGGGACAAATTCCATATCTTCACGTATACCTGTATGTATATATATATATGTATATGCATATTTATACGTATAATATTTTTGTATATGTATTCATATACCCTCGTATCCATATATCCTCGTATCTGTATTTGTATATTCATATTTTGGGAGATCAACGGCTGGGAAGGGGGTTCACAATTTTTTTTAAGAGAATCAATGGCTCTCCTTTTTCGCACTCATGGGGGGCTGATTAATTTATTGAAAACCTCCTGTTCCTCTCTTTTCAGCTCATTGTATTCAGGTGAGATGTGGAGTTGTCCTTCTTTCCAAGGAAGTTATCAATCTGAGTCCACTTTTGGGGAGATCTTTGCTTGGGCTCTCCCAGCATTGGATAGGCCAGGAGGCTTGAATTTGTAGATGATTTCTTGCTCTGCTAGATCTTCTTTTATTTTAATTTTGAAGAATTCTCGTATAGATGGCAAACAACACACTTTTGTTGTCCATGCTAGTTTCTTGAAATTCCATATTAATTGACATGTTAGAGTTAATTGTAAAGTTTGTCATGTATTTGTAAATGGGTGTAAGAGACGAAGGTTTAACTAAGAATAGTACAAAAGAAACATGGCACCACAATCAATCAAACTCAAGTTTCTTTTATTCTACAAGAAACCTATTTTTAGAATATAGATTTTAGAGGGGTGCTCAAAAGTTAATTTATTAAAAACAATACAATTCTCTATCTACAAGCTCATTTCTTTGACAAATTGACTTGTTCTCAAGTTTGAAGAATTCCTCACTCTTTGTAAAAAGCTTCAAAAAATATTATCAAAAAAAATTTGGAACATTGCCAAGAATGAAAAAAATCTATTTAATCAATGAAATGCTTTAGTTGTTAACCCCTAAATGTTCAAGGCCTTTTCTAAGCTTCTAGGAATTTGCTCTAAATTGAACAAAAATGACAACTTTTTGATAAGTTGTATCAATTTGGGGGGAATTGTAGCCATACAAATTCAAATAAGACATGTTAGAGATCACAAAGAAAAAGAAAATATATCAATATCATTTATGGATTAAAAGATTATAATGTTAGATCATGAAGGTGATAAAATTACAAAAGTGATTTGAAGTCTTTCAATCCTCTTTTCACATGTTAAATCTAAAAATTTGGTCACAAAAAAATATGAGGTTAGAGGACCTACCATGCATAACCCCAATTGATTTTTGGCTTGGCAAAATCTACTCTACAATTTTTGTAAATAAATTTCTAATGTGATTTTTTCTCCAAGATCTAGTGTATTTAAGGTTCATTTCCAAGAGCCATCAACACTACAAAAAGTCAAGATTGCAATAGACACCCATGCACAAAATCTTGAATAAGAAAATCATAATCAATCATTTTCAAAATCAGATTTGTGATGCTAAAACTGGATTTCAAAAAGAATTTTTCAAAAATACAAACTACTAAGAATAGCAAATTGGTTAGGTTTTAGTTAACTTAAAAGTATTGGTGACATCAAAATTTGGTGCCTCGAACATTTAGGGGTTAAAGACTTACATGTATTTTCATACTTAAATGGTAAACTAATCATTTTAATCATTGGTCTTTAATTTGGGGAAACTTTTTTGCATAGGAAATTACTATCTTTTTCTTTTAGTATTCCAAACTAAGGTTGTTGCATTCAAAAGTTACTTATCCATAATTTTATTTTCATCCACAATCTAGAGATTTCATTCAACATTTTTTTAATTTGGAGTTTCAACCCAAAAACTTCATGGTTAGACATCATTTTTTAGCCAATTTTTTCTTTTTGGGTGCAATCTGGGACTATTTCCCCCCCGCCCCCCAAGCAATGATTTCAATCCATTTTGAAAATTTACCATAAAAAATTCACCAATACCATAATTTCTACTTTTAGCTTTTGAATATTTTTGTGGTTAGCCAAAATTGTAGCTTCTATGAATTCGTGGAGAAAGGCAAAAGATGTAAAGTTAAAAACATCAACACAATAAATTTTAGGACATTAGACAAAATTTTGAAATTATTTGGAATTCTTTTGCAATATGTTCTAAATAATGTGATACTTTCTATCCAATATGTGGATGAATGTTGAAATTTAGAGCACCATTGTAACATTTTATATTTCCACTTTGGCACTTCATAAAAAAGGAGAAAAAAAAATTCTAACTGAAATGAATCTATGAATATTTTGTCCATGTGTACTTTATAAGATTATATAGTTTAATTCCTGTAGGACCAAGGCATAGTCTAGATTTCTAAAATTATAGAGATGTATCAAAAAATGTAATTTAGAATAATAATTTAATTATGGTTTTCAAACAAAAGTTGTAAAAATATGATTCATTGATTATATCCTTATAGTTAGATCAATTGCTACAACTAATCAATATTTTTTCAATTAAATTTGAAACCAAAAATTTCAAAATCTTTCTAAATAAACTACAAACTGAACATTTGAAATTTTTTGTTTTTGAGTTCAAAATGTTAATTTTCAATTATATTCATGTTTTAGGATTTTTTTTACTTAATAGTTGAAGTTGTTTTTGAAGGATCATTTTTATGAACTAAAAATTTAGTTTTTGAAGTTAGACATACTTATCCCCCTTGAATTATAGAAAACTTGTAAATTAAAGGAAGTTGTACAAATCTATATCACAAAAATGAAATAAACTAACATAAAAATCATTTTCAAGCCCTAATGAACTAAGTAGTATTTTTTGGCAACAAAGTGTTTTTCAGTCAACCATTTACAAACAAAATTTTCATTTTTTACTTTTAAATTTTCACACAATATGTGGTCAAAGAGTAGTTTTGAGGTGCAACATTATTAAGTAAAAAAAAGACCAAACTGTATTTGTACCTTAGATTTAAACCCCTAAATAGCCTGAAGGCCCTCTATAGCCGTATGTCACAGTTTTTCACATATTGGGGCACTATTGTGGCATTTTTAGGTTTGAGAGTGTATTAGAAAGTTGTTGCTATTGGAAATGCACGTTGAATGTTGCTTCATACTTTGGGAAATACTCATTGGAACACTACAATACATTGAGAATATTCTAATTGAGATACATTTCAGGGACTATGGCGTACATTTGGGCACCCAACAGTTGTGTGGGTTTGACACTAAAGATGTGGTAGTGTCCGTTGGCAGGAGGAGGTGAGAGAGGGGATCTTTTGGCTGGAGATGGCAACTTTGGTTTCCAATGTAAAGAGGGAGTTTGTTGGTCACATTTGTAAACAGGATTTTTGAGCGACAAGGGCTACACTGTGCAATGTTGAATTAGGAGGGCAAATTTTCGAAATCATTTTGATTTGGGGTCAATGCGGATTACTCGTTGTGCAAAGCAAGTCAACTGTTGCAGAGAATTCTCTAGATGTAGCAGATGAATCTCACATAGGCGTGAAGTGAAGTGGACCTAATTTCGACTTCATTGACAATTTGCTCCCAATATTATGAATCGAAACTCACTATCGTTCACAATATTATGAATCAAAAGTGACACCTGTTTAGACACTTATTCATCTAATGTGAATTTGCCTCTGTATTTGAACTCGCATATTCGCAATTTTGTTGACAATGTTCTCTATTGACCTTTGAGCGGTTACTTGTATCTTGAAAGCTAGAAGGGCTTCCAATAGGATTTCCTACGAAAATCTATTACCTTTCCCCTCGCCCCCCCCCCCCCCCGTATCGCTAGCACATCATGTTCACTTGGTATTGTACAACAACCAATCTCCAATAGCGACACCAGGATTGACCAACTTCTTCGAATTTGGAGCACAATTTTTTTGTGAGCACTCTCATCACCATTGTTAGGTTGCTCATCGAAGTGATTTCTCTATTGAACATGACGGAATTTTCTAGAAAATGAAGAGGTACTGAACGAGAACCTATAATGTCACAAGTGCCACATTCACCGCAAATTCTAGACATTGTGGCAAACAAGGGTCTTGCAAAAAATTGGCACAACCTCCTTCATACAAGAAGTCAATCGGAAAGGTTGAAAGTCCAAATTCACTTTAGTAAAGCACTTCTTGAAATTCCTCTCTTACGGTATTCAGTACATACGGCTCCATAGATGAAGAGCTTGAGGGTTGTTCAAAGGTTAATATGTAGCCCTAGTAATTGCAATCAATAATCGAGTTTATTACTATTTAAAACATAAAACATACTTGAATACAAAATTAGACTTGGAGAACTTTTCAATCCATTTAAAAAATTTGGCTTTGGAATTTGGAAAAGAAAATTAAGAAAATCATTAACCAAATTTAGTCCTTATCAGTACATGCTCCAACTTTTGTAGTAATTACTTCCACAAATTTAACCCATAAGTATTCTAGCAATAAACAGAAAACCTTATTTGGAAGAAAAAATATCCAGGAGACGCCTTTTCTATAACATACCACAAAATTTGAAACACCTAGAGTGTTGAAAATGATATAAGGATACATATGATTGAAAATAAAACAATTGCAAGGATGTCAACTTATAACCAAAGTACTCACTCAAAAATGTTATGATTTTTGAACCAATAGGTGTATTCTTTGTTTCTATATAGATTTGGAAAGTCACTCGTCAACATTTTAAAGTTGTCACCTTGTTATATGGTTAAACTCAAACATCAAAGGCTAAGACTAGATCAAAACCAAAGAACCAAGGAGTGAGATTAAAAAAAAGTTGGATATGAACTAGAGACTAGAAAAACAAGTTTTAAAGTAAAAACCTATTCCCCCAAGGTTGAACTTAAACAAAAGAACCTGAAAGATTGAACCATGAGGATTTGTTATCATTGAGTATCCCAACACTTAGAGTGAAGACAAGAAAAGAAATATGACCATTCTCATTCTTCAAGTTGGAACTAATTTTAAGCTATTGGTCAATCGAAGTGTTTTATTCATTTCTTTATTTTGGGAGTGGCACTATTAATAGTAACTACATCTTTAATTGTCCAAATAAGCATATGAAATTAGTCTTTATATTAAATTGAAATTGACACAATTTTTGTTGGGTCTTTTCAACAATTACCCCTATAAGGATTGAAGCACATTTTGGCTACAAATTGTAAGAAAATGTCACTTTTTAGGACAAAGAGAAAAAAAGGATTTTTTTAATTCCAAAATTCAACATTGCAAATTTATTCTAAGCTACTTTGGGAATGTATGGAAAAAACTTCCAAAACTTTGATTGCACAAATTGAAAGATTATAACATTTGAACTTAGAAGAGAAAGTCCTTTTTCAACCTTGCCCAACAAGGCCAACAAACTTTAACTCTTCCTAGAGTGATATTTTTACACTACACGTAGTTACTTTTGGGGACATTTGCAATTTGTATCATATAAATTACATACCTACCAAAATTTCAAAATTATAGGAGGAGTTGTGTGCATGCTACCCCAAGTTGCCTGGGTTGCCCCCAAAAGTTTAGGTCAACATAACTACAGATTTGGGTAGCTGATAAAAAAAAATTATATTTCCACTTAGGGGGTACAAGTTCACACCTTGTATCAAAATTTGAAGAAATGACTTCATATGCACCTACTTAAGATCACGTACGTATTTTCAATAGTCATTTGTTCCTTTAAGGATTAATGAAAACATTCATAGCCTCATAACATGCAATTTTTGAACACCAAAATATGAAAAAACTATAAATTTCAAAGCGTTGATTACAAATGTTTCTAAAACTGATCTTGGACTCTCATATTCAAAGAGCGTACATTTTAAGGTAAGAATGAACATGGTCCAAATATATTAAAATTTAGTAACCAAGTCAAAATCATTTGGATATACCTGCAGTGTGCCCCCCCCCCTTTCACGATGAATGGGAGTCAGCCCATTGCCCAAAATTCAGCATTCACATATCTAAGGTTATTATAACTTAGCGGTATCATATTGTTCATCATCCTTGTCAACTCTGCAACGTGGAAAGCAAGATCTCCGGCTCATTAGATTTCCTTCCATCATTGTTTTCATTGTTTACATTATAGAAGTTGCTTTGTATGCAAGGGAAAAACTCAATAACCCATTTCAACTCAACTCCACTTCTTGGGCCATGTCCATACAACAAAATATTCATGATTGCAAGGGGGCGAGTGAGTGTCCAAGTGATTGACGGATGGAGGCTCTCAATGACTCCAATTTGGATCATTTCCTTTTCGGGACTATCCAGTATGGTAGAAAAGAAAGATTCCCTCCACAATAAGATAAGTGAACTGAAGTTAGTACCCTTGGATCAATGAGACGTGTTTTTCTGACCATTTCCATATTGGGATAAGCTTCAAGTAGCTGGGTCACTCCATAGTCCATACAGTAACCAACTTATGATCACAGTCTAATGCCTGTGCCGGTGCCGGTGGTGCTATTACGGATAGTGGCTCGTCATCTCAGTACTGTACTGTACTGTCACGAGGGAACAATCAAAGGTTTTGCAGTAGTACATGTGACTGTGAGCACCAACTCATTTCCTTGGAACCCAAAGGTGGGATCCTGGCCAGAAAGGCTTAACCCTAGTCTGGTGCCCGTGGAAATCATCCGTATTGGTACTATGTGATATCTTCTACTTTAAAAAACAAAAACAAAAGCACTCATTGGAAGTCAAACTACTAGAGAAGATCTCTCCTCTTTGCAAAAAAATTTCAAGGATGAACAATTGCACTTTTATCTTAAATTGAAAGATTCTTTGTCATCCATTGAACAAAAGAACATCTTTGGTGTCATTCAAGGGTTAAAAGATGTGTCCCCTAGGGCCAAGGTAGTCACCAACATTGTTCTAATTGTTGGACCAATAGGTGCATCTACTCTTTGCTTCTGAAGTGAATAATAAAGTCATGCATCGGACAATTTAGGTATCCAATGTCCTTCAATCCTAGAAGGACATATTGGTGATTGCAGAAATCAACTTTTATGGTATAGTGTGATTGTGTGAATCATTTGCATAAAGAAACTCAACAATATTTATTAGAGGTCAAACTGTCATGCAACACTTTTCCTTTTCACACAAAAATTTCAAGGATGAACAATTGCACTTTTGTCTTACTATATGAGAGGCCAGGATTCTTTGTCATCCATCAAACACTTGGTGTTCGCAGCATCCTTCTACAGTTAGGGGTTTGCCTCCCCCCCCCCTTCAATATCAACCCACTTGATCTCATCCATTCAGGTGTAGGGTATGGAGAAAATTAAAACAACATATTTCATTGGATTTCAATTTCACTATATTTCAGTGTTTTGTTTTGTTTTTTTCATATTTCTACAATATTTGTAATGTAATGTATGCAATTCCAAAATTTCACTTTCAAACCATTCAATCATTCCAAGAATGCAAGTAGAATATGTTTCAAAATGGAAACCCTGCATCCAATCCATGCTTCCCAAGAGAATCCACCGACCACATGTCCAGCCCTCCTGCCACTGTTCATTCACAATCAACCCAAACTGATGAATGAGGCTATAAGTTATGATCCCTGGCTGCTGCTCCAAAGCTTTGGGAGGAAATGATCATCTTTTGATCTCACAGCATCAATTAATAAATAAATAAAAATTCTCAAAGGATGAACAAGTATGAAGATAAGTTACTCATTGATGGAAAAAAATTTGCAAACATCAGTCAAAACTAATTAAATTGGAATCTTCAGGAACTTATCTGAAATTCCAATTGTCCACTTGCCTGATGGATAATTGTCATGTGGGGGTATTATATCTCCTAGCTAGTGACCTACACAACCATTTTGTGGTTGGTACCTGTGCAATTCTGGGTGGAAAAAAAATCATTTTATGGTTTAAAAATTTTTAATTTTTAAAAATCCTTTCTATGCAATTTTATTTTATTTTATTCATAGCAAAATGGATTATCTTTGAACACGAGTATTACTTGTAATTGCCATCATCTTACTTTTCTTTTTTAAGAAGAAAGAAACATGAATTGTACAATATTGTTGAAATGTTAAAAATTTAGTATTCCATAAAAGTTATGATGTTTTCATTATCATGTCATTTTGTACTACTGAATTAGTGTAAAATGGAATATTTGAGTTAATCATATTAAATTTCATATGTGAAAAAATACAAAAAGATATATTTTTGGGATTAATCTTTGAGGTGAAATGCTTTTAATAGAAATTGGAAACATATATATAAACTTCGTAATCTTCAAACTTGTGACAATGATCCCTTAGTTTCCCACCAGTGATCCCAGAACAAGTTCAGGAAAATTAGCCAAATGTTCATTTTTGGGAAGATTTTTTTGAATTTAACATTGAGGGCATGAAGAAATAGAGTAGCAACTGAGCGAAATTTAGCCAGTATTGGGATCGCTAATTCCCACTCCAGAAATACCAATTTGAGGGGTTGGAGTAACTATCTCTTCTGTTGGGTTGTCCTGCTTTGAGGGCCGGGGTGACTTGGATTCCGTAGCCAGCATCTGTGTGACCAGAACATGGACCAGAAGCTCCTCAAACTCTTCGCTGGGATAAGCTTACTTACGTTGCTCCAGCACATGTCTGCGCACGGGCAGGGCATAATAAGTTAGTCCAGCTCATGCTGCCAATGCTCCACTGCTGCAAGCATGGACAGGATCTCAACCAGAGCTTTTTCGGGGGCTCTGTAGTGTCAGATTGCACCAGAAAAAATTAAACCATTCGGCTAAAAAATGACAACAGACCGTGAGGGTTTTCGCCAGAAAATATGGAATTGAAAAATAAATCTTGGATGAAATCATTAGATTGTGGATGAAAGTAGAATTATGGACATCATCGGAAAAAAGCCCCCCAATTGCATCAGTATTGTTGCAATGGTTGAATAGTTCAATATTGAAATTGGATTGTCGCAAATATGCAAATAGTATTGCAACAATAGATTTTCAGTTTTCCTACTGAAAATGTATTGTTTGTAGTATTGTGACAGTCCAATTTTGATACTAGACTGTTCAACCATTGCAACAATATTGATGCAGTGGGGGGTTAGTTTCTTGATGATGTGATGTGTGCTAATGTGATATATTCTATCCAATATGCAAATGGATGTTGAAATTTGGAACACCACCAATGTAGGAGGTCCATGAAGGGCCCATCTCAGTGCTAAAACTGAAGTCTAGGGAGGTGAAACTTCTTGAATTATTTTTCAGTAAATCCCCCTTGAAAGACAAGAGAAATTGGCATCTAACTCAAGTCGTTTCATATTTTTGGGAGCTGTGTGGAATTAGTTATGAAATTTTGAAGTGGAAATCCACTTAGACACCAAAACTGCCCACCTCATCAAATGTAAATTGTTGGTACATTCCTGTAAAGTTCAAAAAACAGCATGTACAAAATGTGTACATTTCAGGAGGTGGACGGTTTTAGAGCATGAGCAGATTTCGAGCCTCCTACCTTTTACATTTTATATTGCCACTTTGGCACTTCATAAAAAATGAAAAAAAAAAAAAGGCCCTAATCTCAACCTCTGGGAGGCATGGATAACAAGCCCTAACAATGGCCTCATTGGGAGGTTGTGATTGAGTCATATGGCTCTCACTGATGATTTGAAGGCTCAAAAGAGACCCTAGCTGTGCATTACTGTACAGGGAGGTCAGATTAAGTCACTTTGTAATATTTTAAAATTTTAAAAGTGCCACATGTCATTTTGTGAATTGGTGTGAGGTGACTTGGACCCTTGAGAATTTGATGTGGAAATTCAATTTCGACATGTCTTTGGCGAAGCAGACCTTCAGGTACAATAGTCATGTGAGAAGGTTGTACTGAGGGACTGAGGATACTCTTCTTTATCAAGACCTGTTTTTTTTTGTTTTTTTTTGAAGCGAACGGACGAACCTCCATTGCAAAAACACCACAAAAACAACAGCCAAGCCAAAGGCTCATCAAGACCTGTTTCATGGCATGAATTGAGTGATGTTTTCTCATAAAACAAAACAATACTGCAAGTACACTTAGCCAAGGGTAGGATTTGCACATCCGTCCTTGCCAAAGAAATATCCTATTCCTTATAGAAAAAATGTGGGGGAATATTTTGCAAGATTTGATTCTCTTTTCAAGAAAATCATTCTTGGAACAAAACCATCTCTTTTTAGAACTGTTTTCAGTTCTTAGTACAGTAAGTACAGTACAGGTCCTGTAAATAAGAAAAGAACTGAAAAGACTTGGGCAGCTCAGTTCAGGCAGCAAACTGAACTGAATGCAGTTCTAGTACTAATTTTTGTTCATTACCTTTTTATTTTATCTTATTTATTTTTAAATGGACATTTTTGTTCGATAACTTAAGGTAGTTCTGCACCACATTCTGTTTCTGTACCCTAAGACAGACATGTCCTTTTATCCCGCCTCCTCCTGCACTTGGGGTGTCAGAATGTTTTGATAATAACTTATGTGAACTCCACTTCCTGCAGCAACAATTTGGGACAGGGGAACTGCTCCTGATTGACACTTTGACAGCCACTTTGTCATCATCCACATGACAGACTCCTCTTGAACTGAAGTCCTCTGGACTCTGGACTCTGGACTCCCAAGTAAGGTAAGGTAAGGGAGGGTACTTGCCCATCCAACTTCAGTAAGCTTACTTTATCATGGAAGGAGGAGGTCTGCAAAAAATGCCGGGCATGTACGTGTACCTACAGGAAGGAAGTGAAGTTTTCAACTCCTGTGTAAAATCTTTGTTCTTTAAATAAAAGAAACTTGTGAGAAGTAAGTATGAAAAAACCACAATCATGTGGTACTAATTAACTGAACTACTAAGTACATTGCAATGAGTTATTGAGCATGGATGGGCAGTGGGGGAGTGTGCCATTGCAATAAGTTAAGAGCAGCTCCAATGCTGAAGCAGAAAAGGGCCTGGGAAGCTGTCAGAATAGGGTCTTCTGTTGCCTGAGGGGGTGCGGGCTTGGTCACTTTCCACTGTTTCCAGTGTGCCATTTGTGGGTGCATCCCCAATGCGGCAACGGTTCCAGGAACGGCAAGTATTATTTATTGGATTTCACAAGAGCACACTTTTGATGCCCGGAATCACCACTACTTGTTGTCATCATTAGAGGATCTAAGTTTCCACTCAGCACTACTCAGCATATGGCCCCAAAATAATGAGCAGGGGCTCTTATGTGAAGAACCCTAGAAAATGCCATAGGCTACAACGATTGCATAAGGGAACAATTTCTTGCAGAAGGATGCTACAAACCCCATTGGCACCGTTCCTGTGCATGTTCCAGTACTGCAATGGAGTTGCTCTAAGTTAGTTCTATATATAGCATGCCAAACATCAAAAGGAGGTCACTATAGCATTCTTGCCAATTCCAAGGCACTAGATCCACTTTGCTTCTCATGAATTGAGACTTCATATCTTGTTACAATGACAATGACATTATGGAAGGACTCCCCAACTTCTTTATTTAAGAATGTTATGGCAAATAGTTATGAATTGGAACAATGGTAAACTTCATAAGAACTAAAAAAAAATGCTTGAATAGTTTTGCAAACAACTTCGTGATTGGGAGACACTTGACCTTATGATGACTTAAATAGGGTTTGCAAACTTGGATTTAGAAACTAGAGTTGATGCCATAGTCTTGGTTTGGAGGACAAAGCCAATGAAAATATGTAAGTGTCCACCAATGGGTTTTTTTTTCATTTTTTGTGAAGTGTTAAGGTGGCGATATTAGATATTATAGTGGTACTCAAAATTTCAACATTCATCCACATATTGGATAGAAAATATCACATTAGCACATATCACATATCCATAATTTTGTTTTCATCCACAATTTGGCAATTTCATCCAAAATTTTACTATTTAAAGGTCATATTCATTACATTGAGACTTTTCTTAGATTCTAAGACAAAATGCTAGTTATAAGAAAATTCATTTTCAAAAATAGTAATTAAAACCAAAAAAAATAATGCTCAAATAGTGATCCTATAATGAAATTCTAAAAGTTGTTGGTGTTATCTATTTGTAAAAAAATACTAGTAAAGAGATAAAGCAAATTATCTTCAAGTCAAGGATAAAAACAAGACTATGAAAAGTCTCAATATAATAAATATGGCCTTTTTATGTTTTAAGGGCTTGGTGCAAGGCCCATTATTTTGGTTCAATTTGACAATAAATCACCAAAAAAAATCCATTGGTGTCCATGACTCTCAGAACAAGATCCTAGAAATGTCATATTGCAGCATTGGAAGACCATTTGAGCTGAGCTAATGGGGGTAAATGAAGAACATATGATAAACATAGACAAAGAAGAAGGAAATTAATAAATTGCCTCATGTGGCCCCTTCAGTCCATGAATTTCAATATGTGCCTCTGAAATAGATGCATCCATTCTTGTCCCTTTCAGAATTCCTCCCTCATGTCTCAGTGGTGCATTTTTTTTTCTAGAATGTATTCCATTGGTACATGATGATGAAATTGGGTGCATCTATGATAACTTATGTCTCATTGGTCCATCAAGTAAAAGCCAAGGCTGGATTTTGGACATCATCAACAATGGAAATTGAATAACATTAAGTGGGCCAGGGAAACTAAGGCTGTTGCTTGAAGTGTCATTGAGTTTTCCAGACAAGGTCAAAACTAGCTAACCTTATAGTTAAGTCTTTCAATAAGAGACGGCTTTGAGAGAGGAACATTATCAGATAAACAAGTACTAGGCCACAATCTCCGACATGATGAGTAGTGTAATAAGTTGAAACCATGGTTGTTCCTCCACCCAACCCTACATTTGGCCAAACAAATCCAATCTCACATGCAGAAATTTGTCCCCATGCACCCGACAAACATCATATTTACGAACTCAAGACAAAACAAACATGCATGAAACTCTTCTCTATCAGGGAGGAGGTTCTTAAAGCACCTATTCAGGAGCTGAAACTGAATTTGGGTAGGTAAAACTTCTTGAAATGTTTTTGGTAGTTTTTCTTGAAAGAGAAATGGAATTGGAAACCAACCCAAGTCGTTTCATCTTTTTTGAAGCTTTGTGGAATTAGTTATGAATTTTTGAAGTTGAAATGGCATAGATTCTACAATAAATTTAGAAGTCCTTTATTTTATTGAATTTTAAATATTTTTTGAAAAAAATTAATTCATAGGTTGTAGATTGTTAATTACAACATTACAACAATTGGAGTTGGGAACTTTTCAACTCCATAGCTAAATTGTTGACAATTTAGTATACTAAACCATTCTCTACTTCTTTTTATTTTCTATTTTTTTCAAGCATGAATGTGAATTTTCTTTTTGAAATTTTTTTACATGTATTCCAAAATTATTTCTTCAACATATTATGGAAAATTTCAAGTTGTAGAATCTACACATTTTGGGGTTACATGTTTGAAAGATGAAATTTAACCATTTGAGAAGAATTGAAAATACTTCTTTTTGAAACAAAGCACAGTGATCTTGCAATTGGTAAGGTTTTTTATTTTGAAATTTTAGGAGTGTGTATTCTAACAAGTTATCTAAAAGACCCTATGGTTGGATTTGTTAAAAAATAAATATAGAGGAAAATTTTAGCCTTGCTTTGGAGACTAGTATATTGAAATGGTTTGGGGCCTTAGTGAGCTCCCAATTTGTCACATAGGATTTTATACTTTTGGGTTTCTATTTTGCAAATTTAAGTTCAGTTTTGTATTCAAAAATCCCCCAAAGAGTGTAAAACCAAAATAGATAAATCTTATATGCCAATATAGTATTTGCTCATAAATAGAGTGTTTCACCTAGTGTAGATCCAAATCCCACATGTAAAATAATAGGTTAGAAATCAAAAAATTGTACAAATTGTGGATATTAAGTAGAAATTGCCCAAATAGCCTAGACCTACCATGCATATGACAAAACATGGCTCCATTAGTCCAAGAAAACCTTGGTGAGAATCCTAAATAAAGTTCCAAAGATAGGTTGTAGTTTCCAAATCAATTTCCAAATTTAATAGAACCCCCAATTGTTAGCCTATATGTGGAAGAAAATCATGATCAATCAATAGATGGTATCTACAATCGAAGGATGGTGTTTTAGTATTAAAGTCATGCTACAAATTCACACTACTAGAAAGTGGTGACCAAAACTACAAAAAATCAACATCTTTTTGATGTTCTAGACACTAGCAGTCACAACTTGATCAATTTAATAGAATTTTGTAAAGACATGCACATGCAAATTCAACCATGGTGCATAGCTTGAAAGATGTAGTTCACAAAGGCGAGGTCTTGGATTCAAACCCCTCATGCCAACGTTTATTGATGTGGCAATTGACTATCATGTTGTGTTGGAATTGTCCCCAAGATACTCAGATTTCAAATCAAGGTGGTAATAGGCTTGTCTACCTTGTAGCTTGTGCTAGTGCAAATTTGGCAATATGTTGTTTCCTTATCAAGCCAATGTAGTGCTAGTGCAATCAGGTGGCCATTGTGAGGCTTTATTGCTAATTTCACATGACAATGACCTCAAATTTGGAAAGTCTTAAATGACCACATGCTAACTACTCTTTTCATCCAAGTACAAAATTGACAAGGTTTTGATTTGCAAATATTGCCCTCTTTTCCCATCCACACATAAATTTCAAAAGTCTTTAATCAATGTAGTTTGCCTTTTCCTCCTATTTGAGCAAGAATGTAGAAAGCCTTTAATTTGTGTAGTCTATCTAGTCCTCCCTCTCAAGTTTCCAATTGTTTGTTCTTGCCGATGAAGCCCAATTACAACATTGATGTTTGCAATCATATTAGACATCAAAATGGTTTGTAAATTTGATAGAATGGTAGAGGAAGTATTTTGAATTCTATGGGAATTGATTTAGAATGATGAATGTCGTTGGCAAGGAGATTGAGATAGTTCTTTTTAGTGTCTTTATTTTTTCAACTTTATGAAAATAGAGGTGGGATGATGTTATGAGTTTCAAGTTTTTGACGATTCATTGGTATAAAGGTAAAACATCCCATTATAGACCAAATGGGGGGGGGGCCCTCTTGTCATTTCTAAACTTTTATATTTTTTTTTCTAGAGAAAGTCAAGTGATAGAAATGGCAAGAGCATTTGAAACTAAATTTTTTCAACAAAGTGTGAATTTGTTATGAATTTTTGAAGTGTTTAGCCCATCACTGCCTAAAAGAGTTTGTAGACTAAGGTAGGAGGTCTATAAAGTGTTCATCTAAGAGCTAAAACTGGAATTTGTGGAAGTAAAACTTCTTGAAATATTTTTGAGTAAATTTTCCTTGAAAGAAAAATAGAATTGGCATCTAATCCAAGTTGTTTCATATTTTTTGGAGTTTTATAGAATTAGTTCAGAATTTTTCAAGTTGAAATGGCATAGGGCTCTAAAATCGCCTGCCTCCTCAAATGTACACTATTTGTATAGCATTGGTATAATGAAAAAGTAGCATGTTCAAATAGTGTACATTTACAGAGGTAGGCGGTTTTAGAGCTTGTGCGCTTTTAGAACCTCCTACCTTACCCCAAAATCAACCAAAACTGATCCATAACACTTATCTTACTCACCTATTGTAGTCACAATATTTTCTAACATAGAAGACCTAAAAAAGGCACTTCCTACAATGAACTAACACTAAAAAATTGAAAGTTCCTATTGTGGTCACTAATTACTCCATTCTAGTTAACTAAGACATTGAATGTAGCCCAAATCTCAATAACTAAAAGAAAACCATAATGGGATCATTCTTAGGAGTCCGCAATGGGTAAAAGGTCCGTAATGGGTTGTTTTACCTTACTTAGACTTGGTGATAGAGTATGGGAAAGAATTTCATGAAATCAACATAGTGGAAAGCAATGTAGAAATTAGTACAGATCCTATTTTTGCCACAAAATTGACATTCAAGAGCACAAAATTCAACCATAGGGAAATCAATGTCATACCGCATTGAAAGATGGCACTCACATGCATTGTGAATTTATATGATAATATCTTCTAAGAAAATTGTGTCATAAATTTTTTTTTGCAATAAAACTGTAATAATGATGGAGAGTTGAAATCTTAGGAAAAAATTATAATTTTTTTGGTGTCAATTAATGGGATGATTTGAAAATTTAATGCTCAATGTGATGGTGCCAACTCTAGTCCATGACTCAATTACACGGAGGGGACAACGGTAGGGAAACCCTAAATCCTATAACATCAATTGTGCTTTGAATTTGTTTTTGTAATAAAACTCTATGATTGACAAATGTGCCAATGATGCCTTTCGAGGAAGCAAAATTGCTTTTCCTATAATAAATTTTTTTCCATGAATCAGAAAGGTTAGAAAATCGTATCTCTTGAAAGGTAGCCCTTGGTCGAATGTTGCTATTATGTGAGCCTAAGAGCATTAGCCCATGAGCCTAGAAGACTATATGCCTATAACCCCCTTCCATGAATGTAGAGTAAGTATGTTATAGATATATATACTATAGGTGTTTACAATATAAACACCTTCAATGGTTGTAGGATATCTACTTAACATATACTCAAGGTTTACATGCTTACATTTTCATGTTCACACACTAGCATTGTTGCTCCTTGGTTATACATCCTTTAAAAATGTTGACACATAATACCCATAATTCTACAATGGTGGCCTAAACAAAAATGATATGTTGTCAAAAAAGTGTGTTTGTTCCTTTAGGATTCAAGTCAGGTAGGAGGTGCAAGCTCTACCCATGCTCCAAGAATTGTTTCTAGAGTGTATCAGGAATTGTCACAGTAGGAATGAAAAATGGTCCATTGAAGTATTGGTGTCAATTTGGGATTCTCATTGCATAGTTTTAGGAATAGTTGGGGATTGAGTTTTATTAGGAAGTTGATAAAATTTCAGTGTACATAATGTGGAGTTACAAGTGGTGGGAGACTTTGTGTCATTCTAGACAGTTAAATGCACCATGTTGTTGTAGTTTAAGGTTAGCACACCTTCATTTTTGGACTCCATTTGCACCATTAAAGGACAAGTGTTTGATATTTCATGGCAATACCTATGGAGTGACTCAAAGAGCACCCTACTATTGTGATCTTTAGAAAATTATATCTAATTCACATTAACTCTAAAAATTACAAATCAAATTGTAATGGATGTGTCTTCCTCTCTTCTTTCTCTGAAAATTTGTTAGAAAATGCTTTGATCAACATAGACAACATCCTAAGCCAAAATGCCCTTAAATGGGCAGTTTTTGCACCTGCTACCTCAAATGTTATTTGTATATAAATTATGTAATAGAAGCCTCTATAAAATTGTAAACAAAAAGAAAATAAATCTTCTTGAGCATCATGGCTCTCAAAGGGTATCTATATTATTTTGGCTACTAGATTGCCTTTTAAACCCAAAAGGACAATTGTCTTTTAAAGGGACGATTGGAAATTTGAGTATTAGGTTCCGAAAAAAGTCAATTTTGAATGATTTTTCAAAAATTTGACACAACATGCAAGCTTGCACCTTTAATTTGTGGGAATAATGTTCTTCTATGATCAAGTACCCAAATCAAAGTTATGCCACCTAATTTGGGGAGAATAGGTATGTAATTTTAGGGCTTTGTACTTAGCCCTCTTCAAACTTTGAAATTTAGATAGTGCATATCTAAAACAATATAATATGAAATGGTGCAAAAAAAAGTATAATTCAAAATCTTCTCTCTAGACAAGAAAAATTTGATAAATTTGGAGCAAGGCTAAAAGAATGTTTTTTCTTCTAACTTCAAATGCTAAAATTTTACAATCTAAAAAATAGACTTTTTTACACATATTCCTAAAGTGATTTTTTTTTTAAATTTAAAAAAAAATCTTATTTCTTAATTTTCTATGTGCATTGGAAAATTTTAGTTTCTACTTAAAATATACTCGAGCCTGAATTGGGTTAAATTTTCAATTTTTCCTTGTGATATATGACTAAATGACTAATATTCAATATCAACATTCATATTCATATCATATGATAGTGTCAACATTCATTTAACATTCACTTTTAAAAAAAATCAAAAGTGTCTTGTTTATTAGTTAGGATACATTTGGGAAAAGAAATTGTGAACAAAGAGCCCTCCCTTATTCAATGAATATGTCAAATAGCATAAGTTGTCCAAAAATGTCATAGAACTACCAAATGGCCTAAAGAATCCTTTCTTTTGTGTTTTGAAACAAAGGGATTGCTAAAGCCGACAAGGAAAGAAAACTTTCTGTTGAATTAGAGGAATCACACATCAACAAAATAAGAGTATTTCTTTGTAAAAAAAGTTGGCTTGCATATTGAGGTCATTGATTTAATTACCCTAAATGAAGGTAAGATTTGGCATAAATTAACACTAGAAGGACACATCCTTATTCCCAAGGTAGTCATCCTAAAATTCTTAGGTTCCTGGATAAATTGGTGTAATCTTTGTTTCTATAGTTCTTCCTTTGAAAGTCATTCCTTTCAAAAGGGGATTGAGTACCATGCTCTAGAACTATTTATTATTGTCCAAAGACCAACCTTTCTCTAAGTTCTTCTTTAATGGGTGAAGTAATTTTTGTCAAAAAATGTCATATATAATTTTGTCATTGATTTTGGGGTGACATAGATTTGTAACAATGTGAAGTGGAAATTTAATTTTTGCCCTCCCTTGCCCAAATTGATTGTCCTCTATATTAATTGATCATGACTAAGAGCATCACCACCCCTACTCTCCAAGTGAGCTCGAGACAGCACAAGGGCAGGAAGGCTTTTAATCGACTCCCACTATGACTACATCAAGGACACTTTTTCAACCGGATTCAACAAAAAGCCCAACGTAGCCAATTTTCCCCCATATATGATCAAAATTTTCCACACTTTTTGGTCATAGTTATGATTGGATTTAGAAATTTTAAGAGGAATAATGGAAAATGAAAAAGAATGTAAGTCGATTCCATGGGTTTTGGCTTTTCACCAAAATGGTTGAACAAAACATGATGGGAAATGGTGTTGCTTCATTGAATATCACTTCAACCTAAGAGCATAGCTACCCTGACGTGCTACGGGTCCAACAATCTTCAAATGTAGATGAAAAGTGTTACATGCCCTATACAATATTCATTTGAGATTCAATCTTAGCATGTCAAGGAATGGCCCTTGAAATCATTGTTCATCCTCAGTTTAGTTGTTTTATCCTTTATTCTACTTGATGAATGATCATTGGCCACTATTTATAGGTCACTTTTTTGACACAAGTAAAAGAGCCTTTACTGCAAGAAAAAAGAATACAATTGCCTTGCCTCACTGTAAGCAACCAGGGACAAGTGAAGAAACTAGAAGATACAAATACAAAACCAGGCACTGAGTAGGCAGGACGAGTTTATGGGTCGTGTTTGGTGAGCAAGGGTGAGGGCCCTTCCTTCCAAATTGGATGAAAAATTTGAGCATGCCAAGTTTGTCAAGTAACTTGAGGGCAGGGCAGGGCAGCCCTGCTCTGAGCCCTTGCCTTATGTCTTTTGGAGGTTGGGCCCATGCTCTACTGAATGAATGTCTTTGATCCAGCTCCTGTCTCAAATCCCAACTCCCAATCAATCACTAAGAAGTTAATAAGTTCACTTAACTTATGGCTTGCTGCATTGCTGCATTGCTGAATTGCTCATGGTGCATTGGTGGTGGTCTCCAAGAAGGTGTCTGAGTGCCTGGGTTGACACTAACTTCCCTTCCCTTAAGTGAAGTTATACAAAGTAATACAGTATTATGAGTGTCCTGCTGACAAGTGCAGAGTGGAGGTGGGTGTTTATGGAGATGGATCCCTGTCCTGTCCTGCCCTGCCCTGTCCATTTTGAACACCATGATCCTACGGTAATGAATGTCCTGGGATGGACCTCTGGATTGGATTTCATACAGACCGACCCCAATACCCCATGTCTCCATAACCTGCCAAGGGCAGCAGCAGGAACCCCACTGGGGAGTGGGGAGTGGGGACAGTGGGAAGACTGGGGACTTAACTTAGAACTTAAGTTGGAAGTTATTGAAAAGTCCATCAGATGATTGTGCATTTGTAAAGCAGTCATGTCTCTCTTTATTGATACACTTATCTTTTAGATAGAGAGAGAGAGAGAGAGAGAGAGAGAGCTGGGGAGCCTTGGGCTCTGCTCCCCTTTGCTTTTGCTGTAGTTTAGTCTCGTCAAGTGGGTCGACTTTTCACTGAAAGGACTGCTGCAAGCCTGGAAGAAGACACCCTTTTGGCAGGCATGTGGAGACGGATTCACGCTGGGGTACCTCCCATTGCCCTTTCCCTTCTTCTACTGCATTCAGGGACTGTAAATTGGGGTCTTCGACATGGGACATGCAACATGGGACATCGGGACATGAGACATACATTAGTTTCCTTGACACCCGTATATGGTATTTGCTGGTGTGTTGATCATTGTATGGGTTGCATGCATAACATTCAATAGCCCTTAGAGAGGTTGCCTTTTCTTCCCTCAAAGTCCTCATCCACGAAATTCATCTACACATCATTAACCCCTAAAGGTATTTGATTATGATTTCACCAGAAACGCTCCAAAATTGTCATCTCTAGTACAATACCAAATTTTAGAAAAAAATACATTTTTGAACAAATGTAACCATAGGATCTTGTGGTAAGCTGGTTTTGAAAGATGTGGAAAAAATTTCAGAAATTTCCACCGTTTGGATTGCAAGATATTAGCATTTGAAGTGACAATAAGCCATTTTTGGGCCCTGCAAAAATCCGGGCAGATGCACTTCGCAAGGTCAAATCATTATGAAAAAATGCCCAAAATGGTTGCAACTCTTTGAATTCAATCTTCAAGTCATGTTGACTACATGCTTGAAAAATTTTAGATCATTTGGAATTGTACAACATATAGGAAAAAAATAGTAAGTTGAAAGAAGTAGAGAATGATTCAAAATACTAAATTGTCAATAATTTATTTATGGAATTGAAAAATTTCAATCCCAATGGTGAAATTGTTGTAATAAACAATCTACACCTCATGTTTTTATTTTTTTTCCAAAAATATTAAAAATTGAGTTAAATATAGGTCTTCAAAGTTTATTTTAGAGTAGAGATTCCATTACTACCCACAAACTACCCACAACTAAAACTCTTCATAACTTTCATCTTAGGAATCAAAATGGAATGATTCAAAGCTTTCCATGTATATACAAATCAAGAAAATAAATTTCAAATTTTTATTTTAAAAAAAAGGGATTTTTAAAGAAGTTTTTTTTGTTGCCCGCCGAGCAATGAAAACAACATATCATTCAAGAACTTTTTAACCATGTATTCAAAATTTATGAAAATTTTTGGGTCTTAAAGTTGCTCCTCGGGCATGTGTTGTGAGAAAATTTCAAAGAAAAAAAATAAAAATCCAATGTGTAGTGAGTTGCCCGAAATCACTATATTGCCAAAAAAACACCGTTTGGTCCTTTAGGGGTTTATGCAAGGTTTTGTATAAGGATAGTGGTGGTACATTTATGGTCATCAATGAATTATAGAGATTGTAAGTCAAGTTGACATTATTTATTTTGCCATTCTCAATAAAGTTTAAACCAACACATGAGAGGAAGATGATCAATTGAACTAATTGTCTATTGTTGGTTTGCCATATTATGTCAACCCATGCATCCAAGACAATTTACTTTTGGGGTATTAGATGTATATTGAAATATGACTATTAATGGCCTTCATTGTGCATTTTTGACCCAATTTTTTGTTTTCTCAAAGTCTAACACCTTACTCTCGATGCATGGCCATTTAGTTTTTGATATGATACGAAAAATTCCAAATCATTCAATAGGGGGAGGGCAGTCAGTTGGATTGCTACTCAATGTTACGAAGAGCATCTCAATAATTTGGTTTTTAAAACATGTGAATTGATTCTACATAGGAATTTAAAGAGGACAAAATCAATACAATTGCCTCACTGATCCGGCTAAGTTCTACCACACAACAAGGTTCTCACTTTGGAAGGTTCCTACTTTGTCTTTCTTGCGACCATTGACAAACGCTCTAAGGAAGGTAGAGTAAGCAGGGAATTGTTCATCAACAACAATCTTCTTGTTTTTAGCGAGAGTGGATGTTGGGACACCAACTCGAAGAGAATGCCTTGGTACATTGCTGAACATCTATTTTCACCAAAGTACAGAAACGTGCCATTTCCACAGGATGGGCACTTCTTTTCCATACCATTGGACCTACTCAAACCAACAGTGTCTGCAAGTAGAACGACACTGTTATAGTTGAACATTGGATGTCCCTAAATGTGCGGCTTTTGTTGATTTGGGGGTTGCTCACTTTAGTTCAGAAAGCTTGACTAGCTTCGGAATGGTCTCTGCTTCATCCCAGCGTGCTCTTGAATGGATGTACTTCTGCTAGAAGGTCAGATGCCAATATACCCTCCATGGATTTTTCCCCAAAGGGTGATTCTGGAAGTACTGTATCTTCAGTAGAAAACCTTTAAGACCTTTCTATCATAACTGACAGCCTTAGGGCTGCTTGTACAATCTCATGTTTTCATATAGCATTTTGGCTCGGCAGCTTTGTATGCTCTCAGGGCAGTCACATCCTACGGGCGGCATAGATTTTAAGCTATATTCATTTGTGATGTGCTGACTTATCTTTTAGTGATACCTCTTGCAAGTTTATTGGGAAAATGATGCAGCTCCAGGATACGACACTGTTGCTTTGATGTCTTTTCAATTGCAGGCGGCCTACGACACGAATTCTTAAATTGCATGCATAGGGTTGTTGAAAACAGGGAGCAAGGAGCTGGCCCCTCGCCGACCTAAAAGAGGGGGACCTCAACAGTGGACTCGGTCTATACCCCACATCCCAACGAATAGTGAACCAGCTATCAGAGAGAAAATGAACCACTTCTTTATTCAAATAAATGCTGAGTAGAGATGATAAACTAAACTCCGTGAAAACTGAATCTCATCCTGCACAACGAAACGAGGCCATATCTAATCGCTGTATCATGAGTCCACTATTCGGGAAATGGGCAGCGCTTGCTCCATAAAAAAAGGACTATTTGTGAGTTATGCTAATGTGGGCTATTCTACAGAGAAATGTTCTGTACACGAAGGGACAAATCCCATGCAGTGACCCATTTGGTTTTAATATGTTTCCAGCTGTATGAACTTCAATCCAATCAGGTTCCAACTGCTCCAAACAAAAAAACGCTGCCTCGAGAAAAGAGCTAAAGAGGGAAAGCATCCCAAACAGTGAGCTCGCAAGTAACCCTAATCTTCCACTCAAACCCTACATTGCCAAAACCTTCCCATACAGTTCCACTGCTTCTTCAAGAAAACACAAAGCTTCCAGATGAGAAAAAAGAGCGTAAGCAATCAATACAGCAATGCAAGATGCAAGATACATAACCATTGCAAGAAAGAAATCAACCCCCGAGTGCAGCTTAGCAGGGAGAAGTTCTGGCTGATCAGGTGACACCCAGAATATGTTCATTGAGAGAATGAACTCGGTGTCATACATTCAAGAGGATGATGTTACCAAAGAAGCATCAGTCGTCTCCACCCTGACTCCAGAAACTCACGTGAAACAGAAACAACAGTATAAATATGAAAAGCAGCAAGAGCAGGAAGAATTTACATGGATCTAATTGCAAGCAAGCCAAGTCATGGTCCACGTCAGCGGGAGAGCAAGCAAGTGAGCATGACCCAGTAGCAAAACGGGCATGCAATTGGTGCGAAAGAATTGGAGTTGGCGTCTTGAGGCTTTTTTACTTACAAGATATCAGAGAGTGAAAAGGGGAGATGCTGATGACAGTGATGCTGTTGTTGAAGGTCCTCATTGAAGAGGCTGCAAGCTAGGTCCGTAACAGAATGTGGCCACATCTACTTTGGTATTGAGCGGACATTTGGGCAGCTCATGCCACGAGCGACGAACCATGTCGTAGACCGCCACTGAGAGCGTCTTCTTAGAAGCCACGCAGATCCTGTCGCCGAACGCAACTGGTTTCCATCCGCCTCTGCATTTGAACACATCCAGCATCACATTCTGAGGCATCTCCGTGACCTCGTGGAACTGCTTCGACACAGTCTCGAATTCCACAATTCGGATGCTCGTGAGCCGTCCATTCGCATTCTTCTGCGCAGCAACCACCAGCACTCTGCCCCCGCAGGATAACACATACGGCTCGTCACGCATCCCGCGAGGCAGCTCATGAACCTCCGTCCACACGCCGGATTTCACATCATACGCAATAAGACCCTCCATATTCATGCCCCCAATTTCCAAGGCCACGCAGTACAGGAATCCCTGGCAGAAGGCGGAGCTGCGGCGTCCCCAGAGGAGGAAATGGGGCGGCAAGCAGCTAGTGGCTTGCCAGAAACGTTTCCTGGATTCGAACACGTGCGTGCTTTCCATGTAATGCGTGAGTGTGACGATCATTTGGAAGCCGTGGTTGCGCCCATTCACCACCATGTGCGTGATCCCGGGCTCGTAGTCCTGGCTCAAGCTTGGCACCTTCTCGATCTCTCCCGTGATGGGATTGCACACCAAGCTCAATGCCGAGGAAGGCGATTCGCTCAAGCAAAGCAGTCCGCCATCGCCCGCTAGGACATGCTTCGCCTCTTTGGGCAGGAATGTGAGCGGCGGGAGGTGCAGCCATTTCCGCTGGACGTGATCATAAGCGCACCATCGCCGGTCCTCGCCCTTGGATAGGAAAACGGGGTAGTAAGGGGGCGCTACGGGCGCCTCCGCGCGCAGCTTGACGAGATTATTCGACAGCCCAACGTTCTGCCAGCACTTGCACACACATCGGGCTTGGAACAGGCTGTGCAACGGTAGGAATGCGAACACTTTCTCCACCAGGTCTTTCGGCAGGAGCGTCCACAGCGGTGTTGCCTCAGGCCCCTGTTGCGACGGCGTCATCGGCTCAGTATCCCCTTTGACCGTACTACTGCTGCTGCTACTACTACTACTACCACTAATGTTGCTGCTACTGCTATTACTACCATAACTGCTAAAACCTCTCTGCTGCTGCGCCACGGGACCTCGCCAGAACACCTGCTGTTGCATGCCCTTCTTGATACTCGTCTCGTAAGCTGCGCCCCCCACATCATGGCGGTGTTGATGGCAGTGGTAACGATACTGCTCGCGAGGGTGGAACCCTCCGCGAACAAACACGTCCGACCCATTCGTGTTCTTGACGCCATTCGGCTTCGTCTGATACTTGACCCCATTCTTCGTCATCTTCTCCTCGCGACTACTGCCAACTACACTAAACATCGTGAAGCAAATCCCACAACTCGTCGGTAAACTCAAACTCTGTGAACAACCAAACCGCCACACTCATCGCTCAAAAACCTCGGCGGCACCCTCCCTGCGACCGTTACATTGCGCTACACGCTAACCGCCCGCCAGCCCATGTCCGTCTCCACGGCCGATCACATCACACAATTCTACCGCGCTCCCCTCAATTCCACCCCTTCCACTACCCAACCACGCACGCACGCAGCTAGCAATGACGAATCTCGGGCGGTTTCAAAATCCGGAGAAAGCACAGCAACGGAGGCAGCAGCATCGCCATGGCCATCGCAACCAAGCAGCAGTTCAACTAAGCTCTAAGCTACGAAGGAACCAAACCCGACGAGAGCCCCCAGAGTGCTGAACCTCCCACAACACCCCCCGAGCTGAGTCGCATGCTGCCAAGGTTTAACTTAATACTTGGCGGACCTGACTGCGGAAGCTCGTGCCGCTGGCTGTTGCTGCGAAGGAAAATTTCAGATTGAGCCCCAGATGATGACGACGACGACGAAGACATCCATCGCCACCAAATGTTCGTCGTGGAATGCTCTTGAGCAGTCGGTCGGAGTGCCGGAGGTGGGGCGCAGGCATCATCGCCACCATCGCCATGCCTCTCCCCCTCCCCTAAGGCCCTCCATACCTTGGCCCCCACCTTGGCGTAGGCTTGGAGGTCGTGGTTCGGGTCTGCCCGCTGCCCCATTCCCTCTGCCCCAAACAGCGGGCAGACGGGCAGATGGGCAGATGGGCTGGGTCAGTTGCGCTGCGTCAATGCTGCTGCTGCTGCTGCTGCTGCTGCCCCGAAGTGGACGCCCGGTTCTCAGGACAGGAACGCCCCAAACTTGGTGCAGCCCCATGCCCCCCCCGGACCCCAGTTGGCCTGGAGGGAGAGAGCAGAATAATAACTTCTGGAGAATGTGTGCAGAATGTGTGAGTGCGGCGGCCTCAAAACCCTACTCTTACTCTTACTCTTAACTTACTCTTATTATTATTACCTGTTTAGGCAACGACACCCCTGCTGTCATTCATTACACTATTATTTATGGGGGCAATTCTGCGGCTCACTGCCTCTGGCTGACTGGGGTCAGCCAGGCCGGGGAGGAAAACTGAGGCTTCGCTTCTGCTTTTGATAAATGCAATTCATACCCCCAACAAACATTATAATTACTCTGGGCTGGGAAATACGGGGGACTTGAAACTACTGCGACACTCAGGAGCTGCTTGGCAGGTTACCTTTCCAAATAAATAAAACTGTTCCTTTTGTGTGGAAAAAAATTAATTCGTTAATTTTTAAAATTCAATGACGACCTTTACATAGGAACTGGTTTGTGATCACCTTGAGGGTTTAGGCATTAAGTTAAAACAGCCCATTACGGACCAAATGGGGGGGGGGGGGGGAGCCCTCTTGTCATTTCTGAAATTTTCTACTTTTTTTCTAGAGACAGTCAAGTGATGGAAATGACAAGAGCATTTGAAACTATATTTTTTCAACAAAGTGTAGATTTGTTATGAATTTTTTAAGTGTTCAGCCCATCATTGCCTACAAGAGTTTGTAGACTACCCCAAAACCAACAAAAACTGATCCATAACACTCATCTTATTCACCTATGGCAATCACAATATTTTCTAACACAAAAGACCTGAAAAAAGCACTTCCTACAATGAACTAACACTAAAAAATTGAAAGTTCCTATTGCAATCACTAATTACTCCATTCCAATTATCTCAGACATTGAATGTGGCCCAAATCTCAATAACTTAAAGAAATGGGGTCATTTTAGGAGTCCGCAATGGATAAAAGGTCCATAATGGGTTGATTTACTTTAGAAGAGATTCAGCTACACTAAAAGACTGTTCAGGTTGGTTCCCCATGCTCGAACCAATTACTGTAGAACAGAATTTCAAATTATTTAAAAATTAAAAAGATTAAAAATAATTATTGAAATATTGAATAAATAAATAATATTTTTAAAATATTTTTTTAATTATTTAAAAAATTCATTTTTTATTATTATTTGATGTGGCTATCACCTAGCCACATCAACTTGTTGTTGACACCGAGTTCCCATAGGCAGAGTACTTGTAGGAACTCACAAGCTTTCAATGTAGCTAAATTTCTTCTCATGGATTTTTGTACTAATGATATAGTAGTATATTGTTATTGCAACCATCTTCTTGGAACAACGCTATAGGGACCTCTGAAATGGACAATAAGTGATTCTTAAATGGATTGTCAACAATGTAAGAACATAATTAAGATTTGTCATGTATTGGTTCATACTTTGCCAATGGATGGAATAAGAGACATGCCAAAGGGTCCATTTTAAAACTACAATGAGTACACTTAATTTATCTAAATGAGAATTGATTACCCAATTGCCTTCTTATAAACATTAAAAAGAATTTAGGGTCCATTGAAGTTTAGTAATGGTTGCAATTAGGAACCTTGTGTATGACTTTTTGAATGCCAAATTGCTTTTTTTGGTCAAGCCATATCTTTTTTCAAATTGTGGGTGGGTGGGATTTGCAAGACCTACAATCAAGAATAGGTACATACCACAAAATTCTTCAAAAATTCATTAGTAATTCATAAATGCTCCAAAAAAATGAAACCACTTGTGTTAGATTCTTCATCAATTTTTCTTCAAGTGATAAATAAGGAAAAATATTTCTAGGTATTTGAAAACCATCAAAAAAATTCCAACAACCCTTAAAAGGACGGTTTATGAGCACACTACCTTATATGGTGCAATTGATCAATCATTGGGTTCTCTCGAAGTCAAATGACAAAAGTCATGGAATTTGAGGCAACACGACTTGAAGCCACAAAGCTACTTGAATATTGTTGTCATCTTTCACAAACAAGTTTTCATTGTCAATAATGGTTCACTCAACACAACTAAAGTCAAGATTGTTTTGAGGGATTTGATATTCTTTACATGTGTCTTTTCATCCTAGAGTGATTCAACTCTTTGGTTGGAACCAAGGTTGGAACACTTCCAGATATTTGCTCTAATATCCATGTGATAAAAAGAGGACCCCAAAGTCCCCCCCCGGTGAAAACACACCTTCAATCAAGCATCATTGGTAGCTCTAAGAGCACTTGAGCCCTAGTTAAAATTAAAATTATTGTGCCACAATTAGGTAATGAATTAGACCCGTGGTATTTACAATGCTTGGAGTAAGTAACACTAGAGGGTGTAAAAGTGAAGTAGAATCTGTTGGAGGTAGGCTTAATAAGTATATCATAGGCAACATTTACTTTTAGTACTATACAATATGTTGGATGCAAACTCTATAACCGTTAGAAAATGGCCTTATTGTTTGTATTGACCAATTGGAAAGGTGATGTTTGGCATGTGATTAGTGAAGAAAGAAAATACATAACACTTGGGTACCAATAGTTGTAGCAAAGACATAATAAAATGTTTGGTATCATTGAATTGGAATTAGTTGTTTTTTTAAATTTTACATTACTCACAAGTGACATTTACCTTTAGTGCTTTGTTGGAAGTAGACTTTATGACCATTGAAAAGTGAATCTAAAAGTATCTAAAGTGGAATTTGCTTTTGATACATTAAGTGTTGAAAAAATATGAAGAAGAATGTTGAACATGATAAGTTTCAAAAAATGTCAATTAAAATGTCAAAAAGAGCATATGAAAAATAAAAAATACAATGTTAGTAAGAATATTGAAAATAGTAATAAGAATATGTCGAAAGCTATAGCAAATTTTTTAGTTTTCGTTTTTTGTGAATTGGTTGCTTAGTATGTTCTCAAGTTGCCCCAATCCAATTAGTATGGGTTTGAAACCTCATTTAATGAATGTCGTGAGAATTTTGAGTACTATGTCACATGTGTGAATTTTTTTTTAAAACTTATATAAAATGAGGTGTCATTATTGCAATTTTTTGCACTGTTGATCTCCCTTTATTGAAATGTGGGACCTCTTGAAACAATTTTTGGTCAATTATTTTTAAAAGGCAAGAAGAAGTCAAATCAAATCTAAGTTGTTTTCTATTTTTAGAAGATTTATGGAATTTGTTATAAATTTTCAAAGTGGCCACCATTTTTTGACAATTTTAATAAACAATTTTTTCAACCCTTTATTGACAACTTTTTTGCAAACAGTTATTTAGGCATAAATTTTGATACTTTTTTACACTAAATTTACTCAATACTATTTTGAGCATTCATTTCATCAATCTTTTTACACTTCCCAATTGTATAATTTTTTGATATTTTTTTGATACTTTAGTATTAAAAAAATAATGACTAAACAACACCTTCTAGAGGAAGAGAAAATTTTGTCTTTTGAAAACATGAAGTTTCAATTGTGATTAGTCAAGAAAAGTCAAGCCCATTGTTACTAATGGTTATAGCAAAGACACAACTCATTATAATTTGTAGACAACCATTGTTGGAATGTAAATTTAGTGTGCACTTGATTGTAACTAATCTTACTTTACTCATAGGGGGCATTGCTATTTGTTGGAGGTAGACTTCATGACTCTTGAGAAAAATGGCTCGTTCTTCATATCACTTCATAAAAAGTGATGTCTCAAAGGTAACGTGGAGGTGAGAACTTAAGATAATTACACATCGCCACAAATATTCTATTGCAATATCAAGTAACACACCTATTTGTATTTTATAGGTATCCACCATGGAATTATAATTTGTTGCATCTAATTTTACTAAATTTGAATTCATAGATGACATTTATTTTTAGTACTAGCTATTATAGGTAGACTTTATGACCATTGAAAAAGTGACATTTTGATCATTATACTCAGAAAGGTCATGTCTCACATGTCAGTAGGTAGGAAATAAAAAACAAAATCATTAGTACTAATAGCAAAAGAAGATAATTTAAATATTTAGATTTTATAGGAATCTATTGTTGAATAATAATTGATTGTTTCTAAATTAAATCCCTAAGGTTCCATTGTCCTCTTAGATCAGAAAATGGATTTGGGGTATTATTTCGATTTCTACTACAGTTTTTTGAAACTTTTTTCAAATATGTAGAATTCCAAGAGCTTTGCTTTACGTATAGTTTTCAAGAAAATTGGACTTATGGTTAGAAGTTAGAACATTTTTTTGCAAATAGGATATGAGAGGCAAAATAGGCAAAGGAATAGTCCTTGAGTTGGATGGCGAAAGGAGCAAGGAGAAGTTCAAGTGGAGGGTAGTGGGTAAAGACATTTATAAGAATGTGAGGCCTTGATATAACATTAACATAAAACAATATTTTCTCAAATTCAATGTATAATATATTGTGGGAGAGGTCTTCAAATTGTACTTCTAAGAGTACACAATATGCCTCCTAATTCAGAAAATTGAAAATACATGAGGCCTCAAAAGTCTACAGTAATGATCTAAGACATTTTGTAATATGTAGATTCTAGATAAGAACTAAAAAGGTATATTATGGGAACAAAAAAGGGAACCTAATGATAGCTAATGTCTTGGGATTTAGTGTTGGCACTAACCTTCTAGTTTTTATAGAAATAATAAAAGGATTTGAGTTTTTGTGTGTGTGTGTGTGTGCTTATGAAGAGGAAATAAGTATTGAAATCCACAAGAGGATTCTCATTTAGACAAATTATGTAGTGGGAAATGTGTTTGCAAAAAAGTGTATTGTATTGTGAATTCAAAACATATTTTAATATTGTAACATTTTATTGGAGGTGTTCCACATCCTTGTTGCCTCTAAAAATTAGTGGAGATATGCCTACTATGATCTTTAGTACGATTAGTCTTTATATTCAAAATCCTTAGTGCAAGAACTTCCTACAAATAGTAGTCAAAGTCATTTGTATTTTTACGTAGGGTCTAAAAAGAAAATTCCTTCAACTTCTACAACTAATATTTTTCAATATATATGGTCAAAATTTGTGACATTTGTACCACATGCTTTTATACAAGTTTAGTACAAGATTCTATGGCTGAATTCCCTCCAAAACCATTCCTTTTTTTGCATGACTCAATGCATGACAATTGGCAATTTTGAATAGATTTTGAAAAAAACATTTCAAAGGAATTAAAGAATAAAATTTCACACAATAAATGGTTTGTAAGGTAGAAGTATTGATTTCAAAATTCTTCATTCAATAATGATTTCATGAATAGATTGTTTGAATTTGAAAATGATTCATTTGTAGGCATGAAGATGTGAAATAAGAGTAGCTAGACCAAATAAACAAGCACTTGCAAAAAAGATTCCAAAGAATTTTGTTCACCAAGGCACCTTTTTGAGTGTCAACAAAATCTTGAAGTTGAATGAAAAAAAGAATTTAAATTATTTTTAGTAATTTTTGTTCTTTGAATTTAATACCCACAAAGGCTATTTTTAGCATCAAAAATTCAATTTAAAAAAAAAGGGTTAATGGTTTTCTATTCTAGATTTTGTGCAAGTGTGTGCATTGCAAATCTTAATTTTCTACCAAGTGTTGTGGAATTCTTACTATAGTAGTGTTAGAGGCTCATAGCTAGAATTATATGGTCTTGCATTGGCCCTCTTAGGATAGGCTCACATGTGTTGGAATTGACAAACTTTGTAGAAGAGAGAAAAGTTTTCCGGAACTCTACATAGAAATTTGTAATATTTGCAAGTGGTGAATAAGAATAGTTTGCCAGCAAGGTTACATAGAGAGGTCAATGAAAAGTGGATGATAACAAGTTTTTGACTTCGAGAAAACTAATTTTAATATTGAACTTTAATTTTTGGGTTGCTTTTAGGACCTCTTTACACTAAACACCAAGGGGTGTAACCAAAGCATTAGGAGCATTGTGATTGGGGAAAAAGAGGAACCAATACTAGTTCAAAATGGATGATAAAATGACATGGAATTATATATGTTCTAAGATGGACAAGGGTTCATAGTCACCTAAATTTTGCAGCAAGACAACCTCAAGAGGTTGTCTTGCCAAATGCTCAGGGTGAACAAGCCATCCCAACAAAGTTGATTGGTCTAATTTTGTTAGTCTTTAGTATTATTTACTATTAAATATGTTGTTTTACTACAATTTTATTGCTTTGAATGCATATTTGAATTGCTAAAAGGGAATTTTATTAATAGTATGCATTTGTTCTTGCTCAATTGTTGTTTTAATACATGAAATGCATTTTTTTTGTAGTACATAAATAGTTATACAAGTATTCAATATAAAAATGAATATTATTATTTCATAATTTATTTTGTGGTTTCTAATTCTATTGTAAAAAATGAAATAAGATAATGGCATGGTTGTTTATATATTACTTTCTTTGTTTCTAAATAATAGCAATGTTTCCTTTGTGTTTTTACAAAAGAAACAATGGTATTATTCATAAACAAAGGGAGTTTTCTCCACTATATAGTATTTACTATAGCTTTAAAAAATAATTTTGTATTTGCCTTGGTTACATGTTTCTTCCTTTATTTTCTGGCATCCTAGTTGTTGCAATTTTATTACAAGGTGAAAAGAAAAAGAGAGGGGGGGTGGGGTAAGAGAGAGAAGATGAATAAAAGAAGAGTGAATTATCAAATACATTTTATTTTGGAGGGGAAGAGGGTTTCATTTAAAAAACTAGCCTCTACACAACCAACCAAGTTTATCCTTCACTATTGGAGGTGATTAATGGATGATGATATTGGCTCTTGGTCAAGGTTCTTGACCAAGAGTTGCAAGCAAAATAATTATTCACACCAAGCTTTTGTTCACTAGAGTAAAAAGTCTTTTAGTATGATACAAAAGACAAAGTTACTTCAAATTTGTAGTTTCTCCTTACTCACATGGAAGTATGAATGCCATGCAAGTCAGCCAAAGCAATTCTGTTTTTGGAATTTGTTTTCATATTCTGTTTCCACTTGAAAGCTTCCCTTAAAGTACCCCACAACGTTGTGAACTCCTAAAATAGAAGCACCAATTGTCAACCACACCCAATATCCAATCTCTAGGATTTGATGCACTATTTCCAACCTTAGGCTAAAATTCAAAATTAGAATACATATTTTTTGTCCTTTTCAAGGTTGGGACTAATAAGCTTATGACACATGTCTCAAAGTAGTGAGTAGAATTGAATTATCAGAATTGGAAGAGTCTAGACATTGGTTATGGGTCATGAGTACTTTTTGGCTCCCAAAATTCACAATAATTTCAAATTTGGGAATAAAATTCTGAAAATTTTGCTATCCCCATATTTCCTATCTTCCTACATGGAAAAAAAATTTCGCCACCTCATACTCTACATGATCTACTTCAAAATTGTTTAAATGGTGCTTCTACCTTAACCCCTCAAGGCCCAAGGAGCTTGTTTTGGGTCTCTCACATGTTCAATAGGTCAAAGTTATAGCTTGATTTCCCTACATTATCAGAAGTATATCTAAGTGAATTTCATATTATGATGTTCATATTGAATGGGGAAGTTCAAAAGTACAACTGACATCATATAATAACCTTAGTGTACAATACATAATGTCAATCAAAGTTGAAACTTGTGAAAAAATACAGAAAATGTTGGATCCTTGAGGGATTGATGTAGGTTGTAAACCTGATACAGGGGCATTACAAACAACCTTGCAATGAAGAAACCCTAATATAATAGACCACATTCAGGTTCCTACCTACATTATTAGGGGTTATCATAACTTACCACTACAAGAAAACATTGTTTGAATCAATCCCTTCGAATCAACTAACAATGTCCAAATTGACAGAAAAATGTCCGAAATGATAGAGAATTGACAAAATATTATCTGAAATAACCCCTTTGAATCGACTGAAAATGTCCAAATTGACACTGCTCTTTGTAGTATACAGTAAGCCTAAGTATGTTTTGGAATGGGAGTCTGTTTCACTGCTTCCAAGACTCTCTCTCTCTCTCTCGGTCTCTCCTCCCCCAGTAACTTACATGCTGCCGTCCAACCAACGACCAGGCAGCTGAAGTGTTGTGCACTTTTGAGAGGGGAATTCCCACTCAAGTGGGGGCTTGGGGGAAGGTACCTGCAGCTTCTTATTAGCAGGCACCCCTGAAATGCAGTGTTTCTTATTATATGTTCTTCTAACTTGGTTGTAAGTACGTTTGAAAACAGCATACTTACTTACAGTCCATGTCATGATTATTATATAGACTTACTACTGTAGTCATTTGGTTTTTAGGAATGAAAGTGTAATGGAACTGAATGACGGAATGCCACTCAAGGCAAGGTTATTAGTTGAGTTCTTTTTCTTTTTTTTCCTTAACCCTACAAGGGCCTGAAAGCCCTTTGCAGCCCTATAGTATTTTATGTATTTGGTGGTATTTGATCTAGGAAACATTGACCAAATACTTTTCAATACAAAGTAAATTAATGATCATGATATTATATAAATAAAAATGTATCATAACTCATCTATTAATCCCTAAAGGACCAAGGTGTTTTTTTTGGCAACATAACTTTTTCGGGCAGGTATGTGTGACTAGAGATTTCCATGTTTTTGGCCCAAACTTTAATAGAAGGTGTGGACGAGGAATATCTTTCATGCACACTAAATTTCAGGACATTTGGAAATATGAATCAAAAGTTATGGCCTAATATGTAGTTTGTTTCTCAATAGGCAGTCTGGGCAGATCTGAATGAATCATTTTTTTCAAAAATAAAAAATTGAAATTGGTTTTCTAGATTTATATATATACATAGAAAGCTTTGAATCATTCCATTTTGATCAACGAGTCAAAAGTTATGAGATGTTTTAATTTGTGGGCAAGTATGGATTTTCTACTCTAAAATAAACTTGGAAGTCCTTTATATAACTCAATTTTCAATATTTTTTGAAAAAAAAACAATATTGGATGTAGATTTTTTATTAAAACATTACAACCATTGGGATTGGGATTTTTCAATTCCATTAATAAGTTGTTAACAATTTAGTATTTTGTATCGTTCTCTACATCTTTCTAGTTACTATTTTTTTTCTACATGTTGCATAATTCCAAATGATCTGAAAATTTTCAAGCATGTAGCGGCCTTGCATTGAAGAATGAATCTAATGAAGCAACACCATTTGGGACATTTTTTTATATAAATGTGACCTTGTGAACTACAGCCGCCCGGATTTTCACAAGGCCCAAAAAAGGATTTTTGTCACTTCAAATGCTAATATCTTGCAATCTACCTAGTGGAATTTTCTGAATTTTTTTCCGCATCTTCTCAATCTATTGTACTACAAGATCCTATAGTTACATGTGTCCCAAAATGATATTTTTCAAAAATTTGGTACTTGTATTAGAAATGGCAGCTTTTGAGGTTTTTTTTGGTAATAACATAGTCAAGAAACTTTAGGGGTTAAACCACGATTGAAGAGTTATAAAGCTAAATGCGGGTTGTTTAGGGAGACCCTAGGGGCCTTTCAAGGGTTAAACACATGGACAATTTCCATTGAAAGGGGAAAAAGCACACAGAACCAGAGGGGGAATTGGAGTGATATTTCTGGTGCTGCTGGGTCATGGATTCCTCTCCAAAGTGCACAACACTAAGTTAGCTGAAGCTGAATCCACCTCATCTTCTCCCCAAATGCTAGAACAACGTCCTCTTGAGGATTTCAGGAAGTACAACTTATTATATTGATCAATGCAATTGAACTCCGCTCCTTTTTCCAAATATTCGAACTTCCCCACTGAAGTCAACATGGAAGGGAAAAACCAATTCCCCTCAACTTTGAAGTTTAGTATTTCAGGAAAGGTAGTTGCATGATTGAAGATAAGGTATAATTATTTAGACGGGCTGCCGGTATTGAAGACCTAAAAGCATCCAGAACTTTTGTGGGTTTGTCGAGGCCGGATGAGGTCCTTCAGTTGGCCTCGAGCCTATACAGTAGGGCAAGCCAGGCATAATTAACTTTTTTTTCTTTTTTTCTTTCCCTTCTTGAAACAAACAAGTCTTTGAACTTTTAAGTTGGGCTGTTCAGTTTTGGCAAGAACTGAAGTCCCAGTTGAAGGCCCTTGACACAAATGCTAATATCCGCTAAGTTACGTTACCTCAGTGACAGACAAACTATAATAAGATTTAGATTCCCAAGCTGGCTGGGACAACCCCTTCCCTTCCCTTTCCCTCGAAGTGTGGGACTCCGTTTGTTCATCAGACAGAATACTTGTCAACTCTCCTTCAACTCCCAAGGAAAGGGAAAAAGCGGAGGTCGTTTACCTGACCTGACCTTTGCTGCTTCAGAGCATCTCCTGCACACCGGAAAAAGAGCCCTCCCAACTAATTTTTGAGCGGCCCAGTGAAATTCAATCCCCAACAGCAGCACTGTACTTGGAGACTTGGAGATGGAGAGGCGTGGGCCTCTAGAATCGGCCTCTACTCCAGTAGAATTTTGATTTGTAGAGGGGACCTTCACGGCCCCTTGTTGTCATTGGATTCTGTGTTTTGACAAGTCAAAGGCCATTGTGGTGGTGACAACAACAATTTTGTAGCCGGAGTCACATTTGTGGGTTGGTGTGAAACACCCTTTTCAATTGTCTTCTCGAGGTCTACGAGTTTTTCCCCAGGGGTACATGTTTAAAAAAAGAATTGATTTTGTACTTGATTAACCCCTAAAGGACAATTGTCCGTTGAACGGACAATTGAAATCCGGGTAGGTTCCTATGAAGTCAATTTTGGTTGGATGTTCACAAATTTTTGACACAAGGTGTAAACATGTACCCCCTAAGTGGGAATATAATTTTTTTTTCGATCAGATGCCCGGATCAAAAGTTATGCTGCCCCGAACTTTTTTTTTAATCGGGCAGCTTTTGCAAAACTCCTCCTTTACTTCTGAAATTTTACAGGTATGTAATTTACATGATTTCAGATACAAATGTAAAAAAAACTAACCATGTATAGTGTAAAAATCTCACTTTTACAGGAGTTAAAGTCTGCTGGCCCTGTCGGGCAGGGTCAAAAAAAAACTTTTTCTTCTAACTTCGAACATTACAATCTTTCAATCCGTGCGGTCAAAGTTTCTGAAATTTTTTCCACATCTTCCCATAGTAGTCTAGTACAAATTTTTACAGTTGAATTTTGAAAAAAAAACATTTTTGTTTCATTTTTTTCTTACTGTTCTAAGAAGTGGCAGTTTTTCACAGCTTGTGTCCAAAATGTGCCTCGTCCTTTAGGGGTTAATCTATTTTTAAACCACTCGACTCTAATTTGGGGCCTCTAATTGCCTATATAAATTTGAAAATTCCTAGATTTTATGATGCGTGGCAAATAAGTAGCTCATGTGTTTTTCCTAGGGATACAACTAGGGATGAGTATTTCTTTGTGAATGAAGATGTAAGTGTTGTAAATTAGAAAATTTTGTGAATCAAGAGGTAAATGATGTAGAAGACTAAGTACATTTTGACTAATGTGACTAATGCCCTACAAGCTCATTAGTCACATGAGTCATAGTATATGAAATCTTATGTAATTCTTAAATGAAGGAAGGTTAAAAAAAATTCCATTTTTAATATATATTCCATCAAATATAAGACACTTGGTTGCAAATTTGTAGGAACATGGGACACTTTTAGATTTTTTTAGAATTCTTTGATTGTTTTAACTCCCAATCCAAAAAATAAATAAAATTGGAGTTGTTGTATCCAATTTCATTAGTGAATGTGCTTGTTTAGGATTTATTACAACTATTGGGGAGTTTTTGGAAATTTTTTGAATACAAAAGGGACATATTCTGGGAGATTTGCTGAATTGTTGCATAGGCAAGTGAAATTTTCTGAAATTTTGTATATATGTTCTACATTATGTAAGACACCTACTTGCAAATTTGTGGAAGCATTGGACACTTTTAGAATTTTTTGATTGTTTTAACTCCCAACCCAAAAATAAATAAAATTGGAGTTGACATGTCCAATTTTATATATTAGGATGCTTGTTTAGGATTCATTGCAACTATTGGGGAGTTTTTAGACAATTTTTAAATACAAAAGGCAAGTATTGGGGGAGATTTGTTCAATTATGACTAATGTGACTAATTATGCCCCAATTGAGTAAATTTGCCACAACTTTTGCATAGGTAGGTGAAATTTTTTGAATTTTTTTATATATGTTCTAAATTATGTAATACACCTACTTACAAATTTGAGGAAGCATTAAAACAAAATTCGATTTTTTTCGATTTTAAAATTTTTTTTTAATGCTGAATCCAAAAATAAATAAAATTGGAGTTGACATGTCCAATTTCATATGTTAATATGCTTGTTTAGGATTTATTACAACTTTTGGAAATGTCTTAGGTGATTTTTTGAATCAAAAGGTAGAATTGTGGAAGATTTTCTCAATTGTGACTAATACCCCTTCCAAGCATTAGTCATATTAGTCACATTGTATAGAATGTTCTACAACTCTCTAGTCGAGGGGTGAAATTTTCTTTGAATATGTACATTTTTTTTATTCTACATAGTACTACAAGATTATGGAAAATTCTTAGATTTTTCAAATTTTAGATTAAAAATTAGAATTGGGGAGGAGATTGCCAAAAGGCACCATGTAAAGGATGTGGCTCTCTATGGAAATTTTCTCATGATATAGTGCTTTTGATTCACCCACCAACTATTGCTAAAGAAGTCCTTTGCCAGCCTTCTTACTTTGGGCTATAGGAGATTTTCTAGCCCCACCTTGCCACTTGATCCTCAATCCTACCCCTCTCCCCTTGGAAATTTGTGTGGCGGGCTCAAACTAAAGGGGGTGCAAGAGATGCTCTTAGTTGTCTGGCCCTATGTTGTATCTCTTGCCTATTGCCTACAACAAAATTAGCATAAGCTTAAAGCCTCCACCATAAAACAATTATTAAAATGAACTAGAATTAACTTAATCCTTAAAGGATGGACCAATGACCATAGAAATCATGGCTTTTGGAACCATGTGACATCATCTACTTTATAAAAAAATCCATTGAAGGTCAAATTACTGTAGAAGATCTTCCCTTTCCACCCCTAATTCTGAGGATGAATAGTTGCACTTCTGTCCTACACAAGAGAATTGCTTGTCATCCATCGGCCACAAAACGTCCATGTCGATGTTCAAGGGTTAAAGGGTAGACTTTCTCAAATCAAATAGTTTGCAATTCTCCTTCAAAAGGCCAACTAGAGGGATGAATTGTCCCCCTCGCTCATCCTCCCGAAGTCCCCGACTTTTTCACCAAGCTAGGGTGCATGTTAGAAAAGAAAGACTCCCTCTTTCAAGCTACTTGAATAGTCCATTTTCTACACCACTTGAGGCTAGCTTAGGAATTCCAAATTTCCAAATTTTTATCATGTGTGGCTTTTTAACCCCTAAATGATGGACTAGTCATTGTGGGGGAGAGGTGGGCTATGAACAATAATAATAAGTGTGTTGACCACAAAAGAAGGCACTGTTCTTGCACTTGCAAAAGTTAGCACCCTATGCTTCCCTTATGAAAATTGAAGGAAGGGTAGCATGCGGCCTAATACCATCTTCTAATTCTCTCTGCCATCTTGACACAATCCAATGTACCCAAAAATGACAATGCATTCAATGAGGCTAATTCTGGCTTTTCATAACAGTACACTTCTGCACGACTACAATTAAAAAATCCGGATGAAAAACAACTTGTTTACATCTTGAGAATTGCTTTTTTGACATCCATTGGACAAAAAACGTCTAGAACATTGTTTCAGGGTTAAGTGTCCATTTGAAAAGAATAATATGTATTAATAGGGCACACAACTCATGGGCAAGCTTGCATTCGAGATTCTCTTAACATTGTAAAGAAACTTTATTCATGAGAATGCAAAGGAGCTTCTACTTTGAAGTTCAAGAATATTATACATGCTAGGCACAACAAAAGCTCATTGCCGGCTAATAATATATGGAATACTGTAGAATCCTTCCTTTTCTTCTACCTTGAAAAACACAAAATTGTGTCATTTCAAAGACAAAGATGATAAAATAAGGATATAGTGTCCCATTGGAAGCTAACGTAGTGGGACAAAACAAAATGAGGTTCTCCATCTTCTTGCAATGTGATGGGGTTTTCTATAGGAAGTGGACTCTCCCAAAATGAAATTGTTGGACTGTCTTTGCTCCTATGGGACGATGCCAATAAAGTAGAACTATTCACATGCTAGCGAGGCTTGTTTAAACATTTTACTTGTTGGTATAGGTGAATGAGTGTTTAGTCCCTCACAAACCAAACATTCATTATCTCATCATTTCCCTCTTCTAAAGGCTTTTTGTTCTAATAATTTTGTTTTCCTTTGCAAATAAAAATTAGTTCTAAAATATACACTATGTTCGGTAATTTCATATATAGAATTTCAAGTTAGACTCTACATCATGGATATTTTTGAAGTTGAATAGAATAGTTTAAGGCTCATTGTTTGTTCTCTCAAAGATTGTTCTCATTTGACTAACTACCATGCATTGCAAGCTCCATTTATAATTTTAAAATAATATAGACAACTTTTTAGATAAGAACTTTCAACTTTCTAATATTTCACTAATAAATTTTTTTTTAATATTCTTAGTAACATACAATTCTCCAAAGTGTGATATCTTGCTTTTTCATTGACCAAAATAGAAATTCAAATTCAAATATCTAATAAATCATGCAATCAAATAATTGAAACTTAATTGAATAGCTCACCCAAAATAAGAGTTGGGAGATTCCATAGTTACATTCCATCTTATGCAAATAAAAATGTATGAACAAACAAATTGTTCAAGTTCTTGCCTTCCCTTATTTTTAGACTTTTTGAGTTTGACTGAACTCCTAAAGCATTTTTGTTGATTCTTCAACAAAATTTCACAAAGAAACATTTATTGAAACAAAGTGGAGTGATAAATTTTTAATCTCTTGTACAACATTAAATTATAGGAGTTTGTCCCTAATTTGTATGTTTGCTTCTTCACCAAATTTCAAATCTCATTTTCAAATGCCTCATAGATTATAACATTTACTATAGTACAAAAAAACTTTTTGAAATCCCTCCTAGAGTCAAAGTTTAAATTTTGAAACTTCTTAAGGAAAATTTGTGCCTTCTATCTCTTACTTGGAAATTTTGATAATATTTTGGAAAATTGAATTAAAAATCTAATTTGATAATTAAATCTATTAAATTGGATCAAACATAAAGAAATTTTGATTTCATCTTTTAAACGATCATTGTATGGAAAGAAATACAAGCTAATTGAAAAAAACTAAATTCAATAAATGTAACTTCGAACTAAAACTTGTTAATCTCAATAGTAAAAATATTATAGCAAACCATAAAATTTTATATTTGTCTAAATGTAAGCCACAAGTTTACTACAAGAAGAGGAACTTTTCTTCTAACTATAGGACATGTGTTACAACCTTTTTCTTTGACCTCATGTGTAGTGATTAATTTTGTTTTAAACCTCTCCTAGCTAAATCAAGGGCTTTAGTTCCCAATGTGAATTCAAATTCTCCAAATTTGTATCCTTCCTCGTAAATAATGAGTTCATGTGAATATTTTGCTTTCTTCGACAATCACCACATTACAACATATCATAGCAAGTAAACAATCCTTAGAATTGAGGCATTTGAAGCTAGTAATTGTAACATTAATAAAATACACATGTCATTCTATTATTTCAATCTAAGAACTTATTAGAAATGGAGAGGGTACAATTTTAAAGAGGGGAATGTTTCGCAAGCCCTTACAAAATTTCATGAAAAAAATTATATATGAATTTCATTTATTTAATTCCATTTCCAAATTTTTAAAACCTATTCCATAGATCTATCATCAACTTTCTAGGACAATATTAGCTAATTTTGAATGAAAGTTCATACTTTTAGATGAATAAAGGTTAATCTAGATGTTTAATTTTTAATAAATGTTCATACATATGATATTTTCATCCGAAATCTAGATGCAAATAGTCCCAATTAAGCTTGAAAGTTACAATACCTTGAAAAGGGGGGGGGGGGGGATAAAATAAAAATTGTTGAAAAGTTAGATTAAACAAAAGCAATTTCTATGCTCTCGTGAAGGAAATGAAGCTTCATTGGTTCTTGGTTTATTCTCTTACATGTTGATTCACCATTTATTTGTAATTATTTTCTATTGTTTTACCCCTAAGCACCCAAAGCAGGTTTACCAAAATCCAGACCCTTCTCAACTCATTCTAATCAAATTGTCACCTAATACAAGATCCACATAAATTAACCATACTAATTGGTAGTGGAGACATGCTAGGAGTTGTGGGGGAAAGGACAAATGATTTCACTGTACTGTTGAAAAGATTATAATAGTCAAACATGACAACCTTTCATTTGGGGGAGGCCATATTTGGGGCACTAGGGCGCTCAGGGGTTAATTGCTACAAATAAATTTGGCATCTTATTTGGCTCAAAGATGTCCAACATAAACAAGCAAGTAGGGTATATGGAATTTCATTTCATGATTACGTTGGCAACACTTTTCATTTAGTCAACCAACCTAACTTCAAGTTGGGCTTCAAGTCCAAATTGGACAAATAAGATAGGGACCTACAATGTTTTTTTGGTATAATAACTTCAATTGTAATTTCAAAAATATTATATTAATAACAAGAATATAACTTACAATGTATTTTGTACTTTGGATCAAACATTAGTATTTGCAATAAATGATGTTGAATGTAATGAAGTCTAATTACAAAACTATCTAAACTAAGAATAAGAATAAATGAATAGATTCTATCATGAAATTATATATTGTAAGTTTTAAATTATTAATATGAAATATGCAACTTTGATTTAGTAGAGCTATAGTAATTTTTTATTTTTTGAAATAAAAGTGTAGTCAGTGATTCACTTAAATGAGACAATATATCCCATATATAGAGAGATAATTCAAATGGATTGCATAACTTCTTTTGAGTGGGTTGTCAAATTCTTTTGTAAGAAATTTATTTCCTATACTCTCCACTCAAATTTTCAGAATCTATAAATTCAAATGCAAAAATCTATAAATGCAAAAAATTTAAGTCAAGAGGATTCAAATTTAGATAACCTTATACAAAAAGAAGAAAAAATATAGTTCTCTCTTTAAATGCTATATCTTGTAATTTATTTGGTTCTATTTTTACTTAGAAAAGCCTACTTATTGCAAGATTGTACGATTGAATTTGAACAAAAAAAACTTATTATTTCCCACTTCTTCTTGTAGGACACCAAACCTCTCCTACGAAGTGGTCCATGCATGGTGAATTTTGTGTTTTGCAAGGCAATTATAAGAAAAATGCCCCCTATTTTGTGTAGTTTTGATTTTTTGTTCTACAAATATCCTAACTAATTTGGGGCCTTCGATTGCCAATACAAATTCAGAAATTTTTGGGGCTTTCAATTTGCAAAGTTTATCATGTGTGAAAAAAAAAAGAATGTATTTTCCCCGGGGGCAAATTCACCCAACTATATCTTGCCTTCTTTTTCACTACACTGAATAGAAAAATTAGATTGCCTTACTTCAAGATAGTTACTTTACATGCCATCAAGAGTCAACAAATACTTCTACAAATATTTCCATTTGTGTACAAGGAAGTGCACGAGTCCCAATCACAACAATACCTAATTAAAAAGTAGATTATTCTTGTGCAATAATAGTAAATATTTATATAGTATCAAATGTGGAGAAATTAGTATGGGGCAACCTAATTTCACTATTTAGTGTAGAGACGGTAGTTTTGGAGTGCTTGATTTCCATTGAAGGCATTGAAAGTGTGAAGCAACTATGTATTAAGAGTAGCCCCACACCAACATGTTCAATGGGTGAGCCTGGGCTATGAGGGAGCCCGATGGAAAATGTGCCACACAGACAAACATAGCCGGCTGCGCCAAATTTTGGTGAGGGCACGAGAAACTGGTGCACCTCTCGCGTGGCTCGCTACAACCTTCCAACCTACTTTTCAAGGTCTTAATTGACTCTCAATACATTAAGTTGCGCTAATTAGACGTCCCTCCATTTCATTTGTGTCAAAAGAAACCAATCCCTGACAAAGTCAATGGGCATGGATGATGGCAAAGCAAATCCAAATTTTTTAGTTTTTGATTTCTTATAAGCAAAATTACTTGGCATTGTCAGCCCCACTTTGTATATCTGCTTGGTGAGTGCGCCGTGGAGCACGAGAGGAGTACGGTGGGTAACCCCAAAATCGCGTTGTGCCTTAAGCTCAGTCTAAAATAAGCCCCAAAATGGCTTCATCATGTATTTAAAATTTTCAAGGACCCTTGTGAATGGTTCTTCAAAGAAGGATTGATGCTTTTGGTACATGTACTAAGCTTCAAAGCTCAAATGAATGGATGCTTTAAATCTTTGACACGCCCTCATTTCTAGTTGGTTAACTAGCTTATTTATTTATTTATTTGAACAAGCCTTTCCGTGCCTAGTTGGTTAATGAGCTTGCATATGTTTTTGGAGCATTAACCATTCGATTTCAACTCCATCTCTTTTGCTTCTGACACCTTGGGACAGGAAGTTTATGAATGTGATTGCTCACTTTGAAGGCTGCCTATGAGCTCTTTTAAACACTCTACTTCCAAAACTTTGGACCCCTACTATAATCTCAAATTTGCCAAAATCAGAAAATTGATTTTACATTTCTTCATTTTCTACAAATCTCTTTGGTTTCTTGTATTCATTACTAACTACTTTAACTTCAGATTAACCATAGCCCAACTTTTGATGCTTTTAGGTGTACCCACCTTAGACACCACCCAGTCTCCAAAACCACATGCCAAACCAAATCTGGCATGTGGTTTTCGCGAGTCTGCCATGGGGCTACTCTAACCCTTGTATGTTAGAGTGGACGTTTTTTGGACAGTGAGAAAATAAGATTTGTGGAATACCAAGTTCATCAAATATTATAATCTAGGTGATAGATTCTCTTATAATCATGGTAGATTCTCTTATAAATTGCAGATTCGTACTCATCAGTAAGTTGGCTTCAAATCTTAACTGTAAAAACTTCAGCAATCGAGTAGTTCCTCAAATTATTCTACGCTTTCAAGATCCAACAACAAAAAGCTCCTCACGACCTCACTTGTGTTGTTCTCTCTCTGTGACGCTTATGGGTGCAGTTAGTGTTCAGTTGTTGTTTTTCACTACTGTAGAGTGTAGAGTCGGCAGTTTTGGAGAGACTGTCAGATTTCCGTTTGAAGGCATTGAAAGTGCAAAGCACCTGTGTAAATTACGTACTCCATATTACAGTAGTGGCAGACTGCTCATTTTTCCTTTAATTATGCATGATGAGTCTGTACTTACTTCCTGTCCTCTCCTCCTCTCCTCTCCTCTCCTCTCCTCTCCTCTCCTCTCCTCTCCTCTCCTCTCCTCTCCTCTCCTTTCCTCTCCTTGGTCATTTCCCTTCCCTTCCCTTGGCTTTCTTCATCTTCCTTTACTACTATTTCCTTTCCCTGTCCCAAATCAAGTGGGGATGTGATGTACGTTACGTTATGTTACGTCGCCCAGCTCGTTCCATTTGATGTGACAACATTCTTTCTGAGCCTGGATTTGGAGCAGAACAAGCATGTGGTGTCGGTAGCATTATTTGATGCAGCAGCAGGGAAGCTGGGCTGGAAGTACAGCTGCACCAACTTCTGCCAAACATGGCGCACTTCAATCTCCGCCATGCCAGACAAGCCTGAGTGAGTAGATTGCCAACCCCGCTGGAGAATGCACAGGGCAACTCTAGAGCGCGAAATGAAACGAATCAGAGTAAGGTATCCTAAGCTTAACTTACACTAAGCTTAGTGTGCCCTGTGCCATTGCCACAACCAAAATAAAAGTAAAAGTGTTTTTTCTAATTTTTTTTATTTCATTTTAAAAAATATTAATTATTTTCACACCATAGGTCCAGAGGCCCACAAAACAAAGCATGTGCACCCCTCCTCACTGAGGGCTTGACGACGATACAAAGCACATGCTTGGAGGACTCACAAACCAGCAGATCTCAACGTAACAAACAAACAACCTAATTTAACCCCTAAAGGATTGGGAGTGTTTGACTTAAGCTCTTGTTTTCTTGACTAGTTCTTGTAACAAGCATAATTTCTCAAATATGTGATATGATTTTGATGATTGCAACCGTTGAAATGAAAGAAGACTTTTGTAGCTTTCCTATGAAAAAAAGATCAATAAAATCACACAGTTTTTGAGAAAATGCCACCTTTGACAAGATTGATGAAAGACATCCAATTCTGCAGAACTTTGTACATGCGCTGAAATTGAAATGTTGAAATCAGAATGCTCGAAAGTGATCCAAAAACTCTGATTTTTTTCCACAAGTACATATCATCATGATTTAGATGTGCAATTTTTTCAAATAATTTTGAGATGTGGAAAAAAAGATATGAGCACGTGAAGTGATAGCCCAAAGTACTTTTTCTATTCTCAAAAAATTCATAGAAAATCGCTCACTCAATCATTTCTCGATCAGATTGTACCCATGGATTCAACAAAAAAATCATCTAGAGTCTCTTTGTTGGTCACGGACTGTTGGTGAGGTTCACATTCCAAATTTTCTACAAATGTGGTTGCAGAAGCCATGTAGTGGCCTTATGGTCCTTTAGGGGTTAAGGTATAACTTACATTCCAAACTACTAAGGGCTAGCTTCCATGTGGAGTCGGAGGCTTGTGAAGCCCACTGATCAACAATAGAATAGGAGTTCCACAAAAACTAGAATCCCATTCCATTGCTAATCAATGGGCTTCATTGGCCCTTGACTCCACATGGAAGTCAACCCTAAATCAACTTATATTTTTGATCAATTGTCAAGCAATGAGGAAGTCTAAGTATGGATGATGTATTTATCACAAGTCATAACATTGAGGAGCTTGAATTAGTACCACCTTCCCCAAACAAAATGATGTGAAATATTTCACATCATTCTTCACATGAAATGAGGTAGAATATTCCACACTTCATTAGTAATTAAAATAACACACTTAAAAAATGTCAGATATTTGAATAGAAGTTAGATGTGGTTTAGTTGCAATTGACCATTGTGGGTAAATAGCAAAAGAAATGTTTGTACTTTAAAAAAAACTACCTTCAATCCATTGAAAACAATGAGTTCAACAATTAAGTTCCCTCACTTAGCTTCACAAGCCATTCATTTTTGTGTATAGAATTGAGAAGACAAGCTTTTTATATACATATGGGGTGGTAGGAGATAAAACAAACTATGTAGGATATATAAATTATAATTAGTAGGTCATCAACTACTCATAGTCAAGTCAAAAGCAAGAATTGTGATTGAAGTAGAATTTTAGGACTCATTTAGGTAGAGTAGAATAACTTCTTCTTTTTCAACTTTGAACTAAAAAAATTGGGAAATCAAGTTAAATTTCATATTCAAAAATCCATTTGAGATTTCGAGTCTCCAATAAAAAATTATGGACAAATTTCAGAGTGGGGTTGGAAGGGACATTTTCAAACACCTTCTCTGAATTTTATCCATAATTTTTTATCAGAGGCTCAAAATAACAAACAAAATTTGTAAAGATGAAAAGAGCTTGATTTGAAAACATTTCTTGGTTCGAAGGTTTTTAAAAAGAGTTATTCTACTATGCCTAAATGAGGTATCAAATTCTACTTCAAAAATAATTCATACATTTTGACAATGAGAGGTCAAGTTCTTGTCTTCAAATTATCCCATACCCCTCAAGGATTCATGATGGACAATGGATTTTAATATAAAAATGACATCTACACCCAAAGGTCCCACAATTGTCAATGAAGCAATCCCTTCGTCGGGACATCAACTTCTTTTTTTGATGGATTATGGTTAAATGACAGTGGTATTTGATTCAAGTGATTCTTTAGATTTTCAACAAACCATCTTAACATTTATTTGTTGATTTGTTTGATTGGTCCCAGAATTAGCAAAAGAATAGAGAAGACTATAAATGTATTGCCACTATCATCGTACTAAAGTTTACTTCAATTCTCCATGATGTGTGGATGAATTTTATAGATGATAACTCTAAGAGGAAAAGACAACTTTTTTGAAGGCTACTAAATGTTATGTTGGTGTTAAATTGTTAGATTACAATACTTGGGTTTTCTTGAATTGGTAGAAGTGAAGTTGGCTGATCAATATTTATTTTTTTCAATTCTATAGGCATTTTTTTGATGGAGTATACATTTGCCATAAGACCATCTATAGCGGAAACACCATAAAATGTCAATATAAACAATATAGCATAGTTGGAGATAGATTTTTATAGAATTTGTTTTTAGTATTAGCAATTGAAAATCATGAATTTAAAAAATTATGAATATGGCATGTAATTTCTATGAATTTTCCAAGTAGAAGCTCCCTAGATCACTAAAAATATCATATAGCTAGATCTAAAACCAAAATCTAATGAAATCAATAGTAACTATTCGTTGTTAAGTAAGGGACAATTTGATGACACTTGTGAGGGGTGCTTTAATGGAAGTCGAGGGACACTTCAAAGGAAATCTATTGTACATGAATGAGTATAATGGCGTTTTGGGGTGTTTCTACTTCACAATGCTTTGGAATTGTTATTGCCTTAGTAGGGATATTTGAAAAGCTCTTCCATCATTTCTATGCTAAAAAAATGTTTAATCTACGATCTAAGGTAAAGGTATTGGATCGTGGCAAACCATTTGACTATAAAATTTCAAAGTCAACTTCCTTGTGACACTAGACTTTTGGATGCATGGGCTCTTTATAAAGTTGAAGAAATCTTATTGACCATGTACCCCAAATAGCATTGACCCCCATGCATGCTAAAATGGACATGGCATAAAATCACATAGGTATTGGATGAGTTTATGTATGTAAATGAAAGGAATATCATTGCAAGGGTATAATACAACAACCCCATCCAAATACAACATAGAGAGACAAAGAGACTAAGATTGGATTGGATAGGCACAAAACAAAATAGTCTAACTACAAATAAAGTTACATACTAGAAGCCCCCCATGGCAATGCAACCACCACTGGTGGACTTTGGAAACAAAGTCAAGAAAAAACCCAATAAGGATCCATTTGTACTTGTCATCAATGAAGGTAGCTATTTCTCCAATATTTTGTTTTTCACCCTTTTACACTAAATGTGTCCCATAATTAGTCGATGGATCAATTGGATCACATTAATTTTTTTGACTAAATTACATTTGACAAGCCTAGTCTTCACATGGTAGTATAGAATCTTTTAAGAATATTTGAAAGGGCTTTAGCACTTTTCATCCACTTTGGCCGTGTATCCACTTGTACCTATAACCACTTTCTAAGTTTTATTGTGGTTGTACTACTAGAATCTAATGTCATTTTAGCATTAGAATATGTGTAGCATATATCCGTATGTGGACTTTCAATAATAATTTATAGTATAATATAATATCGGGGCATTCTAATCAAGGACCTCATGTTTCTTGATAGATCTTCCGTCATTTGAACCAATGTTTTTGGTCAATTGGACTCACACATTCAAAATAGTCAACAATATATTGACTAATTGCTAAGATAAATCCATATTTTTCATTTGTCTCCAAATATAGGTTCCTTTTGCCAAACATTAGTATCCCTTACATTAATAGCATATCCCTAAGGGATGGTCCTCTAGCATCATGGATAGAATTTTACCTCAAAAACCTCTTGCCATACCTCATAAAAGCGGTAAACTTCAAAGAACTTGAAATTTTTTAATCCTAATCACTATACCAAAAACCTAAAATCTGAACTTGTTTAGGTCCATTTGTCTGTGTGCAAGTTTGTAAGTTATCACTTTCCGCTCATAGTTTGATATTTTGTAGATTTTATAGATTTTATGTACAAAAATAATAATAAAGAAGAATCCTTGTTTAAGGGTGCATTTCATGGATAATGAAGTTGCACATGTACTATAGTTTACTTAAAAATACTAAAAAACAATCTTTGAAGTACGATAATCTTTTGAATTGCAAAAGTTGGTCTTCGCAAAAAGAAATAATTGCAACAAGCAACTCAAATTCTTAGTAATTCATGAAGCATTTGTAAGATCATTAGAAAAATTTCATTAAATGTTTTTATCATTGAAAGAGAACTTGTGTAGCTTCAAAAAAATTTCATAACAACTCGTACCTAAAATTGGAAATTTGGAGGTCAATTGAATAAATCTAGGATCCTAGAATTCAAATCAACAATGTTTTAGACACTCTAGAGGTCTATTCAAGCATGTGAAGAGTATTCTTTTGCTTTCTCAAATGCTTTGGATATAGTAGAATGGTCAAATTCTTTGAAAAATTCATATTCCTAATTAATCTAATTTTAGGAATTTGGATTTCTTTGGATCATATCTTATCTCTACAAATGGACAAAAAATGTAGAAAAAAGTTGAGTGGGCCTTTTGAGCTCAATGGCTCCTTTAATTGGTTTGCCATATAAAGATTTCATGTAGAAGTTAGTTGTTGATTTAGCGAAGTTGTTAGTACTTTTTTTATGAAATTTTCAAGGCTTAGATTGAAAAAAGAGGACTTAGCATTGACCAAAAATGTACAAAAGGGACTTTCTCTTCTTCTCAAACTTCCACTTTGTCTTTTACTTCTACTTCTCTCATCATTGTTGGCATTGTTAGTGCTAGTCTTTCTTCATTTTTATTTTTAGGTTCTCAAAACTAATCTTTTAGAGCATTTTATAAGCCTTAGCTTTCAAGGTTGTTTTTGGAGCCCCTTGGAATATAAAGGATTTGTTTTACTTCTTCTTCTTCTTCTCTCTCTCTCTCTCTCTCTCTCTCTCTCTCTCTCTCTCTCTCTCTCTCTCTCTCTCTCTCTCTCTCTCTCTCTCTCTCTCTCTCTCTCTCTCTCTCTCTCTCTCTCTCTCTCTCTCTCTCTCTCTCTCTCTCTCTCTCTCTCTCTCTCTCTCTCTCTCTCTCTCTCTCTCTCTCTCTCTATTTCAAATTTCATTTTTGTTTCATAATTACGTAGATAAGAAATCTAAACCACTTATGTTTGTGACATTGATTTGTGGGAGTCTTATAGCTAAGGATTTTTTTTGGTTTCCTCATACTACCTTGTTTTGTTGTTGTTTTGCTTTGTAGTCAAGTTTAGTTCTTTCTTCATAAGTTTGAGAGAGCGGTTCACTTACAATAACAAAGGAATACAACAAAATTGTTCATATTTTTCCTCTAGATTCATCAAAGACTAGTTGTCCATTGTTTGTATAATCCTTGCTTATATGGTCTTGTGGAATATTAGAAATCCTTAGAGTTTAAAGACTTAGATAGATACTTATGATATTAGCATTAAAATCTTGTTGACTTGTGGAAGTGTTGTTTACTTAAGCTTTGAAGTGTCAATCTTTGCAAGAGGGGGGAGGAGAAATTAGGGAGTTCAAGAAGTTTGATAGGGAGTAATTGAATGAAGCCCTATAGTGTTTTGCCTATGATTTTAGCAAATTTATACAATAATTGTAAACTTTATAGGAACTTAAATAAAGTGACATATATTATAAAATTTGTTGAAATTTTGATAGTTTTGTGCTCAAATCATATTAATGGATTTTTAGTGTAATCATTTACATTGTAAAAGAACTACTCAAAACTGTCAAACAATTTCAAAGGTTTGAAATACATTTTGTGAAATGAATTAATTAAATTTTGAAAATAATAAATCTTGGCATACTAAGGAAGTCAAAGATGACAATGCCAAATAAGATTAGTTGACTTTATATCATTTATTGGGATAATTTTATAAATTATCAAATCAATTAATTTCATAATTTTATATATATTCTAAAGTAGCTTTGGAAGTTATAATTTTAATATTAAAATTATGAAAGTTGAAAATGGAAAAAGACAGATTGAATGGGAGTGAAAAATCAAGTCACAATACTTATGGTACACATTAAAAAAATCTTAATTAATCAAAACTTCTAAATTTGAATCAAAAATTGAAAAATTATAGTGGAATGATTAACAAGGTTTATCCTACTCGTATGTGAAAAAATTATTTTTCTATAGATATTTTTTCAATATAATGGTGGAAAGCTTTAAAATGTTTTCTAATGAAAATTATATCACTTATAATATACATTAAAATAATCTAAGATTTACCAAAAAAATGAGAAAAAGTAATTTGTAGTTTCATTTTAAAATTCAAATTTAGAGAATGAAATAAAAATTTAAAAAAACTTTCAAAATTGTGAAATTTTAACATATGGAATTGGAAATTGCAATAATTCATTTAATTTTTTTCTCAAAATTTAACATGAAAGAGAAATCAAACTCGTCAAGCTTCATTTTCTTAGGTTAATAATTCCCTTTGTCTGCAAAAGTGGTAGTTTTTAACCCCAAAGTATGCAAGAGATCTTGGGTAGTTATGCATGGAGTCAATTTTGGTCAGATGTTTATGAAATTTTGATACAAGGTGCAAACATGTACCCTGTTAGAGGGAATATCAATTTTTTTCCCAATGAGGTGCCCAAATCAAAAGTTATGTTGCCTTGAATTTTTGGGGCAACTTAGGCAGCATGTGCAAAATTCCTTTTCTACTTTTGAAATTTGGCAAGTATGTAACTTACATGATACAAGATGAAAATGTAAAAAATAGCCCATGTGTAGTGTAAAAAATTCATTCTAGGAGGAATTAAAGTATCCTAACCTTGTTGGGCATGGTTGGAAAAAAACACTTTTTCTTCTAACTTCAAACATTATAATCTTTCAATCCGTACCATCCAATTTTCTGAAAAATTTTCCACACAATCCCACAGTAGACTACTACAAATTTCTTCATTTCAATTTTGAAAAAAACTTTTTTTTTTCATTTTTTTTTCTCATTGCCCTATAAAGTGTTAGTTTTTCACAATTTCTGCCCAAACTATGCCTCCGTCCTTTAGGTGTTTACAATTTCCATTCCAAATGTGTCTTAGTCATTCAGGGGTGAAACGCATTCCACTTTAGATTAGAAGATCATAGCTGTTGCTGCAACTTTTGTTGGAAAACTGCCGGTGCCGGCTCTTTCGAATGCAATGCCGGACATTTTCAATGAATGAATTTGGTTTGCTCCTTTCCACCGTTGCGCAATGGGCCATGGAAAGGCTTTGAGAACAGAAAGCTGCATTAGGAGCTGGCAGCGGTTCCTGGGTCCAACTTCAGGCATGTGAAAGTAGGGAGAGCCAATGGAAGGGGGGGCATGTTCAAAGGAACTGACTGACGTTGCAGGAACTCACGACTCATTCATTCAGGGATTTCGCAATGCAGGGCACATCTGCTGCTGCAATGCTGCCTGGCTGGCTGGGAATAAGTTAAGTTACCCTAAGGTATGTGAGAGTCAGGGCCTCTTCACACTATGGCCGTCCAAGTCAAGAGGCTGTGGGATTGAGTGGCCAAACTTTGGTGAGAGTCCAAGGAAATGAGCAATAAATAGGCCAAAAAAATTAGGAATTGGAGCCTTCGGCTAGCCATAGTGTGAAGCCTTCAAAGACCAAAGTCCAAAGTCAAAGCCCAAAGCCCAAACCTATTCCATTTTTTCAACTTCTAATCCATCCAATTTCTGAAATTTTCAATAAATTGTCACCCATGTGACAATTTTTTCAAGCAAAAGGTTAAAAAACATGAGAAACAAATCAAAAATGACCTTGGAAAAATAATTACAGCACATGCTCTCATCATTAAGCAAGGAATATGAAGGATATAAATGGAATAAAAAGGTGGCATTAGACATTGAAGGGAAGTAGGTTCATAGAATGCAAAGATTCCCCATTGTAATGGTGGAGACTAGGGTTCAAACCCCAATGGGGACACAAATAAACAAATAAACAAGGGAGGGCATCCTACCTATTTTTGCAAAAACAATCTGATCTAATGGCTCAGATTTTCAATGGACTCTCGATCTTGTGCCGTAGTGTGAAGTGGCCCTCAGAGTGGGCATAAATAAATCAAGCCACTTTGGGTTTTTTTAAGTGCCACATGTCATATTGGGATTGGTGGGATACTTGAAAATTTGGCAAGGAAATTCAATTTCAGCTCATCTTTGACAAATTAAACCCTACATAACACATAACAACAAGTTTTGCAAAAAAGTTCTTATCAAAAGGTGCAACCATGTACATGTAGTGCCCGTCTAGTCATTTTGTTGTAGCTTTCCATCTTCACCCTTCCACACACTAATGGGAAAAATTGGGTGGACCATTGTATGGGATCACCCAACATGACTAAATAAAACCGGAAGTTCTTTGAAGATTGCTTAAATTTTGGTAGAGCTTCAAGGAAGAGATAAAAAGGTGAGAGACAAGCACTTTTAATCTATGATTTAATTTTAAAAAACAAATAAGGGAACTTGTCAAATAGGAAAACCTTCCCATACAATCTTGACAAGCTTGCATTTTTTTAGTTGACATGTCATGGAGATGATAGATTGGGAATATTAGTGAACATGTGCATCACCATGTCCATCACCATGTCCCTACATTTATTTGGAAATATGCTCCACAAGTGGAGAATTCATAAAATGCCCTATTAACCCCTAAAAGACACAAGTATATGTAGGGCAAAAATTGTCAAAAACTATAATTTTTTAGGACAATGAGAAAAGAAAAAATTTTAGGTAGACTTTCTTTTTGTATTCAATCACACAAATTTGTACTAGGTTACTATAATTAATAGGAATGTATAGAAACACATTTAGAAGCTTTGATTGCATAGATTGAAAGATTATAAGATTTTAAGTTAGGGAAAAAAATCCAACTTTGCTTGACAAGGTCAACTCACTTCAACCCTATTATCCCTAAAGACATAAGGGGGGTCAACCCTCCAAAATTACTTCTAAATACCCATTTCTAAAGATCAACAAATTAAACATTTCTTCAAGAAATTTTTATAAGATTTAACTATATGATCTTGTTTATTATCATCAAATTAGTACACCTCGCAATTTTTCAAGAATTTGACAGCATAGATTTTGAGATATTTGCAATCAAAGCTCAGTTTCTGAAAAAACATTGTTTTTTTCCTAGGAAAACTATCTTTTGGAGGTCATGTCTCAAAACTTTTGTAATTGAAAAGTTTTTCGTTTTTGACCAAATGCAATAATGAATAGTTAAGAATATACATGCCAATATCCTTGAGTATTAGAGCTATGGAAGATTACTTACAAAGATTTGTAATTAATGGAGCTTCACTAGGAAAACAAAACAAAATTTCCACCTAACCAACCAATCAACCCTTACCCACTTGTACTACCCATAGAATATTTGAGGTGGATAGGTGGCCTCTCATTGGCTAGGCCTCTCTCCCAAGACAATCAATCCACATAGGTCTATCATTCCTTAAGATGTTTGAATTTGAAAAATCATCCACAGTGGAGTTTTTCTCCAAATCAGGAGTTTCTTTTGGCCATGGAAAGATTACTCAACAAACTACATGAAAAATACATGAAACTTCAAAAAGTATATTTTCTTGGGATCTAATGTTACAAAGTTGTACAAATAGATTTCAAAATAGCATGAGCCCTTATTGAGGAGATGCTTTGGATACAATCTCTTTATACTTTTACCTCCCCTAAATAATTGTAAACTTACTTCCAAATTCACTTTTTTTGAATATATATCCTATAATTTCCACAACAATAAAAAAGATGTTATAGCTAGCTTTGACCTAGCATAAATGATGGACAAGCACTCCAAATCTCTTGAAATTTTGCCAAAGTATAGATTAGCTTGTCAAGTATTCACAAATTTAATTTTCATCTTGATCTTACATATTGTCCAACTTCACTGGATAGTTTTCCATAACAAACTTTTTTAAAATTTACAACCTCCACACTTCATTGTATGTTGTGTATAACTCAAGGTCTATATCCATTGTAGCCAAATTTTTGATGCAAAGTAGTAGATAAGTTAAGAAATATATCCTCTTAAGTTTATAGCCATATCATTGAAACTCAATCAAATTGATCCTCCCAAATACATTCTTTTGGGTTGACTTAGATCGGACCAAACACCTCCACTTTGAAGCCCCATATTTCCTATTCCATAATTGATCTAGATTTCAAAATTTGGTATTATATTAGATCAATTGTCAAAAAAATTTGATCCAAATTTTTGTCTTGATGCAACACTTTATCAAAACACAACCCCAAAACTTCCCACATCATTCAATGCTTCTTTAAAAAATAAATAATCAACAAACATACAACTTAGCACCCAAGTGCATTCCATGCCTCCAAACACCAAGAACCAAGAGAGAGGCAAGGGGCTAGCCCTTGCCTTGCCTCTAAGTAGCAACCACAACCTTAAGAGGCCAACTGTTGGTAAATTCTATCCCCCTTAACTCCAAAGTCAACTACTAACCAATTGGTTATCAACTAAAAATTAATATGAAATATTAACAATAAATTTGTACACAACACATCCTTTAAGATACAAAAATGCCTACTTCAACTAGTAGATGGCCTACGTCATGATACTGCAAAGCCACTAAAGTTGGGCAACGACGATAAAATGGTTGATTGGGATTTTAACACTTGAAGGACATTGGAAGCGTAATGAACATTTTGAAAGTCAAATCTCAATTTTCACATAATTCTTGATTCTAAATACTTTTTACTTCCAATGAATTTTTTTTTACTTCAATAATCTTTCATAATTCTATTTTTCTCTTCAAAATTGTTAAATCTATCATTTTTGTAGCTCTTTGAAGGTAGCATTTTGAAAATTGAAAATACACCACTTCTAAAAATTTTCTATCAAATATTTTTGGTGTAAATTTAAGGAATATTCCAAGTACACTATAATATTAAGCACTATTATCTACAAATCTCTTAAATTTTTTATACTATCTTAAATTTTTTTTCATGAATATGATTTTTACAGAGAAATAATTTTAGAATTTTTTTTTAATCATTTTGATATTTTTAATATAAAAAATTGATAAGAAAATTTAGATATATATCATTACATATTGAAAAGTATCAAATTTTTCAAATCTATATTTTATATAGAAAACTAAAGAAGTTTGACCATGCAAGAAGTTGGTTTGTTCCTTAACTTCTAAGTACCTAAGCCTTTTCAAGTGTGTTTTTCCTATAAAAAAGAGCATGGGCTTATAGTCTTCCTCAATGAAGCAATTTTTTATTTTATTTTCAGAATTTAACCATATAGACATTTAAAGAGCTTATTTATTAGTGTACCTACCAATTTTGAGTGTGAAATTCCATAGGAGTTATGAAATTATAACAAAAAAAATATACACATCCTATTTTTAGTATGTTGCCCCTACCCATAATGTTTGAGAAATTTGCATACAAGAGTTTTTTTGGATTGGAGGTGACATGAACAACTAGAAATTGTGTTAGCACGTTGAAATGTACTTTCAAAAACGTCAAGTTCTAATGAAGAGCTATCAAACTCATTACACAATCTACCTTGCAATTGTTGAAATGCAATTTGTTTATAAGCATAATTGCAAATAACTCCTAATCAACACTTGTATGTTCAAATTTTTAACTTTAAAATTCATGAAAACACTTTACTCTTTCCATTAATTGAGACCATTTTCAAAGCAAATGGATAGGTGCAATTTTTTAATTCTCAAATCAAGTGAATTTGGCATACTTTGCTCAAAGCCGAGAAATGATATAAAATTGGCAAGCTTTACTCTCCCACTAATGGTACATATATGCCTTTGAAGACCTCTCAAAAATCAAACATTTACCTTTTTCAATGAAAAATAAAAACTTCAATATTGAAGGTAAAACCAATAGTTTACCTTCAATACTATTAAGAAAATAATCTTAGAACCATCAAAGGAATTTAATTGCCCACACCAAAACAAGCTTGAAATTTTAGATCAACCAAATATGGTTAGTTAGGCAGTTAGGGGTTAAGGATTAACTCCTATTGAAGTGACATTTTTACATTGGACATGTTTTTTTGGAAGAATTGCATCCTATTTCATATCAATTATAAACTTGTCAACTTTTAGAAGTAGAAGAGTTTTGCAAATGGTGTGTAAAGCTATCCATATTGCCAAAAAAGTTCAAGCAACCTAACTTTTGATCTTAGCCCCCCCCCCCCATTAAAAATAGCAATATTTCCAACAGAAGGTACATATTCATACCTCGTGTCAAAATTTCATGAATATCCCATCAAAATGGACTTTGTGTGCTATTTTTTTTGTGTATGTTGAACAATCACTTGGTTCATTTTGGGTTATGAGTTAAGTGTTTATTCAACGTTTAAGAAGGTTTTCACTTTGCAAATCATTTTTCAATATATTTACTTGGATGATGAGAAAAAGAGGTGTCTATCCCCCTTTGATTCATTTTAGTGGGATTCTTTAGTTATTGAATTACTTATAAAATTTGTGAAGTTGAAATCAAGGGTGTTTCAAAATTTTCCTCACTGTGAAATGTTCCTTGTGAGTACATTGAAACATCCATTACATACCCTTGAATTAGAAGTCACTTTTAGAGCAAGGAAAAATGTAGCACATCTTGCCTTAGAGTCTACATAAACAAAATTGATTTTGGATCATTACACATTAGGACAAGACTTCTTGTTTCCATCTTTTAACTCTTGAATGTCCAAATGATCACACTAGGTTGCATTGATGGTGGTAATAATGTTAGCAACAAAAGTGCTAGGAAAATGGGTTGTAAATCATGAAAATAAAATGTGGCTAGAGATTGCACAAACAATATCCATTGGTTGGATCATAGTTTGGATTTAGAAGACTCTCAAAACACATAATTGTCTATAGTCATATGCCGTGTGTTTGAATATTAATGTGCCAAAGAAAATTGACAAAAAAATATAAAAGATGCGTAGTTGCCTAGGCAACCTAGCTAGTTACTTGAAGTCTTTGATTCCAAATATAAATTCAAATTCTCAAAATTTGATCATCATTGGTAAATGACATGATTTTTATAGTTTGATTAGGAAGTATCTAGTTTTGAGATTTGATATGACTATATATTAACCCAAAACACCAAAAATGCTCCCAAACTGCCATTTCTAGTAGAAGTACCAGATTTTTGAATTTTTTTTACACATGCAACCCTAGGATCTTGTAGTATGCTAACTTGAGAACACATGGTGAAAATTTCATAAATTTCCACCTCATGAATTGCAAGATATAAGCATTCAAATTCATTGAAATCAATTTTTTTGGCCCTTTCAAAAAACAAGGTAGTTGCTCTTCACAAGCTCACTTTTCTATTGAAAAATGTCCCAAATGGTGGTTCTTCTTTGGATTATTTGTCCTAGTGAAGTTATCTAGATGCTTAAGAAAGTTTGTATCATTTGGAATTGTAAAACATAAAGGAAAAATTTGTAAGTACAAAGAAGAAGAGAATCATACAAAATACTAAATTGTTAAGAATTTAGTTACAAAATTGAAAAATGCCAATCCCAATGGTGGTAACGTTGTAATAAACAATCTACACCCTATGATTTTATTTTTTTCAAATTTTTTTCAAATTCGAGTTAAATAAAGGACTTCAAAGTTTATTTTAGAGTAGAAAATCCATAATTGCCATCAAACTAAAACTCATCATAACATTCATCTCATTGATCATAATGTAATGATTAGAAGCTTTCTATGTATGTATAACTCAAAAAAAAAATTCAAATTTTTGTTTATAAAAAGAGTGATTTTTTCTAATCTGCTTTGACTACCTGCTTGGAAAAAAAAGGAACGTATGAGGCCATAACTTTTGGCTCATATTTCCAAATGTCATGAAACCTGGTGCATATAAAAGATATTTCTTATCCCCACCTTCAAATAAAATTCAACTTAAAATATGCAAATCTTTAGTTGCACGTACTTGCCCAAAATTTCTATATTGCCAAAAAACACATGTTGGTCCTTTAGGAATTAGTTTCTTGTCTTTCAAAAAACTTCTAGAACTCTTAATTTGGAATTAGGAAGTTAAATATATATGCTTGTAAGTAAAGTAGTCTAGAATTGCCTCTAGACTTTAATCAGTCATCGATAATAGATATATAAGATTGAAGTTGAATTTTGGGTATAATATATATGAGGAAGTTTGCTTCTCAAAAAACTATGTCACAAAGCATTGTGAGCTTTTATGAGTCAAAAAGATTCTTAGAACTAAAAAGATGTTGAATTGCTATCAAATTTAGGAAAAGAGAATTCAATCAACTATAAAAGTTGGAAAGTAAGAGATTTCAACTTGAAATTTGGAAGGTTTATATCAAATTTTGTTAGCTTTCTAAAAAAGTTTGACACTCTTGATTTTGAATTTTATAGCAGTTGTGGCATTCATTTGAGTGTTGGATACACTTTCAAGAGCTTTCATACATTTTGTATACAATTCATACCAACTTTTGTATGAAATTAAAATATTTTTATTTATTTATAAATATTTTATATTTAAAAATGATACTATATACTACTTGTACAATTCCTACATGAGTATATAATGTTATATTAATATGACAATATATGACTTATATACAAATATACAATATTATACACAACTCATGTGATTTCTATATGAATATATGGTATTATATTTGATTTATGCACCCCCTATATATGATAAATTTGAGTACAAATAGGACTTTATTTATATATATTATCCTTATATGGATATATTGTGCCTCATATATGTCACATGATTATTGGTATAAATCTCTTCATATATATTTTATACAATGTGAAGTTTGCATATATGTGGAGAACATTCACTAGACTTTTACTTTTGTATGATTATTGGTTCTTTCATGTTTTGAGCCAATTCTAATTGTAACTAGAAACTTAGTGTTTTCCAAACACAAAGTTAACCCTCTCTACCCAATACAACATGCTTATAAGGTTCAATCATTTATATTTGTGTAGATGACTTTGCCTATTATTGACTTTTATTTGTAGATGGAAGAGTTTCACTTGGATACTATAGTTACAATAGGTGCTATTGAACATTGAAGGGTAAAATACGAACATGAGTAAAAATAGTGTATATGTCAGTGTCTTAACCATAGAGGACATGTTGTTTAGGCTTCTAACTACTTCATTACCTAGCAAATTAATTTTCTCTATACATTCTTCATTTATTCTTGGAGGAAAGGTAGCTATAGTCATCTACATGCTTCATAAGATTAAAATGAATTTTGCAAGTGGTAAAAATAAATGGAAATAAATGAAAATACTTGCTTCATATTTTGTCTGAGTGATGAATTATGAACTTCATGACATCTCTACCTTGAATCAAGATCTCTGATTATGAATGCAAATTCAAATTTCACAAAGTCGATTAGTTGGTATGACCATATTCGTCATATTGAGACTTTTCACAAATTTTGAGACAGAATGCTATTTATTGAAAAATTCATTTAAAAAAATAGTAATTGAAACGAAAAATAAAAAATGCTCAAATAGTGATCTTATCATGAAATTCTAAAAGTTGGTGTTGTTACCTATTTATAAAAAATACTAGTAAAGAAATAAAGTAGTTTATCTTCGAGTTGAGGATAAAAATGAGATTGCAAAAAGTTTCAAATATAACAAATATGGCCTTTGGTGGTAAATAATAAGTTGTTGCGTTTTCCTTGAGTCACATTGCATCAAAGCATCTTTGGACTTGTTAGAAAGCCTCTTAACCCTCAAACGTTGATACAAACGTTTTGTGTCCGATGGATGACAAGGAATTCTCATGTGTAGGACAAAAGTGCAACTATTCATCTTCAATATTAGGGGTGGAAAGGGAAGATCTTCTATAGTAGTTTGACCTCCAATGGATAATTTTTTTTTAAAGTACATGATTGCACACGGTTTCAAAAGAGATGATTTCCACAGTCACTAGTCCATCCTTTAGGGTTAACCTTTAGCAAGAGTCTTGTCTAGGCACTTCGAGCATATTCACTAAGGCTAGTCAAAATGAAATTTTCTAAATTTTTTATTTTTTTTGACACGAGAGTGTTGAAGACCACATTGCGAGGGTTTCCGTCAGGGAGAAAGGCTGATTTCAATTTTCAACATGTTGAGTGCTCCATCTATCCTGATTGAAAGCCCAAGCATTGCGAGCAAGCCAAACAGCTCAGTGTAACTACATGCAGAAGGTTGCACTTGTGACCAACACTCATGAATCTTCGCGGTGTCCTGGTAGCAAAGATGGCATGGCCCAAGTGAGAGACCCAGTTGGAGCTGCGAGTCTCTTAGGAAGTTTGATCGTGAACTCCCAAGCTTGCCGGGAAACTCCAAAACAATGAACAATTGTTTCCACAACTCCCGTATCGTATACAGTGCAAGAAGTGTCGATCATGGCCGAAATGCAACCACGCTACGAATTCACGGCAACTGCCTTATGCCAAATTTGTCACAGTAAGCCAACTTCAGATGTTGGACCACCGAAATTTAAAGTTAACAGGAAGCTTCCTCCTGCTGTGCTGTGCGTCGGGGGTCTGTTCGCTTGGGTGGCCAGTCCGGTAGTGATTGTCGTCTCTTTTGTGTGTTCCTGGGCCAGGCCACTTGTGGCTGGTCTGTTTGTATTTATTCCCTTGTGCAATGAAATTTCGTTTCATTTGTGTCAAAAAAAAAAAAAAAAAAAAAAAAAAAAAAGTTAACAGGAAGAAGATTAGTCCATTTATCACCTGCTACATTAAGAGGAGGTTGTCTCTTCCTGAGGATGCCGTGGATCGACCCAGCTGAGACGAGTGAATAATACATGGATTTCTTTTGCTCTGGCCAATGAAGACGGGGAGGATCTTACTGCAAGTCCTGAATTTTGCCATAACAGGGCCATATGGGTTTCTTTTTTGGTCCGCGGAGCACGTTTTACACACGCACTCGCACTGGTACGCCAATAATAGGCCGGGTGGAAATGTTGGTGGCTTCTTCTTCATTCAAAACTTCTCCTCGAAAGAATTTGACGAGTGTGTGAGACTGTGGCATCACCTCGAAGTACTTCACGTCTGCAGTAAGCTGAAATTCCTGGGGCTCGCTATTCATAAGAGCAGCTGGTACTTGGAGCGCCAAGCTAAGGAGACCACGTACCTTCGGAAGAATTTCGATTGCACTGTTTCATATATTCCGATCCGCTCATCTTCACTTGGTCGAATGGATCTTTGAATTGCTAATTAATTGACTCTCCCTGATGGACATTAATCTTGAGATTTGATCCCAGTAAGAGAATTCTGTCCACAGGAGGCCATATCTTGCAGCTGCTTCAATGGACGACACTATGGAATGAGTCTGGTAATTTCAAGCATCCCTGATTAGTTTCAATCCAGAATTGAAAAGATCTGAAGCCCGGACTTTTGAGAACTATGGGCCGATGGTTTGGAAGCCTGGGCATCACCAGATATGGCTCACAGCTAAGCCATTCTTCATACATCTGGGGTGAACGCACCTCCATATCTGTTACTAGCTTCTTCCACGCTTGCATTGTTTGACCCCAAAGCCTTGAGTAATTGAACTTGCAACCTAGCATTAACCATTGATGAATTCCACCTGAACTTGGGGACCCATCATCACCCATGCTTGTCATGTCCCCATTATATCATGTTGCCTTGTCCTCATTGTATCATGTTGCCCATCCACTCTACATGCGAGGAAAAAGCAAGAAATAAAAAAAATGAGTGCTATTCATACCAACAATTTTTGTGAAGTTGTGTATTTTAAATTTGATACCTCCCTTGTATCCTTATGAGGGAGGCACCCATGTACCTCAAGGGAAGTGCACACCTCATGGGCTTTGACTGCACCAATTCAAGTATTGGCTTGTACATCATCTTTATTCAATTACGTATTATCCATGTCAATGCTCTTATTTGAATTTAGTGTAAAATGGGAAGGGCAAGAATTGTCGATGTCTGTCTTTCCCTTTGGGAAGGGCAAACTCTAGAATGTCAATTTGAAGGGCAGTTTGTTTTGTAGGCTGGATTTCCCGGTGGAAGGACAGGGCGGGGTGCCCGTGCCCGTCCTTCCCTTCGCATTGCAGGTGAGGCCTGGCGGGTTTCACCCCAGGTGAGCCGGTCCCTGCGACGAAGGGAATGTTCTTTGCTGGAGTTCTCCACACTCAAGTGGACGATGATTTGCCTCATGATGCCCTCGCCATTGGCACCTTCCCCGCTTGGCTTGGCTTGGGCCCATAATAATAAGTTAAGTTATTCCCCATTTCCCCAGGGATGGACGGACCGAGCTCGGCTCTGGGACAGCACCCACCCACCCCCGCCCCGGGGCGGGCAGGACCTTTTCTCTTGGACACCAGAACCAGCAGCAACCTTTTCTGTCAACCGCAGTAGCCCCACCATCTGCCTGCCGCCTGCCAGCCAGCTCCCCCCTCTCGCGCTTTACTCCACCTCTGCCGCCGCCGCACTGTCCTTGCCTTGCCTCCTTTTAATACCATCAAAGCAGCCCCTTCCTATGTCGGGCCGCCCACTGGACCCCGTCCGCTTTCTTCAATGCCCAGTTGCCCACTCTCCCGGCTGCACTGTTGCAGCTGTGCAGCAACTTCAACGCCCAGAGGAGAGGGACGTTTAACTTATTCGATCCACCTGCCTGCTTTTAGTAAACTTCACTTAAGTTACTCCCGCTGCTACCTTATCTTACTGTAATAACGTTATTATTTGGTTGCAATACTTACTGCCTGCAAGGACGGACTGGACTGGACTGGACTGGACTCATCAACGGAGTCACAGTTCACACCATCTGGGTTCACACTCCGTCCGTTATTGCCCAGTGACGAACTTATTAATTCGGTACTGTACGCAGGAAAGGCACTGGCTGGCGGGTGCTTTCTTTCTTTCTCTCTACCTTTCTTTCTTTTTTCTTCCTTTGAGGACGGGAGGGGTGGGTGCTACTTCTATTGTGGGTCTGAAGACTCACTGGCCGAAAAGAAGCTTTTGGAATTGCTCTCTGCTCGCATCAAGTGGGCGGGGAGGGGTGACTCCAGGCTGACTCTGCATTTGGATTGGGAGGCTGCTGGAGGGCGTCAGAGGTGAGCTGGACCGAGTGGCTGGAGCCTGGAGCCTGGAGTGGTGCACAGTACTATAGTGGAGGTGGTGGTGGACTGGAACCCTGTTTCTGGAATCGGGGGTCTTGATAATAATAAGTTAAAAGCTGGCAGTCAATGCAGTGGTTTTATTTTCTTGCGGTTCCCTGGCAAGCAACAGACTCGGAGCTACTGTAGCCTCAGTCTGAGCTTCTGACTGAGGAGTGTGGGCGGGACAGGACGGATTCAATCGTGGGACGGGAACTTCAGTGAACTCATTTGCTGATCATCTGGTGCACACTTGTTGGCAGAGGCAATTGGACACTGAGGACCCGGAGGCTGCAGGCTGCACCAAGTGAGGTGCGGGAAGAAGCACCGGGTAATATAATTAAGTTAGTTCATCGGCAACTTAGTCGGTGCCTTTGGGAAAAAAGCCCAGTTAGTTGCGGTTGGAGTGTGAAGCAGGGCTTTTTTCTTCATTTTTTATGAAGTGCCAAAGTGGCGATATTCAATGTTATAGTGGTGCTCCAAATTACAACATTCATCCACATATTTGATGTATAATATGGTTTTCATCCACAATTTGGCGATTTCATCTAAGATTTTTTTTAATTCAAAGTTGTTTGGCAATTGCAATTTCATCCAAGTTTTTTTGACATTTTGGGGGGCATTTTCTAGCCAAATTATTTTTTGGGGTGCAATCTGACACCATCAAGCCAAAAAAAAAGCCTCAATGTGAAAATAGAGGAACCCAAACTAGAAAAATTATGGATAGGACTAGCAACCAACTAGTGTGCAAAGATAAATATAAAAGGTGGATATGTAGTTGTCATTCTTGTGAAATTTGTTACCCCCTCTCTCCCTATAATAATTTGAGGTTTCAAAATGTACTTGTCCCAAATTAAATTTGATGTGGAGAAAGAAATCAACTCTCCACAACTTCATTGACAAAAAATGGTTCAAACACCTCAAAGCAAAAGAATTTGTAGATATTACTATATAGCAATTTGATCCCTCCAAAGGAAATTGAAACACAACCCCTAACCAACCAAAGGTAATGAATTCAACCTATACTTGAATTGCAACTACTACTAACAAATCTCTTGTTGAGAATTTTGTTGAGTTGAATAAAAAGACTTCATTGGAATTGAATACATAGACCATCATTAGATTGCACTCCACTAACATTGGTCAAAGAATGATCCAAATTGATAGCATTAGAGCAATTCCAAACGGGGGGGATTTGTCAATTTAGCCAACTATTTTCAACATGCGCCACTTCATTGTTGACTTCCACTCTTTCATGCCCAGTGAAATTTATTAGAAGCTATAGTAACTATCACTAGAAGAAATTCTCATTCATTGAGTTGATGTGTTTTTGTGAGAAAACACAAAACTACGTTTTTTCCAATGCAGTTTTGTATTTTCTAACAAAAACACATCACCTTAATGAACTAGAATTTCTTCTAATGTACGCAATCCCTTGAAAGTAGGAGCAACTTATGCATTAATCTAGACATTTCCAAGAACCCTAGATGTATTTTTGGACAATGAGAGTAGGTTTTAGCCACTTGCCATTTTAAATCCAAAACTAATACCTAGATTGTTCGAGGCAAATATATCCTTGGACAAGGTGGGTATCACTTTTGGGATGGTCATAGTAGCAAGCCCTTACTCCATTGTTTGTCTCTATCCAATGTAATGAAATTTGGAGTTTAGTTTCAAAATCAGTACGTTTTTTTAAAGAGGATCATTGTAGCCTTTGTAAATTTGAAATTGAAGGAAAGTGGACAATAAGAATTTGATACATGAGGAAATGACCCAGAAGATTTTGATAAGGAGAAGATGCAACCGGTGCACTTAGGAAAGAAAACCTATCTCCTTCTACAAAAAGGAGACAAATTACAAGGGCAATTCCAAAAAGTTCCTAAACACTAATATATACACCATAAATCCTAAAAGAAAAGACAAAGCCTATGACCCTCTAATCAAACTTGAAATTTCCTCATTTTCTATTTCTATTTCTTTGGTATTTATGAGTGAAATTTTTGGTTTGATTTTTAGAGATGAAATCACATGTCTAATATTTGTCATACAAAACAATAGTAAATTTTTGAAGAATTTTTTTTTAAATAATAAAAAATGAAAAAAATGAAAAATAGAATTACATTATTGTGTAGAACATTTTGGTATAAAGAAAATATTTGTGCAGCATTCTATATCAAAATCAATGGTGTTGTTTTATTCAAATATTGCAACTAGGCAAATGGCATATACTTCTATGTGTTTTCACACAACTTTCAAAGTTGGATGAACACATCATTGATTTTTAGCCTCTATATTTTGTATTTTATACCTCCAATATTTGGATTGTTTATCAATTTCAATTTGTAGGGATAAGATTACTTTGGAATGGAAGAATGTACTTCAATCAATGATTATTACAAATATTCATTGAAAGAAAATTTAGAGGAAAGTTACAATGTTCATAATATAAATTAGAGTTGACATTGAAAGGACATCTTATTAATATGAAGACAAAATTCATTTGTTTAAAGATTCCACACCAAAATTCACTTGACTCAGAGTCATAGGACTCTAGTATGAATATTATTGTACTCAAAATGTAGCCCAATTCCTTTATCTCATCATTAGTATTTTATTTGCAATTATTGAGTTTGTGAAACTCAATCCAAAACTCAAATGAGTCAAATCTTGATTTTTGTGTTTTGCTTAAGTACTCTTCACAAGCTTGAATGGCACCTCTCTCTCAACCTGCCACCTAGGTTGAATAGTCCAAGTTTGTCAACCTAATTTCTATTTTTTCAATTCTCAACATTCTTTTAAAAAAAATCTTGATTTTGGTTTGAACTTCAATATAAACTTCAATAAATGCATCATTACAAGTAAAAAGGATTACTAAACACCTTTCTAAGGACATATGTAATTTAAACAATATTATTACCAATCATTTATTGTATCATTATTTTATTCCAAAGTGACTTGAACAACCAAATAAATAGTTGTAATCTATAAGACTAAATCACTAAAGTTGTTCTTATTAATATTTAATATTGAGAGGAGTATCAAATAATCCCTTCTTTCCAATTATAACACTACATAATGATGTTTGTTTTTTGTTTTGTTTTTTTGGCACAAATGAAACAAAAGTTCATTGCAAAGGAATAATACAAGGCCGACAAGCCACAAGTGGCTTGGAGGAACACAAACAAAACAAACTACAAGGACTTGACAACAACATAATGACATTTGTAATGTGAGGTTGGATCCAACCAAGAGCATCTACACCCTTGAATTGGAAGGGTTTGACATATTACCAAAATAGATCTTTAGAGGTTCAATCCTACATTCCTACCATGTCAAGGTTAGGCCACCAAATCTCAGTTTATTGAATTTTTTCTTACATTTGAATAGTGATTGGTCAATAATTATCTATTTATGGGATGCATTTCATTTGCATGGGTGTAAAAGAAGGAGTTGTAAGGCTCATCAAATATAAATGTGAAATAATGACTTGTGAATTTTAACCCTTAAAATTTATTCCATGATCCTGCTTGGTCAAACTTCATTAGTTTTCTATATTAAAACAAACCTTTCAAAAATCTAATATTTTTTACATGTAGTAATGTATATCTGTTTTTCAATTTTTTTTCCATTAAAAAATATTTGAAAGATTTCTATAATTTAAAAAATAAAAATGTCTTTGTAAAAATATAGTAATTACAAAAATGCTTAAAATAGTGTGAAATTCTTAACAAAAATGGAGATGTTAAAGATGGGCATCATGATATACATAGTGTACGCCTTGAGCTTACACTTAGAGAAATTAGACAAAGAGTTCAAAAACAATGTATATTAAATTTTCAAAATGCTATCTTCAATGTATTACATAAGTGACAATTTTGGAAAAAAATTAATTGGAAAACAAAAGTAGATCATTAGAGATATTAGAATGATAGAATGAAAGAAAACTAAACTTGTAAAATGAAGTCAAACTAAATGAAGCCAATACAAAAATAGTGGAATTTTGAATTCATAGTACTAAAATTGAATCCCTTAGTATTTTTTTGATTGATGGTGTTCAAAATAATCCCACAAAAACAACGAGAACAATTAGATTTCAATTAATGTATGAAAAAAAAGTCCAAAATAATTTGGGAATATATATATGAGAGTTGAAAGTTTTTTGAGGTCACCAAGGGGGGTGGATTTCAAAGGTTTATGTATTGACAAATATAAGGTCCAATGTTGACTATTGGTCAACATACACCTCCAAAGTTAACTACAATTAATTCATAGTTGCAAAGACTTTGACATCAACAAGAGTCTACAAACTTATAATCCTCAAATGACAAGCTTATTCTATTTTTTCAAACTTCATTTGCAAGTACCTATCAATGTGCTTTTTTGTGTTTATTTAAAAAAATTGTTATATTTCTTCTATCAATCATAAAATTTTTGCATTTTTTTAAGAAAATTTAGATTACCTTGAATTTTTGAATATGAAGGTGAAATAATTCATAGAAAATGCAATTGATGCTCAAATTTTTTTTAAATTTCTTTGAACGATTGTAATATTGTGTAGAATGTCATGGTGAAATGTTTGATCATATCATTCTAAAATTAGAAAAATCATCACTCCATGGTTATAGTCCCAAAGTTAAAATTGCTATTAAAATCCATTGACAACTATTTTGGTTGGTTTAGCTATTTTTTGGAGTGACCTTCAGGATTTCTATATTGACATTGAATTTGAACATAATCCACTTTGGGACTATGGGTTCCATTTAAAGTACCAATTGAAAAAATGGTAGAATGACACTTAGAGGAAAACAACATAATTTTGAATCCACAATAAAAACAATAGAATTCTGAAGTTATTTCACTAAAATTGAAGCCTATAGAAAAATTCTCTTTCTAATTGTAGAGGATAAATTTTCTCATGGAACCAATGGAAACCTTTGAATTACAATTAATTTTTGAAACAAACCCCTTAAAATTTTGGAATTTAAAAAGGCAAAATATATGAAAGTTGAAAAGGTCTACTTTTCAACCAAATGTAGGATATGTACAAAATTCATTGTCTTTTGAATTGAGGGAGTTAAATTTTTTTGAGGAAACCAATGGGAAACTTTGAGGTTCAATTCATTTCCTAAACAAAGGCCATAAAAATTTGGACTAGAATTTGGAATAAAAAAAATACGAAAGTTGACATGGTTTGTTTTGCAACCATAGGGGCCAAATCTTTGAGATTTATGTGTTGACAAATATAGAGTTCAATACGGGCTATTTGTCAAAATAAACTTCTAAAATCCAACATAATGAGTTTACAATTTCCAAGACTTTCATATCCACTAAAGTCTAGAGACTTGTCACCCTCAACAAACAAGCCTATACTGATTATTTTTTAAAACTTCATCTTGCAAGTACCTATGAGTGTGATATTTTGTATTTAGTTTTCAGAGATGTGATTACATGTCTTCTATAAGTTGTAATATTTCATGCTTTAAGGGGGAAATCTTAAAATTACCACGATTATTAAAATAAAAAGTGAAACAATTCATATCAAATGCAATATTTGATTGAAAATTCTGAAAATCTCTCCATAGATTTGTATCATAGAGTAGATCATGGTGCATTTTTTTCATTGTGTTGTTGCAAGAGACTCCTATTTTTTCGTCTCAAAACCACTTCTTTCAAAGAGTACTATTACTCACGGAATAAAATCTTCAGGAAATGAATTAAAATCTTCATAATTTTTAAAGCATTCAAAATAGTATTTGTGAGAAAATTCAAGCCTAGAAAAACTTATCTCTAAGAGTCATGCACAAAAAAGGAGTGATGGAAAATGCCAAGAAAATAGATACTTTGATGTTTGATTTTCGAAATCAACAAAAAATTGGACATTTTCCTAACTTGAAGATGATTCTTCTCAATCATTTGCATCATTGGGAAAAAAAAATTGTGTTCTTTGCACTTGCACAAAGCTAGACTAAGTGCACTTTGCGCATATGTGGAAGGTGGACACTTTCTTATTTTTAGAAAATTGCTTCTTACATTTGTGTAACTTTAGTAGAAGTCATCATCTCCCAATTTGACATTCAAACTTGCATTTGGGGGTCAAAAATAGTATTACCCCTCCCCCCAAAGCAAAGGAAACTAATCCAATCGGGGTTGTTTAAAAATAATAATCTAATTTTTCAAAATTGAAAAAATTACACAATGTCTATAACTACCATATATATCTTAGACTCTTCAAATTTCATACAAATTGACATATGGCACTAAAGTTATGAGTAAAAACATATTTGTTCAAGGCCTAGAGGACTAAAAGGACAAGTATTTCTTGCAAGCACCCTATGTTTTTATTCTAAAATTAAGAAAATCAACACTCTTTGGTAGCAAATTCATTTTTCCAATTGTTGGTCAATATTTTTTTAAAAATCTAAATTTTATGTAAAATTATAAATGAATAGACAAAGAATGATGATCAATGAAAAATTGATCACCAATAGAAATTTAATGCTTTTGGAGCTCTGATATCTATGGGTGCTTTATTCTTGCCCTTGGACTAAGACGAACACAACTAGGTTCTGAGTTGTTTATGTCGTAAAAAAACCCTATGGGAGTCTACAACATGTAATCTAGTTACACCTTCCAAGCAATTGATCTTTCGTTGTTGTTTCCTACTTTCTTTGTGGCAAAAACTAACCAAATCCATAAATTAGTGAATTGGGCCAGTTTCGGCTACGACAACCAAAACTTAGGTCCTATGGAGGGTAGTCAAGCAGAAAAGTTAAGTAGCCTAAGTTGTAGGGATTATTTTTCCCTTTTCAAAATGATAGAGAAATCTAATTTTGACCTAATTATCTAAAAGATATTTGCAAATGAAGTTTGACACTACAACTACCTTCTAAAACTTCATTTGTCAATTCTAAACATTCTAACTATCGAATGTCAATTTTCATTGTTGGATTATTTTCTATTTTATAATTTGTTCTTAAGTTTTGAACTTCACTTGGTTTAGTCAACTATGGTTGAATTTCATCCAAATTCTCCCTAACTTTGATCAATTTTCATCCTACTCTAACTTCAATATCAATCTATTTTCTAAGGTTAAACCAATTTTGGAACCCTGAAATTATGCCCTATAAGATTCTTTACCTAACTTGTTTCTAAGACTCCTTGCAATTGCTTATAGTTTTAAGTACGTCTTTTAATTTTTAATCCTACATGCTATTTTTAGGTCTAAGTAATCTTAAAGTTGAAGTTTCTTCAATTAAATTTCTAAAAAGGTTAAACACTTATACTTTGACTTTCCTAGCAATAGCTATTCACTGATGAAGTTTGACCGTCAACTGGTTCATCAAACTTTATCCATTAATTTCTTTTACCTTTTACCTTTGAAGTTGACTTTTCTTTTTACTTTTGAATTCTACTTCTATTCTAGATTTTAAAATTCTTTTCTTGATTCTTTTGGATGATTTTCTAAATTTTCATCCACTTTTAAGACTACTTTTCATCCGAGCATAATTTTTGGATTTTTTGTCTATTTTTTATGTACAATAAATTTTTGGAAAGCTACTAATTTCTTCTAAATACTCTTCATTTCAAATCCTAGTTTTTTAATGTCCCTAATGGTCTAAATCTACATTTAATCTTTAATGCTAAGGTTTAATGCTAATTTGGATAAATCTAGCAATTTGGAAAGTAAGGATTCATAAGCTTACCTCAACCTCAATGGATCCAACATTCCCATCTTCATTTGCCATGATTTCAATGTCATCGCGCAAACCTTCTACTTCCATGTCATAGTCTTTGGTAAATTAGAAGAGATTCAACAACCTTGGAAGTCCATTTCAAGCTACTTTACCATTTGGGGAACTAGCAAGAGTTGATTAGAATTTAAAAAAAAATTAAAAATAGAATTTATTTTAAAATAATTGTAAAAATATTGTAAAAATGATTTTTTATTATTATTTGACGTGGCTGTCGCTTGGCCATATCAACTACACTAAATAGTGAAATTAGGTTGCCTTAACAATTCGGTTGCCTTATCTCAAGAAAATTACTTTACAAGCCATCAAAGTCAACAAAAATTTCTATAGTATTTCCATTTATACACATAAAGGTTCATGAGTCCTAATTCCAACAAAAACTAATTCAAAAGTGGTGCATTCTTGTAGAGTAATAGTAAATATTTATATAGTGTCAAATGTCAAGAAATTAGTATGGGGCAACCTAATTTCACTATTTAGTGTAGTTGCTAGTGCTTAGTTCCCATAGTTTGAGAACTTGTGGGAACTCACAATCTTCCAAAGTAGCTAAATCTTTTCTAATATTTGGAAGTTGTATATTTTGTATTTGTATGATGGCTAGCTCTCCCCTTCTCGCTCTAATACTTCTTCTTTTCCTTTTCTTTTGTATTTCTTTTTTTTTTTTCTCCTTCAAAGTATTTTTGTGAACTAAATCCTCTCAAATCTAATCTTCAAATACTTGCTAATTTCTTCAAGAATAAAACAACTACTTGAAGACAAATGGATTTGGCATCTACTAACTACTAACTAAATCCTGGAATATTGAAAAGTCAACTATTTTTGTTTTTGTTTTTTTTCCTTTTTGTCTTTAAACAAAGTCAAACCTTGTTCGAGGATTCAAAAATTCTCCTAATGAGTGGTTCAAACTCCAACTTGAAATTCCTTCTTCTCTCTCAACTACTTATTTGCTAAAGTCTCAAACTTGTTGGCTTGTTTCAATTCTATTGGAGAGTAAGTATCCAAATGGGGAACCAATTTGCAATTGAAAACCAGTTTGTGTGCTAAAATGCGATGACTAAGGGCCGCTTTACACTTAGAGGTTGGGCCAATTTCATGTGTTAGAGGCCAAGAATCCTCACTTGTGATTGGATAAAAGGTTGAAATCAACCCCAACCCCTTTACACCTACAAGCCGGGCTAATTTGGTGGAATGAAGTATTTATCAAAAAAAGACATGATCTGACATGGCCCAAGCTTGATGAATTGGGTGCACCAAAAATGGGAGGCCAATGTCAAATTTCAATTACATTTATTTTTCTTACAAAATATTATTTTTTTCAACAAATCTAATTCGTTGGATTTTGTGCAATTGGCCTATAAGGTAGGAGGTCCATAAAGCGCCTATCTAAGAGCTGAAACTGAATTTTGGGGACGTGAAACTTCTTGAAATATTTTTCAGTAAAATTTTCTTAAAAGACAAGAGGAATTGACATCTAACCCAAGTCATTTCATATTTTTTGGAGCTTTGTAGAATTAGTTATGAATTTTTGAAGTCAAAATGGCATAGGGCTCTAAAACCGCCCACCTCCTCAAATGTACACTATTGGTACATCCAGGTAAAGATGAAAAAATCCCATGTACAAATAGTGCACATTTGAGGAGGTGGGTGGTTTTAGAGCTTGTGCAGATTTTGAGCCTCCTACCTTAGGTTGAAAGTGGCCTTGAAATATAAGGCCCTCTCTCCCTTTTTCCTAAGTTTTTTTGAATCGGCCCAACTTCTTGGCCCCAAGGACTTTACATATGGGAGAATTGGCCCTCATTAGTAATTATTACTTGGGGACGACCTCTAGCCCAAAAGGGGCTGAAATTTTGTGCAATCGGCCTCAAGAAGAATTGGCCCAGCCTCTAGGTGTAAAGTGGCCCTAAGACTGCTACTGAACCAGGTTGACACCTCTGAGAATTTGAATTTTAAAATAAGCTTCGGTAAGTTGTGATTTTCCACTCTTCTTTTGCTCCCTGGTTTTGGGAAATTCAAAGCTGATTAGCCTTGCACTCTTTGCTTCGGGAAATTCAAACTAATTCTATCCTTACACTCTCTGCTTTTGGAAATCGAAACTAAGGTAAGGTAGTCTGCTCATAAACAGTGCGTTTAGGGGCTGGTCAGCCTTTTCAATGGTTCTTAGTTGCACGAAATTATTTTTCCTGATTCTCACTTGAAGAAAAATTGATCTGGAATCTAACACAAGTGGTTTTATATTTTTCGAAGCATTTTTGAATTACTTATAAATTTCTAAAGAATTCTACCATAAGTATCTATTTCTTGATCATAGGCCTTACAAAACTCACACATGCTTAGTCTGAAAAAAGATATGGCTTTGCCAAAAACAAGCACTGCAGCATGTAGAAAGTAATAGATAGGGTTCCAAAATGCGACCTTTACTAAACTAAACTCTTAAAGGGACAAGTCTTATTTTTTGACAAAAATCACCTGAAATTGTCATTTTTGCTACGTTTTTTTAAGAAAGAAAATAGATTAAAATTAAAAAATCTTACTGTAGGATCTTCTATTATACTTGTATGAGATCATGTGGTAAAATTTTTATCAAGTTTGACCATACAAATTGAAAAATATTAGCATTCAAAGTTGTGGGGGAAATTTTTTTGGAATACAAGTAAACATTTCAGAAATGGACCCACCTTGGCTCTTATTCCATCCACTAGCAAAGTATAAAGGAACATTTGACAAATGTTAAACCAATTTGACATCATTGACGAAACATTCAATGCTTTATACATATCCATTTTACAACTTGTTGAGGTCCATTTCAGACCCTAGCTAGGGACAATATTAAGAAGAGGGGCGGAATTAGAGCAAATTATCATAAAACAACCCATTACAGACCAAATGGGGGTTTTGCCCTCTTGTCATTTCTGAAATTTCCTACTTTTTTTTCCAAAGAAAGTCAAGTGATAGAAATGGTGAGAGTATTTGAAACTATATTTTTTTTGACAAAATGTAAATTTGTTATGAATTTTTGAAGTCTTCAACCCATCACAAACCACAAGAGTTTGTAGACTACCTCAAAACCAACAAAAACTAATCCATAACACTCATCTTACTCACCTATAGTGGTCACAATATTTTCTAACATAGAAGACTTGAAAAAGGCACTTCCTACAATGAACTAACACTAAAAAACTGAAAGTTCCTATTGCCGTCACTAATTACTCCATTTTAGTTAGCTAAGACATTGAATGTGGCCCAAATCTCGATAACTAAGAGAAAACTGTAGTGGGGTCATTCTTAGGAGTCCAAAATGGGTAAAAAGTCTGTAATGGGCTGTTTTATCTTAGTTCTATCTTAACTCTCAGTTTTGGAAATAAAAACTAGTCTATATCTTCCACCTTAGGCTTTGAAAAATTAAACTAGTTTTTGTGCATGCAATTTCTTTGGAAGTTTGAAAATAAAACTAGTCTCTGTCCTTCAACTATGGCTTTGGGAAATTAAAACTACTAGTTTATGTTTTTAACTCTCAACTTTGGAAATCCAAACAACCGGCCTCCCAACTAAGGTAAAACAACCCATTACGGACTAAATGGGGGGGTTTGCCCTCTTGTCATTTCTGAAATTTTCTACATTTTTTTTCAGAGAAAGTCAAGTGATAGAAATGGTGAGAGCATTTGAAATTATATTTTTTTTTGACAAAGTGTGAATTTGTTATGAATTTTTTAAGTGTTCAGCCTATCACAACCTGTAGACTACCCCAAAACCAACAAAAACTAATCCATAACACTCATCTTACTTACCTATTACAGTCACAATATTTTTTAACACAGAAGACCTGAAAAAGGCACTTCCTGCAATGAACTAACACTAAAAAACTGAAAGTTCCTATTGCAGTATCTGATTATTCAATTCCAGTTAGCTAAGACATTGAATGTGGCCTAAATCTCAAAAATTAAAAGAAAACTGTAATGGGCTCATTCATAGAGTTTTGTAATGGGCAAAAGTTCAATAATGGGTTGTTTTACCTTAAGGGCGGGTTTCTATGTGGAGTCAAGGCCAATGAAGTCTACCCATCAGTGGTGGAGTGGGAGTTCCCCAAAAACTGTGCTTCTATTTCTATCACTGATTAAGGTAAACGAAACTGTGACGTACTGAATGGCTGGTTTGTTATGTTCACATTTTTGAAAAAAATGAATTTTTTCTGCATATAAAGATGAACATGAGAAATGTAGAGAAAAATTAAATTTTTATTTTTTTGACAAATTATCAATTTGTTATGATTATTTGAAGTGTGCTGCCCAATTAGCCCCAAATAGTCTGTAGATTACCCCAAACTACCATAGAGTGTACCCATAATGGTCATCTCATCACCTACAATAGTCTCAAAATTTCCTAACATGGTCACAATATTTTTTAACATGGCCATGACATAAAGGGATAAAAAAGTTAACTCTTGAAATGAATTTACACTAGAAAGGTGGAAGGTCCTAAAACAATCACTAATAACTCCACCAACATCACCCCGAGCATTGATTTCAGCCACTAACGAACCTAATGAAGTCTTAATCCCATTTACTAGCAAAAATTTGCCATGGATTGATGTAAAACTGAAATGGGTGATATACTAGGTGTTTGCATTGGGCAGTTTGCCTTTCATGGGTTGGTTTACCTTAGTAGACTTCACCAACCCCGACTCCACATAGAAGCCCGCCCTGACTAGCCTCCCACTGATTGACCCATCTCCTCTAAGCACATGCCCTACGCCACTAACTCACGCTAAGGTACTAGTTGCATTTTTGTGGTGGACTAGTGTGGATTTTTAGTTCACTGGGCTCCGGTCTTTTCTATAATTTTTATTTATTTTTATAAATCAATTTCCTAATACAAACAAAAACAACACCACAATTTTTTTTTAATTCCAGGTCAGGGAATTAACACAACAATTATAAAATAAGCCTTAGGGCAAAGCTTCGCCATCTGGGTTTATAGGCCAGAATCTCTAAATTAAATTTGAAAGGACTTGGTTAGTATGGGAACTTGAGTGGGAAATACTTGGTGATAGCTTTGTTGTATTAGAGGTTTTAACCTCAAATTCTTCAACAAAATTAAAAGGACTTGGTTAGTATATAAACTTTGAGGGTTTTGGTTCCAATCCAAGTCTCCCTAAACAACACACCAAAACTCAGGACAATGTTTTCCAAACATCAAGGTTTTAGGGGGGATGTTCTACAACATAAAGTTGTGTTATCCCCCTCAAGGAACTTGATTAGGAAAGGGTTAGTAATCGCAGACTCAAAGGTTAAGCAAGGACATGAAATGGTTAGTAATCAAGACTCAAAATATGATAAGGAAATAGTCTAAATCAAAGGGCCCCCCACGTCCTTTGGAATGAGTTCAAAAACACAAAGAAAATTCAACAATGATAAAGGAGCAAAGCTCAATGTAATTTAAACAAAGTTTTTGGAAAAATGGCCAAAATTCAAACAACGTGGCCTTGTTTTGGCTAAAATATGAATGAAGGCCTCAAGTGGCCAAACAAGCAAGTGAATAGGATTCTTCAAAATGAAGAAAAGGGGGTGCAAAGTGATAGTAGGGAAGTCTTTTATACATTTCCATGGCCACCTCCCCTTCAAATTACCTACAAACTACTCCTATGAAGAATCCCAAAATCAACTTTTAAACTTCTACCATATTGTTGTGATTGATCGCTCTAACTTTTGGAGAAAATGCTCCAAATGTCAAACAGATTGTGCCATCGTCAATTTGTCAATAGTAGACCCAAATTTGTGCATGGGAATCTCTACCCCCTATTCCTAGTCCATTTCGCAAAGAAAAGCTAGTGATTTGAAATCTTGTGAAAAGATCAAAAATCCAAAACTTGGAGTTCGATTTTCCTCAATGTTTTGACTAGATAGGGTTGTTTATGAGGTCCAAGTTGACTTCACTCGTAAATCGTATGCTTCTAGTGTGACGGTCAATTTATTAGAAATTTAGAAATTTTGTTAAAAGTTGTTGTTGCCGCTAATTATAGTACTTTTCAATGTCGGAATGTCTTGAAATTTGGTGGGGCACTTATTTATACTAAAACACAACGTCCTAATTTTTAGTGGGATTTAATCGCTACCTTGGTAATTTCTATGAATTTTCATATGCTAGTGAATGTGGTTGACTTTCTATGGAGTCATCTTTTGCAATCTAGAAAATTATGAAAAAATCTGGGTAGCTTTAGAAAGCTTCCAAATGCTAAGTGCAAATTCACATGTCTATTTTCAAATTTATGCTAAAGGTGTTAAATTAACACCTATTGATTTGATTCCACTAGAGAGGAATCATTCCCATACTAGGAAATCTTCACAAACCAACTTTGTTGTTGCTCTCCTAGTGGGTTTTTTAAGGTATGAATACTTCTCTCCATCCATTTTGGTTGCATAATCTTCAAACTCATGCAATTTACCTACAAGAAGTAAAAAATGACTCTTCCAATTTTTTTGAATTGGATAGTGACCTTTACATGGGTCATCCAAATGTGATTCTAGAACTTAGGGAACCAATTCCCACAATTATCCCTTAACTCCTATAATCTAAATCTCTATCACTAGGTGATTGCAAGAAACACTTGTCCTATTTTTTGTCCCCTAGCCCTTGGACACATGGTTTTTTGGTCATAACTTTTCCATCATAAGTCTGCTTGTCTTGAAATTTGGATGGAAGGTACATATAAAAGTTTCACACATTGTCTAATTTTTTAGTTTAAAAAAAAAATTCTTTACTATTTTTAAGGTGCCCCTGATTGGGTGTCTACCTTGGCCATTTAGGGGTTGGTTGGTTGGTCTAAAATTGTACCCCAAAATGCAAACTAGAAGCCACAAATTGGAGAAGCTACAAGTGTACTTGCATTCCAATGAGAGACGAAGAGTTTTTTGCAAAAAACCTTTGCATGAGGTGTCTACATAGGGCCAAAGTGACCATTGTTCATGCACATTTTTCAGGCAAGAGAAAATTTTCCTTGAAGAAATTTTTGGTTCAATGTGAGAGTAGGCTTATCTATGAAAATGATTTTTTTCTAAGAATGTTTTGAATTTTTTTTGAATTACTAAAAATGAAAAGGTCCATAGACCCTTTTTCTGCTCCCAATTGCTTCTATAGTACTAAATCAACGGTTTAGATCTGCAAGCACCCCAAAATGACAATTGAGATTCACAGGTGTAGTCTTATGCGCAAAATTGATAGTAGTCCGAAGTACTACCAGTCCTACAGCCAAAAATCGGGTTTTTGAGCCAAAAATGTGAAGTGTTTCTTGTAATCACCCCACTGTCATTAAGAGGTTTAGTCTACTATAACCCAAATTAGGTGTTTTTACCTATCTTTTCCAATAGGGCCTAAACTATTCCAACCCCCTAATCACTATACTAGACACTTAAATTGAAAACTTAAAACCTGAAAGAAAAGTGTTTAACCCCTAAAGGTTTTTGACTATGTTTTCACTAAAAACGCTCCAAAACTGTCATCTCCAATACAAGTACCAAATTTTAGAAAAAATAAATTTTTGGACAAATGTAACCGTAGAATCTTGTAGTAATCTGGTTTGGGAAGATGTGGAAAAAATTTCAGAAATTTCCACCGTTTGGATTGCAAGATATTAGCATTTGAAGTGACAAAAAGCCATTTTTTGGCCCTGCAAAAATCCGGGCAGATGCACTCCACAAGGTCAAATCATTATGCAAAAATGTCCAAAATGGTTGTAACTCTTTGGATTCATTCTTCAAGTCATGTTGGCTACATGCTTGAAAATTTTTGGATCATTTGGAATTGTACAACATATAGGAAAAAAATAGTAAGTTGAAAGAAGTAGAGAATGATTCAAAATACTAAAGTGTTAATAATTTATTTATGGAATTGGAAAATGCCAATCCCAATGGTTGTAATGTTGTAATAAACAATCTACACCTCAAGTTTTTATTTTTTTCCCAAAATATTAAAAATTGAGTGAAATAAAGGTCTTCAAAGTTTATTTTAGAGTAGATATTCCATTACTACCCACAAACTACCCACAACTAAAACTCTTCATAACTTTTGTCTCACAAATCAAAATGGAATGATTCAAAGCTTTTCATGTATATATAAATGTAGAAAACCAATTTCAAATTTTTGTTTTAAAAAAAAGTGATTTTTCAAGAAATTTTTTTTGCTGCCCGGGCTGCCCGCCGAGCAATGAAAACAACATATTATACAATAACTTTTTAACCATGTATTCAAAAGTTATGAAAATTGTTGGGTCTTAAAGCTACTCCTCGGGAAAATGTTGTGTGAAAATTTCAAAGAAAAAAAATCAAAATTCCATCTGTAGTGAGCTGCCCGAAATCGCTATGTTGCCAAAAAACACCATTTGGTCCTTTAGGGGTTAAAGCCCTTTCCGGACTTTAAGGATTGACACATTGTATTTGTAGGGACTTCTACCAAACACGATGGGAACACTCTCTTTTGGTATTTTCAACTATAAGTTGGAATAAAAATGAGCAAAAGTAGGAAAAAAATCCCAAGGCCTACGTGCTAATTAACTATAGGTTTCACAATATCCATGTGAAAATTTCCAACACCAAGGTCTTTTGACCCCAAAACGGAGCCCTAAAACCTTTAGTCAAGTCTCAATATTAGCTTGTAGAGTAGGAGAGCTCTAGTGTAGTTTTGACTTTTACTGTGCCCTTGGGGCCTCAGTTATCCTCAAAAGATTAATCCCTAGGAGTACCTAACATTTTGGAGTTTAAAACCATCAATACCTTTTTGAAGCAAAATAGGTCTAAATGTCACTAAGCTATAGAAATCCCAACTATACAATCTTGTAGTGTACAAATTGTAGATGACGTGAATCCAATTTAGGATCATTTGGCCACATCAATTGCAAGATTATAATGTTTTAGTGTTGAAAAAGGATGCTCAAATTTTTCTAGCAACACATTAGAGGTGAAATTGGATTTCTAAACCTACTCACGTGAAAAAACTTTAACCTTTAAAAGACATTTAATGTTTGGACTTCGTCAAACTTCATTAGATGTCTCCATTAAAACACATGTTTCAAAATTTGATATTTTTCACAAGTAGTAATATTTGTCTAAATTTTAATCTGATTTTTCATCATGAAATACATTTCATTGAATTTTACATGATTTTCTCAAAGAAATTGATTTCAAAAATCATTTTAATTTTTAAAAATGATTAAAATATTATGAAATTAATAGAAAATAATAATGATTGAGACAAACATCAAAATATAATTGATGTACTCCTAGAGTTCACACCAAGAGAAATGTAATAGAAAAAGTTCAAAAGTGGTGTATTTTGAGCTTCAAAATGCTATCTTCAAGGTTTCATAAAAAATTAACTTTAAATAATTTTGAATTTTTTTTAAAAATGGAGTAAAAATTAGATTTTATTAGTTAATATTAAAAAAATCAAAATCAAAAACTATGTTGAAATTCAAGATTTGACTTTCAAAATACTCATTGGGCTTGTAATTTTCTTTAAGGGTTAACTCCTAGATGTCCAAGCACCATTTTTTGGCAACACAATGATTTGGGGATGCTCACTACAAATAATTTTTTTTCTTTGAAGTTTTCACACAACATATTACCAAGGAGTGGCTCTAAGGCACAACAATTTTTATAATTTTTGACTACATGGTTAAAAAGTTATTGCATGATATATAATTTTCATTGCTCAATGGACAACTTGAGTAGCTCAAAAAAATCCCTTTTGTGATAAATGAAAATTTGAATTTTTTTTTCTAGACTTATATATGTAGAAAGATTTTCATCATTATATTTTGATTAATGAGATGAAAGTTATGAGGAGTTTCAATTTGCGGGTAGTTGAAGAATCTCTACTCTAAAATAAACTTTGAAGTCCTTTCTTTCACTCAATTTCAATATTTTTGTATATATATATATAGACACACACACACACACACACACATATATACATATATAAGTGTGTGTGTTTGTTTAATACAACATTCTTAACAATTTAATTAGTATTTTAAATGAGACTCTATGTCTTTTTTACTTACTTTTTTTACTAGCATGAACATGAATTTTTTTTGGTTTGAAATTTTTTATATGTGTTCTCAACTTATTTATTTAACATATCATGAAGAGTAATAAATTTTAGGATCTAAAATCTTTTGTGAAAAAAGTTTGAAAGATGAAATCTAACCATTGGGAAGAGTTGAAAATACTTTTTTTGCTTTTCGAGTGATTTGATCTTGCAATTGGTAAGGTTTCTTATTCTAAAATTTTAGGAGCATGTACTTTAACAAATTAACTAAAGAATCCCATGGTTGGATTTGTTAATGAATAAATACAAATGAAAGATTTTAGCCTTGCTTTGGGTTTAAGTACTTCAAAGCAATTTTGGGCCTAAAAATATCAAATCTTCTATGGATTTAAACTCCTTCAAAACCATTACAAAAATACATTGGTGAAAGAAAACATTATTTCCCATGACTCATTGTGCTTGCAAAATGGCTTAGAAATTTTATAAAAATCTTGTAAGGTTGAACCTCCTACTAAAATGCTTCTCAAATTCTCATAACTTCTTAGATTGATATGAAAATTTAACTACACAAACTAGATTAGTATGTGCAACTTTCCTCAAATTTTTGAACTTTGAATGACTCCCAAACATTTAAAATAATTTGGATTGACATGCACGTTTACCAAAATAACAAGACTTCAATGGGAATCAAAGCAACAAATTTTTCTCGAAAACAAACACTAGATGAAGGAAATACAAGCCTTTGAAGTTGCAACCATCGAAATGCAATTTGTTGGACTCAAATGGAACATCTAAACTTTGAATAGCTCCCCCCAAATCAGAGAATCCTACAATTGATTTGAAAATTTTACCATACAAACTAGAAGAAAGAGTGCAACTTTTCTAATAAGTTTTATTAAATTTAGACATCACATGCAAAAGTTACAATACTTTGAATTGGGCTTCCAAACTATGTGGAGACACTTTTGGTTACCTCAGGTCCACTTAGGGGTGAAGGTGCAAAGGTGCAAATGCTCTTTCATTGTCTTAAGGTAGAAGCACCAATTGTCAACCAGACATAGTACTAAACTTGTAGGGTGTAGTATTTCCATTGAAGGGTTGAAACAGACTTCCAACCAAAGCTTGGAATGTATTTTTTTGGTACTTTTCAAGGTTGTGACTAATGAGGATATGGCACATGTCCCAAAGGAGTGAACAAGAAAGTAGGATGTAGTGAGCAGAAAAGTAATTCTTGAATGATCAGAATTGGAAGAGTCTAGACATTGGTTATGGGTCATGAGTACTTTTTGTCTCCTAGAATTTGTAGTAATTTCAATTTTGGGAATAAAATTCTGAAAACTTTGCAATCTCCATCTTTCATATCTTCCTACATGTAAAAAAATTTCCATAACTTCATATTGCTCAGGATCTACTCCAAAATTGCTTAAATAATTGACTACTTGTGCTTCTACCTTAGTTGGTCTATTGTAATCAACCCTAGGATTTACAATATTGTAACTTGTGGGAAAATTTTAACCCTAGAGTGATGTTGAGGACTAAAATTGTCTAATGAATGACAAAGCATATCTTCGTAGTAGACAGAGAAGCAATTCTTCATCTACTGTTTTTATGGTGGGAGGTGGGGTCATGTCTTCTTAGGCATGAGTCAACCCTCATTGAAGGCCTTTCTTTTTTCAGAAATACAGAGATTCAATTATAGTAGAAACCAAGAGCACCCCCGCATTACGGCTAGGGTGGATTGACCCCCTCGCTTGTCCCCCCAAGTCATTCTAGGGGTGCATATAAGAAAAAGGACCCCCTATTTTGTGCTTCATTAATTTATCTTCTCTATCTCTTGTAGCTAATTTGGGGCCTCTGATTGCAAATATGAATTCAAAATTTGCAAATTTAATTGTGAGTGAAAAATAAAAAATTTCAGGGTTTTTACTTGGGGACAAGTGAGGGCGTCAATCCACCCCGGCCTGCGTTACCCCCGCGTTGTTCCAGAGTGAAGGTACTTGTGGAGTTTTTTTTTGTAAAGTTAGAGAGAAAATAAAAAGTACCTGCATCCGAGTAGCTTGAACTGGCAGGCAAAGTTGTCTCTGTTGAGCATTTTCGATAAGTTATTCCAAATCAGAACTCCGACCAACAAACTGAATTGTGTTGGATAGGATAGCAATAATTCAACCCAAAATGGGACAGACAGAAGCTCAATTGCCAGTGCATTTCATCAAAGACAGACTCACTGCCAGTGAGAACTGAGAAGATATGCTCCCTGTCTTTTTGCAAATGGTTGAAGTGTCATAGGCATTCCTGTCTGGAAGGTAGCAGAGCCCATAATTTGAAAAGTTGGGAAGGTAACTTAAGAAGGAGAGGGAATTGCTAAAACTCCCCTCCCCCTCTCATAAATAAATCTTCTAATTTATTACCCCCTCCATCTCTAAATGATTGTCCCCTTCGAATGTCATATTTTTTAAGGGGTTTGAAGGGGTTTTTTTTGGTTTTTAGACATAAGTAAAGGTTTCCTTCATTGCAAGAGAAAAACGAACAAGTGCCCAATCTCTAGTGGCGTAGGAGAGCAAGCAAAACAAAAAGAAGGCAAAGTAGAGAAGACCTACAATGTTGGCTAGGCAGGGCACGGCTAGGCAAAGTGTGAACCCTAGGTGCAAGCCTCATAAGGAGGTTGGGAAACAAAACCAGCATAGAGGCCAAAGAAGTCCCATCTTTCGCAACTTGTCGATCACTTTTTTAAGGTTGTTTTGAGTAGATCCTATGGAGACTTCCTTGTGGCTAATTTCATTTAGGTTACAATGAACACAACACTATAACTAAACATAGTAAAAAAAACGCACTCAAAATCAAGTGCAGTTCTTTTAACCACACTTTTGTGCATACACGCATAGTGGGTTGTTAGCTTCTTTTGCAATTTTCAACTGAAATTTTTAGGATTTTGGGTCCTATAATATACCATTGGAAAGGTCTTTTCAGTACCTTTCCAAGGGTATATTACACATTCCAAAACTCTAAACACTGTAGTCGGAAATCACAAAAAAAGATGATTACACGCATAGTGGGCCTGGACAATAATGTGGTCAAAAGAACCACACCGGATTTTGAGTGCGGTTTTTTTTACCATGTTTTGTTATAGTGCAAACAACATTCTTTGTTGATTCTAGTGATAGAAAATTTGGAATTTGTTTTAATTATATTTTTCACAATATGATCAATGAAATTAGCATGAAAGAATCTCAACAAAATTGTGGATAATCATTTCAAGATGGAGAGAGTATAATAGGAGGATACATATTAGAGTTTCTAATGTATTGAAGGTGAATATTTCAAATTGGGGAAGCCTCTAAGGCATTCCCCATAGCAACTTTTGAAAACTCATAATTAATCTTAGAAGAGTTTGAAAAATATGAAACAAAGTGGGTTTGATAGAGCTTTTATTTGCTTTTTAAGGAAACTCAATTGAAAAATTTAGTGAGGCATGCAACTCCTCTAAAAACCACCTCCATCTTTGATGAATGTCTTGGTGTGCTCACCAAACAAAGAAGAAAACAATCACTTACATATCCTTACATATTGATGAGTTGAAGTTATTGACCTTATTTGAAAAAACTTTGAAAATATAAGTAGTCATGGTACTATAATCAAATTTTATTTAAAGGCACTTGATATGCATTGAATGTCCCCCAACTAAGTATACCTTCAATGCACCAATTTTAGCATTTACTTATACTTTTGGATAAACCTCAATGGTTGGTAGGGAGAAAAATAAGTTGATCTAATATTCACACAACTTCTAGGCACCCTACTTAAGAGAGGAAGGAAATGATTTTGAGCATTATTCTCAAGTGTTTTCACCTTAGAGCTTCTAAAATTTCTTTGAATGCATTTAAAACAAGCAGCTATATTTTGAGAGGCTATGTCCCTGAAGCATTGGTTAGCTTTGAAGTAATAGTCTACACAAACTTCCTAGCTTTCATTGTTGATGTAGATTAAACTTTAGACATTGGCAACTCAAGAAGCATTTAAAAGGTAAAATCACCTTCCTTATTTACTTTCAATGTTGTTAAATTTAACAAAAGAAAATATGTTTCCTATGATCTTTTCTTTATTTCATTTTGAATTTCAAAAATTGTTCAAATTGCAATCTCTATGGCCCTTTGAATCTATCATCCAAGAGACTTAGAAATACATTATCTTTGGGATATTTCTATTAGGATTCTTACAGTTTGAGATTAAGAAATACAAAAATTATAAACCATAATGTTTACCAATAGTATCTCAATTTTCTAATTGAAATCATATTATTTTACACAATTTCATGATTACTATAATTTTTGAAATGAATTTATTTCATAAAATCATATAAATTTCCTTTTGATTTTTTTAATTATGAAAATATTCAGATAAATCTAAGATGTAGATCATTATATGGAAAATATCAATTTTATAAAATATATAGTAGTTTAATATAAAATATTGATGATGTTTGACTGAATGAGACCATGATGTGTCCTTCAAGGGTTAATCCTTTATAACTAAATCTCTCTTTAAATTTTCACAAAATTTTGCTCATATCTTTGTATAAATGCATTATTCAATTCAATTCCCTCAAAGTGGCCTTATGGGAGGGTTAATTATCTCTTAAAGATTCTAATACCACTTTGGATGAATGAGAAGTTTTTGGGACCAAACATTGCTTAGAAGTACTTTGAACAATATGGACTTTGATACTTTAGAGCAATTGAGAGGTAAATAGACAAAGCAAAGGCTCCTAGTCTTTTTCAATCCAAATGAATAAACGTTTGAAATATCCAAGCTCCAAATTTCTATGAAATACTTGAAATAGAAAATATAATGCTTAACACAATATCTATAGGAATGCTAAGAAGTGTAGTACCTAACAAACTACTAATCTCGTGAATGTGCATTTTTCAATTCTTTCACATATTGATAGACGTGCAATACTTGAAAAACTTTTAATTGAATAGTTGAGCATTCATCAAAATCAATCACATACTGTAGTTGTAGAAGTGCAAAATCTATCAATCTAATAATTTGAAAATTGTACATGAATTTTTCAAGTAATTGTATTACTGGTAGTACAAAATCCAATAGTCAAATAATGTCACAATTCATTTAGATTGTTAGTTAAACACTCTCATGGCCTACCATGACAATATGAATTAGAAAGCCATATATGTACTTCTATAGTTGCTAAATTTCATCACATTTATATTTTGATAAAATGATGTTTAGATGTTAGATATTCCAAAGGCTACCTCACATTAATACTTAAATAATATGAGATGTCAAATCAATAGACATACTATTTTTTCTTATGTGCTTTAATGTAACATGATCTCAAATTTACTAGAATATTCACATTTTTCATTATATAATATTAATCCCTTGGAGAAAAGTCAGAAGCTAAGAATGCAAATGAAAATATTTTCTTGATAAAAGCAATTCTTTATGTGAATCTATCATTTTCTAATTTATATATTCTAATTCAGATATAATTATTTTGAATGAAACATAATGTAATAAAGATTAAGAATTTCATAAAATTGAGGTATTCAAATAATCTCTTAAGGAATTCCAAACCAATATATCAACATAATTGCATAAAAATTGCAAATACCATGTGTCAAGACAATGTGAGTATAAATGTAATCATTGAGATTGTGGGATTATAACATTGGTAATTGTAGATATAAAATAGTGTCTACATTCCTATTACATGAATTATAAACATCTACGAACTACAAATTAAAAACTAAACTAGCAAAACTACCTTGAGCATTCCAAAATCACTCACAATATTTATCTAGGTATCAAAGCACACATACTTACATCATATATTTGCCCACGCCATAACAATAAAGTCCCTTTTATAGCTATTGACAAAAATAAGACAAAAAGTGCAACCTTTGTCCATATAGGAGAGTGCTAGCATGTGAGTATAGAATCTATGAGCCCACGAGCCTAGGAATCTATGTTGTAGACACCTTATGTGGTTATAGGTGTCTATTCTATATACACTTTTCAAATGGTTGTAGGTATATACCTACAACTAGGTTCAAGGCTCATAGGCTCATGTCTATGAATTCATGCGCTAGCACTGTTGGTCAATGTATACACTTATAATAACCTAGTCATTCATAGTGGCTTGCAACCTCGCACTTTAAATTACATAAAAAATTCATACATAGAGACAATCAAATTTGATGATCTTGTATTTGGCTCTATAAATCCCCAAAGTCATATATAAAATGCTTAAAGTGAGTTAGATAGTATCTCACCTTGAACATTGTCTAAAGCCTCTCACAATCTACATTTGCATTTTCAGCAATACTTTCTTTTGGTGGCCTACATAAATCAACAATCATGTGATAAATTTTCACGAAAGAGTATTGGAAACCCCTTGTCTCTTTTAGCAAATTTTTTTTTGTTTATACAATCATGCCAATTTTCTCTTGGTTACCACTTGTAATCATTCTCCAATAGAATATTTGTTAAAATCAAGCCCTCACTATTTTAGATTGGTGATTGAACCTTTAAAAAATTGAAAACACCTATTCAATCAGGACATTAATAATAAAATTGAAACACCTATCTAATCATGGCATTGAATTCAGGTCAAAAAACTTCTTTGAATGAGTTTATGAATAGCTTATTTAAGTGCTACTCCTTTATACAAATATTTCAATGAAACATGTCTAAATTCAAAATATTGAATTGGTAGAACAACAAATTAGTGTCTACATATCTTTTGAGGCTTTATGAAAGCCTAGAGAGGTCGTGACATCTAAGTAGTAACTTCAAATTTTTTAGCAACAAATGAACGAGGAATGTAATTGTTGGAAGATTAATCCCATCCCTTGTACGTGTCTAAATACAACAATCAACACTAGACAATTGTCAATGCAATTCTATAAAGAAGAGGTAGAATCATTGTTATCAAAAATATTGCAATCAACACATGTTGGTGATTGGCTTGAAGTAGATTTGAAGTATAATAGTAATATGAAGGAAAATCATTACTTAAATATTTTTTAAATAATAAGATTTTATTTTTCACATGATAATTAGAGCACTTGAATTGTGATTATGAAAACATCTTGCAAAGGCCACTTTTTCCTATATGTAGACAATAAAAAATAGTAAAAATACATTATTTGTTAACAAGCGAATACTTAATACAAATTCCAAATATTATGTAATTCAACCTTACATTAAAATCTAGATAAATATTGATTTTATAGATTCTATGAAGAGCATAAAAATTACAATACCTTGTCTATGAGTTACTTAGTATACTCTAGCTTATGAAGATTGTGAATTATATGTTCATTGGTCAATGTCTTCCATATTAGTGTTTCAAGGTAACATTTATTGAAATTTGCATTTGGTGATAATAAATATAACAAAAGATTCATATATTTGAATAAAATAGACTTGAAATAATACATATGGTTTTAAAATATATAAATATATACCACTAAATTTTTTTTTGATATCTGAAAAATGCAAAAAATATTTAAATTGTAAATTTTTTTTGTATTAGTATAAAATACCTATCAACCTTCAAAAATCCACAACTTTTCATTGAAATGATTGGGAGAATGCAATACCTATCTACCTCTCCCCTCCCATGACTTTGTATTTTTGTGCACTAATGCTTGTCCAATTTTACTAAGTGGTTATAAAGTGATGAGGTAAAATGTCTTTTGGGTCCCAATAAAGGATAATATAAAAAAATATTTTGGACTATTTCTCTAATCCCAAGATCAAGCAAAGAAAGGGTAAAACCATGGGAAAGTAGATTGGGATTTAAGGAAAGCTAGATGATTTTGTTGAACAACGCTCTCTAACCCAGATCAATAGATGTTCATCCATTCATCATACTAAATCACAAATTTTGTTAGTACCTTCTGTAAATTAGAATTAGTTGGTAACTGATACACTAATACTATTGTTATTAGAAGTAGTGGATAGTGGAAGCTATAACGGCATTGATGGGCTTACTATAACTGCTCTCTATGTGTATATATATTAAGATGATTTACCATCCAAGTCATGCAATTCAAGCTAATTGAATTCATCAAGCGATACTTGTTACTTTGAACGTCTAGTTATTTCTTCATGGTATCAGAGCGAGGCACAAAGCCTAGAATGTAGAAACAATCAGGAAGTAAGAGAGATATAGAGAAGCACAAATCTTGAGTCACGAAGAGATTAGCAGAACGAGGTCCATGAGAATGGCGGAAAATTCGAATGTAGCTTTCAGGGAGGGAGAAGCCAAGAGGCTCATCCAATTACTATGTGTGGGCCCTAAAAATGAGGGCAGTATTGAGAGCTGAAGGCCAGTGGGCCATCACAGAGAGAGAGGAGAGACACATAGTGTTTCTGGTAATAGTAGACGAAGAAGCACCATTGAGGCCCAACTAAAAAGGAAAAAGGTGCTGGCTTGCAAATTGCTCTTGTTATTAGTATCTGATGATCTTGTGGATCTAATCGCAGAACATTCAGACCCAACTGAAGTGTGGAGAATGTTGAAGGACCAATTCAACTCAAGAGATCAGTTACAAGTCTTGATGCTCATAGGACAACTACAAACACTCAAGATGAGTGAGGGAAGCTCGATTAAAGACTACATCAAGAAGGCTAGAGAATTGAAGAACCAATTAAGCAGCATGGGAGAATGGCTATCAAATCAAAATATAAACCAGATCGTGATGAATGGACTGTTGTGTTCATGTGAGAGCACAATACAAACACTCACTCACTTAAATCCCAACATGTCATTTGAGAGATTAAGCACAAGTCTACTTTTTGAATCATATAGATGTCAACACTGCAATCAACAACTAGGTGATGAGGAGGCTCTGACGGCAAGCTTCTAGAAGAAAGCGACAACCCAAGACTCCAGCCATGGATGAAGAGGGTGTTGGAATGGCAGGGGATGAGGATATCTAAGAAGAGGACCCTACGGCACACCACGACCTCTACTGGGACCTTATAGGATGCTGCGACCTCCACTAGTATGTTTCAATTGTCACATGCCAGGTCACATTGCTAGAAATTATAGGCAACCTTGAAATCACTATATACATCTTGAGATAAGTTTGGATATATTTCTTAAAGGACAAAAGTGAAACAATGTCCAAATTTTGTGCCTTCAAGAAGAAAGTTGAAGCTGAGATAGGAAACAAAATAAAAGCACTTCACTTAGATGAAGGGGGGGAATACACTTCCAACGAGTTTACAAACTTTTGTACAATTCATGGAATTCACTGCGAATTGACCCAGGCTAATACTCCGCAACAAAATGGGGTTTTGGAGAGAAGAAATTGCACTCTAATGGAGTGGGCATGCAACATATCGAAGGACTGCAACTTACTGATATATCTCTAGACAAAAGCAATGTCCCACGCAAACTATCTAATCAATCGGAGTCCAACAAGAGCAAATTGCGGTGAGACTCTAGAGACTAGGTACTTAGGTATGATACCAGACATTTAAAATTTAAAATTTTTTGGATGCATTGCATACTTGCATGTACTCAAAGGAAGCCGCAAGAAGCTAGACAACAAGACCCAGATATGCTTGTTCTTGGGATTTGATAGCGAATCCAAGGCTTACAGATTATACAACAACACTAGAAGGAAAGTAGTTATAAGTAGAGATGTCATTTTTTATGAGAATAAGATAGGATATCACTTCCTCAAACAAGGTGAACTAATCTACAACCATTTCGAATCCTCCACTACTAGTACTAGTGAGCTCAAGAGCACACCTAGTGAAACTGTAGAAAACCTAGAATTCGAAGAACTAGAAACAAACATGGCATGAGAAGAACTCATGCCAGACCAAGAGGACAATAGTGATTCATCGCTCAATCAAGATCAGTCACCTAGACCACACAACCCCGCCAAACACAGTCATCCTCTTCTTATAGATCGCCAAGTAGGTCTTGCAATACGAAGATATTCTAGTCGTAACAAGGCCTTGTCAATGAAACTACGAGATCACTGGACATTGATTTCAGAACTTCTAGAAGAATCCTTGGATTTCCACACCACCATGCAGCAGAAGGAGTAGAGACCTGCCATCCAAAGTGAAATCCATTCCATCATGAAGAATAGAACCTGGGAAGTAATAGAATGGCCAGCAAATGGGACACCAATAACAACAAAGTGAATCTTTAAAATAAAGAGAAATTTGAAAGGAGAAATTAGCAAGTTCAAAGCCAGAATCGTGGTAAGGGGATTCCAACAAAGAGAAGGGATCGATTATCATGACATCTTTGCCCCTATTGTAAAATGGTCAACTATTCGTTTGATTTTGGCACTAATAGCCAAGGACAATTGACCACTACTGCAAATGGACATTATTACTGCCTTCCTCAATGGAACTATTGATGAAGAAATATTGATGGAAATTCCCGATGGCTTCCTCAGAGCAAGTGATGCAATGAAGGTCTGTAGAATTAATAAGGCACTATACAGATTGAAACAATCATCCAAGGCATGGTATGACCACATTAATTTATGGTTGCACAAGAGAGGACTAACCAGGAGTGAAAGTGATCCAAATCTCTACTACTTGAGGAGAAATGGCAAATTAATGATTCTTCTCTTATACGTGGACAACCTTCTAATCACTAAAGATGACCAACAGAAGATCTCTTTGCGCAAACATGACCTACAAAGAGAATTCGAAATGACTGATTTCAGAGAAGCGAGCAATTACCTTGGCATTGAGATCCATCGACAAGAAAATGGAATATTTATAGATCAAAAGGGATATATAATCAAGCTTCTTGAGAAATTTGGACTGCAAAATTGTAATGCTATGAAGCTTCCGATTGACCCAAAGACACAGCTTCAGAAAAGCACGGGCACTGGAAAGGCGGACTAGATGCAGTATCGCTCCCTGGTTGGAAGCTTGATTTATTTGTCAAACACCCGTCCTAACATATGTTATGCAGTCAGATGCGTATTAAGATACATGCAGGATCCTGAACTTGCTCACTTCCAAGCGGATAAGAAAATTTTGAGATACCTTAGTGGTACGATGGACTATGGAATTCTTATGACATCTAAGAATGATACCACATACCACACCTATGCTAATGTAGATTGGGGAAGGGATATAGATTCAAGACGATCAGTATCAAGAATCTTGCACAAACTCAAGAACTCTAAGATTTATTGGAGCAGCAAGATGCAACCGACGGTGTCCCTGTTCAGCATCAAGGTGGAATATAGGGTTCTCACCAATGCCATTAAAGACATTGTACACTTTCAGAGACTAATACATGAACTTGGAATTAACATGGACGAACCTACAACCCTACTCAGTGATAATCAGTCGTGCATCAAGCTTGTGCAGAATCTGGTGCTACACACAAGAACTAAACATATTGAGATTCAACATCATTTTATACGTGAAGCTACAAAAGCAGGAGTTGTATAAGTAGATTATGTTCCAACGAAAATACAGCAAGCGGACTTCCTCACCAAACCCCTACCGTACAAGAGCTTCGTAGCTAATCGACAAAGTGTAGGTATAGTCCCCTCTACGAAAAATCATCGCTAAAATTTTGCTCACACCTAGTGAGGAGTTTGCCAATTATTGATCCAAAGAGCTTTTCTGGTGACCTTATGCTTGAAGTCCGGAGCCCTTGGATTTCTCCGAGTCAATCGATTGTCCCACTACTCCTCAAGATGGTCGACCAGATGTCTCTAATGCAAATCCGTAGTTTCCCTAGAACTAGCACCTGCACCCTTGACATTGTTGTCTTTTGAAATCCTAACTATACTCTCATGATAGGGAACTCAGGCATCATCACTTCACAGGGGCTCTCATCCAAGAATCAGATACCAAAAATAGAAACAAACGTACTGAATTCCATCACAAACCTATTGTACTGATACGATATGAAGCCACAATATCAACAGCCAAATCTGAACTTGCAAAAAAAACACCCTAATTAGTTCATGTTCGTAGCCATTAGTACATAGAACTTGTAGAAAAGCGAGACATGCTCATATAATACTCACCAACGACATGCAATCGACATACTCCTGGAACACCTGCAAAGCATCGATCGGTAACATCCAAAATCGAGACATAGTGAATTGAGGACCACAACAAATGAGGGTTTTTCGAGCGAGGGAGGGTGTTGAACAACGCTCTCAAATCCACATCAACAGATGTTCATCCATTCATCATACTAAATCACAAAATTTGTTAGTACCTTTTGTAAATTAGAATTAGTTGGTAACTGATACACCAATATTGTTGTTATTAGAAGTAGTGGATAGTGGAAGCTATAGTGGCATTGATGGGCTTACTATATGTGTATATATATTGGGATGATTTACCATCCAAGTCATACAATTCAAGCTAATTGAATTCATCAAGCGATACTTGTTAGTTTGAACATCTAGTTATTTCTTCAGATTTGACTAATTTTTAATTCAAAAGTAGCGCGCTTTTCAAGTAAGGTAGCTATCTAAACTTCCTCACTTATAATTTCTCTTCATGCAAAAACTCTTCACCTTTAGTCTACTTCCAAAAAAATTCATAACATTGCTCATAAATACTACAATGCTCCTAATAAATGTCACTCAATAGTCAATTGATATTAATATAACTTGGCAAAATATTAGGAGCCACTTATCTTTTGAATGAAAATGACATTGTCTAGTATCACTTAGAGGGAAATAGCCCCAATCATTTAAACTAGGTTGGCATAGATTAAGAGACTATTCATCTCAGGTCCAAGCATCACTTAAAAATAATACCACCTAAATGCATCCAAATAACCATTCAATAATTTTCTTATTATTAAACCTCAAAGGACTAAGGCCCCTACTTCTAGATATTTTGAGATCTTGGATAGGCTTTGATGATCATTCTAATCTACATGTACAACTTTTGTTTCACACCATTCCAATAAATATTGCAAAAGTTAGAAGGGTTTCAATGTCAAAGTGGGAAACCAAAACACTAGAAAAAAACAATGTTTCAGTGAACAAAAATCAGCTGACGTTTTCTTGTGTTTTCAACCAAAAAAGAGAAAATTTGCGTTGACTACAACATAGTTTTTAGAAATTTGAGTTTTTTGCAACACAGTTTTTAAAAAATGTCAGCTATTTTTATTATATATAACACAGTTTTCTACTAGTGAAAATATATTCTAAAAAAATTGGTTAGTTTTTTTGGATTTTATGGATTAATACCTATTAAGAAAAACATACGAACTATTCAATTCCAAATAATGAAGTGAAAGTTACGAAGAATTTTATTTTGTGGGCACTGGAGCCAAATAAATATATAAATTTGTCTTTCGAACTCAATTTGAGAATTTTCATTAATAACAAAAACAAAAGATACCACTTGTTTACTAGAACATTCTCACCATTGGGATCAAAAACTCATAATTCCTTATAAAAGTAATTAGTCTTTTAGTCTTTTTTTCATTTAGTACAACCTTCTACTCTGTAATTTAAAAGACATATGAATTTGAATTTTTTTTGCTTAAATTGAAAAAAAATTCTCAATCCATTTACCAAAATATAGATTAAAACAAATACATTATGGGACATACGATGTGTTATTTTCCCCCTAAAATTGTTGAAAGACAAAATTTCACCTCTTGGAAAAGGCTAGAAAAGCCTACATGTTGAGTTTAGGTACATTGAACTTGCAATCTGTGAAGATGTTTGCTCTAAAATTTTGTGAGGATGTACTTGGACAAGTTAAACAAAGGATAACATGGTTAAATTTGTTAAAATAGATGAAGATTTTAGCCTTGACTTAGATACAAGTATTTTGAATCAATTTTGGGCTTCTAAACATAAATAACTTTAGGAATTAAATTGCCTAATTTTTGTTTGATCTTATTAGAAGTCAAAAGATTATTAGGTTTCTTTCTTATATATTTTTTGGAGTCCATAGTAACAAACTATGAAATTTCAAATGGCTAAAAATAAATATATCTGTAAGTAAACTAGACTCTCATGATGACATAGAGTACATTCTAGTCAAGAATCTATAGAAGGTTGTTTTAGAAGGGGGGGGCAAGATTAGCTACAATTACCTTATACCATATTTGTATTAGCATACAATCTTCCATGTGAAGTTGCATAAGAAAAAATTTATACTTAGAATATCACTATACAACTACTACCTAGCCTAGTAATGGTATTGTATCATTGAGTTTGTACATGAGGTTTTTCCAATGCATCAACTACAATTCTCTGTATTCTTCTAGGAGTTTGGATTTATCTTCTTTTGTCTGGTACTTTATGCAAGGTGTATCAAGTTTGGAATGAGGCTATGCTCTCAAAGGTTTGTTGACTCTTTGTGCATTAAAAGTACAAAAGATTCCATTTAAGGCTTCTATACTACTTTAAAAAAAACAAATTATGGAATTTAAGACAAGGTATTCAAGGTTGGCATTGCAAACCTTGGGGTTATCAAGTTAGACATGGTTATTAGCTCCAATAATAGATACCCTTTACAAAATATAAGATCTCAACAAATTTGCCTCTTATACACAAAAATCTTTCTCTAGCTCTCTACTTATCCTACTCCCCATCTTACATAAAATTCCCTAATATAACTTAAATGATATCAAGTACTAACTCTTGATATACAAATAAAATTCTTGTCAATAAGAGCTCACTTTCAATTCTTGAACTTGACTAAGGTAGGAAGCTTGAAATCTACTCAAACTCTAAAGCCGCCCAACTCTTCAAATGTACGTTGTTTGTGCATGTTTCTTTTTTATCTTTACAGGAATGTACCAAGAGTGTACATTTGAGGAGGTGGGCGGTTTCAGAGCCCCATGCCACTTCAACTTAAAAAATTCATAACTAATTCCACAAAACTCCAAAAATTATGAAACTATTTGAGTTAGATGCCAATTCCACTTGCCTTTCTAGGAAAATTTACTGAAAAATATTTCAAGAAGATTCACCTTCCCAAAATTCAGTTTCAGCTCTTAGATGGTTGCTTTATGAACCTCCTGCCTTATTAAAATCAACACTCTGTGCTGAAAATTAATTAAAGTTGAGAAATCAAATCTAAGATATTCTTAAATTAGGAATGTTCCTTCAAAATCCATATTTTTTTCCTCACTCTATTTTTTTAGTTTGAAAAAATAACTTCCCAAAACTTTTGGGATCTTTTTTTAGAATAATTTTTTGATTTTTGATAGTCGGGAAAGGTACTGGATCATAAACCAAAACTGCTTGTTGGAAAGAGATTTCAGATGATTTGGCCCTGAATACCGAAAAAGGCCAAGCTACTTGCAAAGATCAATAGAGCAACTAAGTTAGACCTACAAAGATCATCTTGCACACCTTCGAAATTATTCAAATTAAATCCACCGTCCACGACACCTGCATTCAATAGCATTCCCAGCCGTCATTTTGAAAATTGCCTCAAGCCGTTCATTTGTTTCCAAAAAAAATAAAAACTGCCTCAAGCCGGCAGAATAATGGCCGCTGTAGTACGTTAACTCGCAACAACCCCTACGTCAATCAATTAATCAATCGGCAAGATTACCTAATTAACTTATTTTATTTTATTATTATTATTTTTTGACAGAAATGAAACGAAATTTCATTGCAGAGGAGAAATTACAAACCCACCAGCCACAAGTGGTTATTTAAAAAAAAGAAAAAGAACGGTGTGAATTGAAAAAAACCCCAAGGGGAAAAAACCCCAGAAATTAGGCCGGCACGTCCGGACCATTCCACCTAGGTGGCAGGTTAAGAAAGGTGCCATTCAGGATTGTGGAGAGTACCAGAGCAAAACACATTGTTTTTGCACCAGGCGTTAATGAAGTCCTGGCTAATAATGCGTTTCCTATCCTCACTGCAATGGTCGAGGATGGAGAGGATATGGCTCCTGTGAGTCATACCTGCTAAAATGGCGTCCCGCCAAGCTAAGTTACAGGTTTGGAGGGTGTTGATGTGTTCTCCTTCGAGGACCATCCTGCTGCGGGCGCACCAGATTCTCCAGAGGATAGTAGATCGAAGGATATCACCAGCGATGTTGAAGGAATGGTTATCGTGACCGCTAGGAGTGATACCGGTGAGAGCTTCCTTCCATGAGGGGGATTCTGGAAGTTCCAGTGCTTGTCTGATTGGCTTGAATCTGCTCCAGACGCGGCGGGCCGCGTTGCAACTGTAGAGGACGTGTTCAGTGGTCTCCTTACCTAATTAACTTATTACTAGAGAGGTGAACAAAGATGAAGTTAATCCCGGAATCCGTTGTGCTACTCTGGCATATGACAGTGAAATGGCACTGTATTAATTGCAACGTTTGAGTTGCTCCTGGGCAACAGTTACCTTGTTCATCTCCGAAGCTCCCGAAGTGGAAATCTCATGAGCTTACAGGCTTTAGGCTACTCCTCGAAATGGAATCGTTCCCTTATAACTTCAATCTTGTGAGTCTTCCTTGAGAGCTGGGTTGAGTTGTATTCTTTTTTTCTTATATATCCCACCGCCCGTTTCAAAGAAAAAGAAAAAAATATCATGAGCTTGAATAAATGCTCTTGCAGTCGTCGGGCATTAGGAAGTTGTGTAGCTCCAGGTCATCTCTCCCTTCCATCCCTCATGATGGTCATTTCATTCTTCTGTAGTACGTATGTGGGTTGAAATCGTGACAACCTTCACGAGCTCTAGATTTTGGAGTTGCCAATCATGAATCGACTACTAGACGATTCTGTTTTATTGCCGTCATCTTCCTAAAATGAGCTATGGAGCATTAAATTGCTTCGCTTAATTAGCTATCGAGGGTAGTTGCGGTGAATCCAGCTCGCGAGCTGGTTTGTGAATCGATCTAGTCGATTTGCTTTTGCTTCCAAATTGATTGTGGTATCCTCAGCTTCTAATTATTCCGGGTGTTGCATTGCATGCGCTGATCGAGCTGGACTTAATTACTTGCAGGCTGCATCTACATTCTATACTCGGAGCTGAAGTGGAACAGCTAGCCATGGGTCGTTCGTTACTAGTGACGCTGAAGAAGCTCATAATGTACTGCAAATCAGTGGAAGTAAAATCTAACTGCGTGTGCGCGCCGGATCAGGAAGTAATGACAGTGTTGTCTCATACTTTTCCAGATGTCCAATTGTTCAACTTCAATACGACAGGTAAACCTGAACTTATACCGATCACCACGCACTAGTGCAGAAGTTAAGGGCGAGACTCCAATACCTGTTGCTTTGCAATGACTTTGAAATAAAAAATTTAAAACCATGTGTTTTGGACAAACAACGTTCTAATACAAATCCATTGCGAAATAATTGCCGATGTGCTGCACCCGCGACTCTCTCTTCTATTGACGTGAAATTAGTTTTAGGGAACAGGAGGGCATGCGCGGACACTCTCAGGAAACTTATACACGGGAGAATTCGAAAATGAGACAGGGTAATACCGTAATTCATACAAATTCTCCTCGCGATATCAGTGGAATCCAGAAGATTCGCCCAGTGAGCGACACATATGCCGTTTTTACACAACGTGGATTGCAAAGAACTTGAGCAGTTCATTGTGATTACTGAGACGTAAGATCCAATCACTAGTACGGAAGCCTGCTGTTGCAATGGTTCTGTCAACAGTTTTGCAATGACCGTCAGAAACCTACTAACAATTTTGCAATGGTTTCGTACAACACTGCTCAATGTCATTGCATCTGGATTGCAATAGTTTTTGCAGCAGTTTAAGCATAGATGTGCACTGGTACAGTGTCCTGGTTAAGAATTTGGCTACATTTTTGCAATTGTTCGCAATAGACCACAAGCTTTTAGCAAAGTGCGGAAGGGGTACAACTAAAACCATTGCAAAATAATTGTTGATATGTTGCAACTGCTCCTCGCTGTTGTAGCGAATTGAAGCGAATTAAAGGACTTTTCTGATGGGTCTGCTTGTGCGCAGGGCGTTCTCTCGTGTCGGAGCCCCAAAACCGTCGCCATGAGAAGGTCGATGTGAAGAGAGTTGCCACAGAGATTCAAGAGAATGACGAACCACTGCCCAAAACGAATAACTTCTCAGGAATGGGGTCGCTCGGGATCGCATTTTGGTGGCGGCCCTGCATGCGGTTCGTGGATGCCACTTTCTTCCGTCATGTGTATCGAAAGTGCGACTTCTGTACTTACTTCACCAGTGACATTGGAGCATTGGGATATCAATGTCCTCATTGTAGACGCGATAACTGGCCTTCGCCCGGGCTGTACATTGCAAAGACGAGGAGTCCGGAGCTGCCCACGCACTCAGTTTGGTATCGGTCGGCGCCTAACTCGTACATGGTCACTGATGACCTTGAATCTTATCCTCTGTCTCACCACAAGGAGATGTGCCACACGTCGGACTTCCTGTCCAAGCGGAGAAAGTTGCATAAAACTGAAGGATATGAGAAGACCCGTGATTGTCTCAGCCCAGATCAGGTAATGGAAAGCCTCCATTCACCATGCAGTAATCGGGACAGTAATAAGGGAGATTTAGGTTCCATTCACCAAACTGGTTCACGAACTTCGAAGCATTTCCTACTAGAAGCTAGAAACTTGCACCATCTTTAATTTTGCACTTAGTTTCAATTTGTGTCCAGCTAAAAATCAATTGCGATAACCAAATGTCAATAGATGAAGTATTTTTGTACTGAGTACAAAGCAAAGCTTACGCGCATGTATGGTCCATAGAGTCTCTAATGTACTTTATGGTTAATGGTCAGTGGAGCCTTTACCTTAGTTATTGAGAAATTCCAGTCCACTATGTCTGGTGATTTACTCCCGGTCGATCTCGACGTTGAGCCTGTCGTATGTCTGCTAGGATCGGAGTCGCAGTTCATGCTCGTGCTGTGTATGTTGTGGTAAATGTTGCGTAGTTGTGGATGGCTTCTGAAATAGTTCACACACATGTGAATATGTGTTTGAAGGTGTTGAAGAAGCTTGGGAAGTGGGAAGATCTAATTTGACGAGCTGAATTGGCACTTACGAAATACAAAGATTGTGCACGAAGCTCAGAATTGGAAGCTCGATTGGGACTTCATCAGTCTTGCTTGTTCTGTAACATGTCCAGCTTTCGGCACTTCAGGGAAGCTAGCTTGCTTCCTCCAAGAGGTGGAGGCTCGCTGAGCATTAGGGAAGCTGAAAGAGATCTTATAGCTTGGTTTGACATTATCGGAGAGTACAGTACCGGTACAGTATTAAGTATTCTTCCCATCGTCTGGCAGGGGACTTATAATCTGGCGGAAGCTTTTTACATGAAAGTTAAAGACTCTGGAAATATGGAAACACAATTTTGTGACTACAAACGCGTACTTTCATTTTGATATTAGTAGCTATTTCTTTAGATCTCAATATTGGATTTCCTGTTAGTTATGTACGTCTCAAAATTTTACTACTGCGGGATTTGGTGCACCGGAGACTTTGGGATATTTTTTGGAAATCGACGAGATGTTTCTCACAAGGTAAATTTACACCAAAAACCGAGACTGAAGCTTTCGGTTCTCGGTTAAGAGCTGCAAGTCTCCAGCCAGCTTAACGAGCCTAAAACCATATTTTTGTGCAATTGACATTGCGATGTTTCCATCTAACAGACATGAAACAAAGTACACTCTTCACGTGGGTATGCACTGTACATTGCACTTATCATTTCACCAGCAATATGGATTAATCATCTTTCGTAATGAGCAACATGCAAAATGTGCTTTCATTTGGGTTTCTGGTGGTTCTCAAAGAATTATATCTCGACACTACGAATTTGGTCAATTTCTCACGTGCTCATCAAGTTTTTGGTATTGAACAGGGGATACCTTCTTCTCACGATTTGATGTTTTCAGAACTTTCCATAACTTGACAATGAGTTTCATATGAGTTGTTTGTGCTTTGGGACACTTTTTTGAGTGACGTATTATCCTCTTGATTTCATCCCTCTCTGGCTATTGATAATCGGAGTTATTGGCAGCTCCTATAAATGGTTGGGCTTCTAGATGTAAAATGTTTTGCTTATCGCTGACTGAAGTGGTTTGCAGATAGAACAACGAATGGAATCTTGAGAACAGAACTATCAATGGGATTTGAGCGCTAACATGAGGTAAGCTATCCCTGTAGTGTGAGAGATGGGCTCAAGTACTGGATATTAACCATGAAACGTTGCGCAGGCCCCAAAGTGGTAGATTCATGTAGAAATGAGGAATGCACCTATTGATCCATAAATCAAATCATTTTTGGCAAAGTACCTTGATGGTAGGCCTTAGGGGTTCTAGTTGGAGTTGCGCTTTGTATGGTGCACAAAACATATATGGTCTCATGCTTTGGAGTTATGTAGGCCTGTCAATTTCCATGGCCAATCTGAAATCTTGTGACTTGCGTAGAGTGCATCCATTGATGGAGAGTACACCTGCAGAAGACAAACTCTTAAACCTATTGAGTATACTCTAAACTGATTGGTAGGAGACATTACGGTGATGCTAGTTACCAGTTAAACTGGCCTGATGCATTTCCGAGCACCAATTTTGAGTAATTCGAGTGCAAAGATGGCAATCTCCAATAACGAGGACTGGTTCAGATCTGAGCCTGGAAAAGTGCCATATTAACTAATATGACCGTACCTCTCATTCTCCAAAAGGACATTTGGGTCCAGCCGTATTTGATGGATACGGTAGCGTACAGGAAGAGCCTGAGGGCGTTCAAGGGTTAACAATGGTAATCAATCAACAGTGTCCAACAAAATCTGAATGGGGCCATGTCTTCTTGAAATCAGATGAGGGCACATTTTGTGTGTCAATGATGACAGTAAACGAGATGTTTGAAAAATGCCTGGGCAAAGAACCAACGAAATTCACACCTGCACAGACACTTCATTCAGTACAAAGAAGCTAATCCTCATTCAGCTCCAACACTTACTCAACCTTTAATTTCTAGGTGTTTATAGTTGTGCATTTTGAAGGTTTGTTGTCCTTTGCCAACATTTTCAAGTGCACCTATGAGGTAGGGTACGTTATTTTAAGCTGGTAATGCTGGAATGACAAGATTTGAACATGTTGGACTCCTCAAGTTACAAACTTAAAAATAGGGGATCAGATACATGTCTTTACATTATGAATAGTTGCATATATATTGTAGTGGAGGCAAGAGATTGGGGAAACTTGTGCATGACGAATCATAGGAATGCTCGTTCCACTCTAGATTTTCGTTGTGAGTGTTAGATGAAATAATGGAATCATATTTCTCTGAGATTATAGCATGACAAATTTTGTGATAGGAGTCATGGTAGGGATCATGACACTGTATTCTTAATATAATTATAGTGTCACTTCCTATTCATGTCAACTTCTTATCACTTTCTATACTCAACCTAATTAAGTATGACACTATCACCCCCATAAAAAGTGAACCAAATGGTGTCTATGCTTCATGTCCCACATGTCGATATACAAACACATTTCATGGATATGAATACATTTGTATGCACATACATATATAGATTTTAGAAACATGGATTATTCCAAATCATTTGAAATTGTGAACTTGAGCATGTATTTATATTGGATTTTGTCATAGTTTTAAGAAAGAAAGGACTTAGTATATCAAGGATAGTTGGAAAGAAATATGACTTTTTTATTTATTAAATGTTGCAGGGTTAGAAAGATATATCTAAATCCAAAATAGGATGTGTGACAAAAAAAAATGTCTAAATCCAAAACAGGACATGCAATATGTTCCAAAATGTGTAATGCATTACTATGCACTTGCATTAGTAGGACACAACCTTGGAGGATAAATGAGTTTGTAAATGTACTCACATGTGTTCACAAACTTGACAAGTAAAAAGGATAATTTTCAATCATATGCTTATAGAACATGATAGATTATATAGTAAACTTGCTAATTACCGCACACACAAAATTCAAATCCTTCTCTACATAAATACACAGACTTACATGTTTTGAAATTTGGCACGATCATTAAATATCATGTTAAGATTTACCTTCAAAAAATAGAATGAAAAAATATTTCTTCCTACAAATTTAATTGCAATCTAAAGGCGATGAAGCTAAAATCTAGTTAAAAATTCCATACAACCCTTTCACCACCCAATGTGCGGTCATTGGGTAGTGATACAAAATTTTATTCCTATGGCAATTGAATTGATAGTTGCATTGTGCAGTTAGTGTACGGTAAATGACAATGGCTATTGTGTGGTTTTTGGATGTGTGCGGTAAATGGCAAGTTTACTCTATATATGGAATGCACAAATACAAAGTGAGTGATAACAGAGGGGTGCTTGCATTTCTAATGCTTTTTTCTCTCTCAATACCTAGAACCTCGTCCTTCCATTCATTGGACACTACTAGAAACAGATGGCAAGGAATCCTACAAATGTTCAAGAAAAAATGTCAAAAGATGACAATCATTTGCAATCTTTGGTACTTTCCATCAGTCCTCCCTTGTCCGCTCTTTCTGGTCTTTTGCTAAAGGGAGTTTGTGGCAACCATAATCAAGTTGCCAAACCTCCATTTGTCACCCATTGAAGACATCTGCACAGAGATATCACCATCACCATAAGAGTACAAGGGCATTTTCATCATCATTTGAGTCCTCACATGTGGGAACTCTTAGCTCAACATGTGACGTCACGTTTGATAAAGTGGCTGATTTCAGTGAAATTTGTGCAGTTTCAGGGGTGTGATTGAAACCTCAAATCTGTACCAGACCTACATTCAAACCTCCGTGCACTTCAACATTACAGTTCTGGTGCAGTGAAACACACCATTTCAACACATATGAAATGTGAGTGTTCCTGAAGAGACAGAGTCATAATCTTGATCCCACAGATATTGGGCCGTGGCTATTTGAAAGTGTATGGAGGCCCATTTGTGTGTGTCAATGATTACAGGAATTGCGATGATGGAAATGGGATTGGACTGAAGTGACTGAGACTAGGATGAAATTTGCACCTGCACTCATGAGTGTTTTGTACAACTGAGAATCGCAATGAACTCCAACACAATCAGTTCGTCCATTTAAAAAATCTGAGAAACATATCTTTGGAGGTGCACTATTAAATATGTCGTCATCTTTATAATCATGGCATCCTGCAGCTGCGCTGAATAGCCAGTTTTGTTATATTGGCAGAAGTTCATGAAATTATCACTTTTCCAGAGGCGTATAGAAACTCAAATCTCTATCGAGGATTGTAGTTTTTAAAAGAAACTTTGTGGATTTGAATGCCACAATTTTGAGCTATGTATCCTGCTGTGAACGTCACGATGGAGCTCTGTATCCTACTAATATAACAAAATTGACATTGTTGGTATAAGATGTAAATTGAAAGCACATGCTGAGTTGCTGACCCTGGAAGTTGACAAATCGGTGAGGAAATCATATTGGCTTGGACTAGAAAGCAATAGTGGATGGAATCCAAGGCTGAGGGAGTAATTATTTAAGTTAGCTGCTTGAAAACCAAAATTGAAAAGTGAACGGAATCTGGCTATTGTAACATTTTGTAGCAATTCCAGGTGTGCCCCTAGCTGTTCACAAATGCACAGATACTGCACTCACCAAGTATTAATCCTTCCTGTCCTATAATCACTCATATTCAACCGTGGAAATCCATGTCTACCATGAAACAATAGTGTATAATTGCTGGGAGAAGAATCTTCAGCCAATATGATACTTCTTGGAAAAGGTTTAATGGACCACTGCGGATCATTTTGGAAAACATAATCACAACATTCAAGCATTGTTGCAAGATGTGTACACAATGTCTGGAATTCTGAATCCGCTTGCTGGTAAACCACCTAAACAGAATATATTTAGACCTTACCGAAATTGTCAAGTCCTTCCAGATTCCACTCACCGGTCAGGATACAATATTTCAAAGAGGTTTTCCAGTTAGTTATGACTTCGGAATATGGGGTTTCACACACAGTTTATCAGACCTATCTGAGCTCTAACTCATCTTGTTTCCTCATGTCGCAAAAATTGGTAAAGATTTTTCTCTTCAATTGTGGAAAAAAGGAAAAACTACTTCACAAGGTGAGATTCTTGAATCCATAACTGAACATGGCCTGCTTTTCAATGAAAATGCTCAAATCAAGACTCTTTCAATCGAAACTTCCCCCGATCTCGCCCTTCGGAGATCCACACACCGCTTTTCAATGTACTCTTCAGGGGAAGGGGACCGATTGGTCCACAAAACTTCCATGAGACCAAACAACAAGCAGCCATTCTCACCCGATCCACAATGCATGAAACCCACAGACTAATGTTTTGACACTCATTCCCAACAGTTGAAAATCCTCATGAGATTGATTGAGCTCCCTACTTTGAGCTTTGTTTACAATCTGGGCCCATACCAGCAATGCCGGTTCAGCTACTAGTTGGACATCGGCAGCTGAGATGACATCTCCTGAGCAGTAGCACTTCCGGCACGCGCAACAGCATGAATCCACACTTGAGCTCCTCGAAATTGAAACAAGTCCTGAAGAGTCAAACACCAACATTCGGTTGATTGGGCTTCCGTTGTGGTGGTGCATAATTAGATCCAATATTGTCTCGGCATAAAATGATGCTTCCCGAACGTTCTGAAACTGGAGCCTAGCTAGGGTTTATTAAGTTTGGCTGGAATGTATTACCGCTACAAAGTCCACACAAAAACCAGAGACAAAGTTGGTACTGCTGAAGACCTTCCTGTATTTCACAATTCAGGTCACATATTCCGAAATTAAGACGGCTTTCCTTCTTGCTGCACTGAATGAACGAAAAGAGTGATTGCTAACGCCACAATATGTACTATTGCAGCAATAGCACATACTGCTAGGCCTGGTCGCTCCCTTGGATCGCTTTCTCGCTTAGTCTAGAACAAGCGACTTGTGCCAGAGTACCAGAACAAGGGAGAGAAGAAGCCCAGCAGAAATGAGAACCATTCAATGCCACACCCACGGCACGGGAGAGGCCTGTCAAACATGCCAACAGAAGGATGAGAATCTGAACTGGGGACTGTCCTCTTCAGGGCACAGTAACACTTCATCGGGGCCTCCAGCACTTCGTTGCTTTCCTTTCTCCATATGACTGCCAGATACTTTGAGCTCCGTGCAAGAAATCGCTCAAAATTCACCACTGCCTTGCATCCTAGATGCCTTGAGCCTTCACATCGTCTTCTTTCTTGGTGCTCATCGCCCGATTCAAATCTGCTATCCAGAGGTAAGCCAGAGAATTGGTACGATATGACGGTAGAAAATATCATGAAGATGCCAATATGCAATGTTAAAACAAGAGGCTAATTGCAACTGTCTCTACCCCAACAGAAAATAATTTAGAATTTTTCATATGTCTCTCTTTCCACACAATCCTCAATATGAACAATCAATCCTCAGTCCAGTTCTCAGAAATCTATTCGACAAGCTTAGAATGCCACTAGTACCGGTATTCCTATTACTGACCACTTGCCGTGTTTTCATGTCTTAAGGTCCGTTCCCACTTGAGCTTAGTTAGCACCTGCGAGTGTTAAGAACACTCAGCAAAAGAGCTGCGTCTGTATTCACACATGAATCGTTGTGCAAGTAGTTTTTCCGTGAGGTTCGAGTACTTAAACTGTAAGTTTTTTGGAAGAGCGTTTATGGTGACCAAATTTTTAATAAAAGCTTAACAAAGTCCGTGCCTAATTTCTTTTACGTTCACACTTTTCAGTGGTTGTTTAATTCATTAGCCTCCTTTGCAATCAAAGCACTCTTACTGCAACTACATTGTTAGAGAATGAATGTGCTCTTCCCCCAACACCATGCCAAAAAATGATTAATCATAACCTTGAAGTGCATTCATAAATATGTATAAATTGAGTCTTTTTGGTATATGTTCTACTTGGAGTGCAAGGACAGTTTTTCCTTTTAAAATTGGTAGCGCTTTTATTTCATGCAAGCCCAATCCTCTTTATTTTTTGCTACTTGAAGACAATGGTCTTTCATAATGGGCCCTCTCAAGCTGAAGTTCATAGGAATGTCTAAACTTGATTGAAATCTTCATTTTAGAGCATCGCCACCCAATCCCCACAAACACAGCTAGGAAAATGGGGTGGTCGAGGCCCTGCTCCTCTCGAGTATCTTCTGTACCCCAGTCATTCCCGCCCTCAAGACATACCAAACAAAGTCAATCTCAAAGCATTAATAGCTTGGTAGACCGAGGAGCCAATCGATATGCCAATTCATTAAAAAAAATGCAATATATGATGTATTGTGGCACACAAACCAATAAACTGACAAGATCAAGCAACCAAATAAGAAATATAGTGGAGATGGTGTCCTATTGTTTACTAAGAGATTTTTGGAGTGGCTGGTCTCTTTTTGTCCCTTGCCAAGTTTGTGGTGGAGCATTTGTTGGAGGCCGGCCAACTTTGGCGGGAATGGGTGGCGATACTCTTAGCAGATTAGTAAGCACTTTTTGACAACCACATTCCTCCCACTTCTCTAGAAAGAACCTACCATAATGTTGCTCCTATTTCCCTACCACATCATAAGACACATAGGTTTGGAGAATAAGGAAAATGACAAGTGAGAATGCACTAGAAATTCCTCCTCATTCTTATGTATAAGAGCACCTCCCTATGCCTAGGTGAGAATGTACCTTTAGACATAAGAATTCTATTCTTGGAAATGATGAAGCCCTAATTTGCTAAGATTGCCTTAAGCATGCCTCATTTTTATTAGATACCAGAACTTCTTACATGTTTGAACCATGGCTTAGATGCTTCCATGGTTTGCAATGGAGACAATGAACTTTGCTCTTGAGAGATATAGAGTGATGAGATAAAATGTCTCCTAGGTCTCAACAAGGGCTAATATAAAAAATGATTTTTGGTGCAATTCTCTAATCTAAGGATCAAGCAAGGAATTGGTAAAATTGTAGGAAAGCATATTGGGATTCAAGGAAAGTTAGATGCTTTTACTAATTTTTAATTCAAAAAGTGGCTTGATTTTTCAAGTAAGGTAGCTACTTACTAACTTATAGCTTCTCTCCATACAAGACCTCTTCAACTCTAGTTGAGAGCCAACAAAGTTCATATTGTTGCTCATAAATGTATTGATGCCACTAATAAATCTCACTCAGTTGTCAATTGATATTAGTATGACTTGGCTTAATATTTGCATCCATTTATCTTTGGAATGAAAATATGATCGTCTAGTATAACTTACAAGGAAATAATTCTAGTTTTTTAGTTTAAGTAGATTAAGGATCTGTTCATCTTAGGTTCTAGTATCACTTAAAGTAACAACACCTAAATGTATCCAAATAGGCAATTTAGTATTGTTCCTATCAACACACTCCATAAGACTAAAGAGCCCACTTTGATTTTTTTGAGAATTCGGGCAAGGTCTATTGACTTTCAAATCTAAATTTTTTGCATAAAATCTCTAAAATGGATGGTGATCCTCCTAATCTACAATGTCATGTGAAACTTTGTTTCACATTGTTTAGATAAATATTGCAAAATTTAGAAGTTTTTTTAGATTTCAATGTCAAGGCAAGCATTTAAAAATACATTTAAAAAATATATATTCTAAAAAATGTATTCTAAAGAAATATTAGTTACTTTTGTTAAATTATATATATTGATACCTACTCAAAAACATTTGAATCATTTAATTCCAAATATTGAGGTGAAATTTACGAGGAATTTTATTTTGCAAGTATGAGAGGTAGAAAAAATAGATAAAATTGGCTTTTGAATTCAATTTTGGAAATGTTCAAATAATAACAAAAATAGAAGACTTCTATTTCTATTGCTTACTAGAACATTTTCAACATTATAATAAAAAATTCTCAATTTTTATAAAAGTTATTAGAGTTTAAGGCTTTTTTTCATTTAGTACTACCTTTCATTGTATAGTTTAAAAAGAATATAAATATGAAAGTTTTTTTAGGTTAAATTAAAAACAATTCTTAGTCCATTTTCCAAAATATTGACTACAATGCACAAATTATGGGACATTTGTGGGTTTTTCCTAAAATTGTTGAAAGACAAAATTTCACCTTTTGGAGTGCTTGAGAAGCCTACATATTGAAGTTTAGGCACATTGAAATTGTAGTTTGTGGGGATATTCACTCTAAAATTGGGGGAGGATGTACTTGAACAACTTCGTCCAAGGATCCAAACATAAAAGAACCTTAGGGGTTAAATTGTCTAATTTTTGGTTTAAACTTGTTGTAAATTAAAAGGTTATTAGATTTCCTTCTTGTGCATTTTTAGAATTGCATAGCAACAAATTATAAAATTTCACACCGTTGAAATAAGTGTACCTAAAAGTGACCCTAGATTTTCATAAATAAAGATATTACAATTTAGCACCAAGTATTTATGGAGGGGGGGTAGAAAGGGGTCAAAATTAGGTTTAGTTACTTTACAAAAATTATAGCTTACTTGTATTAGTATACAATCTCCCCTTGGAGTTGCATAAGAAATTTTATATTTTGAATATTTACTATGCAACTGCTGCTAGGCCTAATCATAGTACTATATTGTTGAGTTTGGATGTGAGGATTTTTTAATGGTTTCAATGCATGCATGACAATTTTCATATTCTTCTAGGGGCTTTGGATTTATCTTTTTATGTTCGATTCTTATGTGAAGTGTGTGTTGATTCTTGAATGAGGGTATACATTCAAAGATTTGTTGACTCTTTGTGCATTAAAACCTAAAAGTACTAATGGCTCTATTTGAGGCCTCTTCACCACTTTAAATAAATAAATAAATGTGATTACAAAATTCAAGAAAAGAGATTAAAGCGAGAAATTCAATAATACTTTGAGTACCAATTTGCATGCCTTTGAAAATAATGGGAGCAAGTTTGATTACTTGTTTCAATTGTTGATGCCCTTTACGATAAAGATTAGATCTCAACAAACTTGCCTCTCATACACAAAGATTTCTCCACAACTCTCTATATATCATTCTTTTAATCTTATAATAAATTCCCTAAAATAATTTACATGTTATCAAGTTCCAACCTTTTGATATGCTAATAATTTTTTTTGTCAATAATAGCTCATTCTACCAAAACAAACTATTAGGATCAACAAGTAATGCCAAAATTTTTATTAAAGTTGGGAAACCAAATCTAACAAATGTTTAAATTAGGAATATTCCTTTAAAAATTCATGTTTTCTCCAAACATTTTTTTAAAAAATTTGAAAATACAATTTCCCGACAATTCCATCATGTTTTTATGAAACTATTCTTTTTGATAGCCAGATACAGTACTCAATCATACACCAAAACTGCATAATTATTGCAAGGAGATTTCAATTCATTTGGACCTAAATCCTGAAAAAAGCGAAGCTACTTGCACAGATCAATAGAGCGACTAGACCTACAAAGATCATCTTGCACGCCTTCGAAATTAATCCACCGTCAAAGAGCATCCACAGCCGTCATTTTGGAAATTGCTCAAACCGGCAGAGTAATGGCCGCGGTAGAGTAAGTTGTATTCCTTTTTTCTTCTATCGCACCGACCGTTTCAAAACAAGAAATCTCATGAGCTTGAATTAATGCTTCTGCAGTCGTCGGCCACTGGGAAGTTGTGAAGCTCCCGACCAGTCGTCTCTACCTTTCATCCCTCACGATGGTTATTTCATTCTACTTTGACGTAGCATGTGGTCTGAAGTCGTGACAAACTCCACGAGCTCTAGAATTTGAAGTTTGAAACCATGAATCGACTACCACACGATTCTGTTACATTGCGGTCATCTTTCTAATATGAGCTATGGAGCATTAAATTGCTTCGCTTAGTAAGTTATTGAGGGTAGTCGTTGCAGCTCGCGCGCCTGGTTAATTCGTGAATCGATCCAATCAATTTGATCTCCGACATAGTCGATTTGCTATTGTTTCCAAATTGATTGTGGTATCCTTAGCTCCAGGTGCTGAATTGCGTGCGCTGATCGAGCTGGACTTAGTTACTTCCAAGCTGCATCTACATTCTAACTTACTCGGAACTGAACTGGTACAGATAGCCATGGGTCGTTCGTCAATATTATTACTAGCAGCGACTCTGAAGAAGATCATAATATACTGCGAAGCAGTGGAAGTAAAATCTAACTCCGTGTGCTCGCCGGGTGAGGAAGCAATGACAGTGGTCTCTCAGACCTTTCCAGGTTTCCGAGTGGATTTGTTTTCTACTGAAGGTAAACCCGAACCCACATCGATCACCACACACTAGTACAGAAGGTACGGGCTAGATTGCAATACTTATTTTTTTGCTTTGAAATGACTTTGAAATAAAATTTTCAAACCATGTGTTTTGGGAAAAGTACGTCACAATACAGACCATTGCGAAATAATTGCTGATACATGTGTTGCATTCGCTACTTCCTCTTGTAGTTACGTGAAATTAGTTTTAGGATACAGGACGGCATACACGGACACTCCCAGGAAACTTACACAAGGGAGAATTCGAAAGTGAGACAGGGTAACCTAGTAACAATTTTGCAATGGTTTAGTACAGCACTGCACAATGCCATTGCAACTATTTGAGATTGCAATAGTTTTTGCAGCAGTTTAAGCATAGATATGCATTGGTACGGTGTCCGAGTTAAGACTTCTGCAACATTTTTGCAATAGTTCGCAATAGACCACAAGCTTTTAGCAAAGTGAGGAACGGGTGCAACTAAAACCACTGCAATCTATGTGTTGATGTGTTGCAACTGCTCCTTCCTGTCGTAGCGAATTAAAGTGCTTTTCTGTCGGGCCTGCTTGTGAGCAGGGCGTTTTCTCATGTCGGCTTCCAATAACCATCGCCATGAGAAGGTCGATGTGACGAGAGTTGCCACGGAGATTCGAGAGAATGACGAACCACTGAAAACGAATAGCTTCTCAGGATCGCTGCACCCATTAATATGGCGGCCCGGCATGCGGTCCGTGGATGCCACTTTCTACCGTCATCTGTATCGAAAGTGCGACTTCTGCACTTATTTCACCAGTGACATTGGAGCATTGGGATATCAATGTCCTCATTGTAGATGCGATAACTGGCCTTCGCCCGGGCTGTACATTACAAAGACGAGGAGTCCGGAGCAGCCCATGCATTCAGTTTGGTATCGGTCGGCGCCTAACTCGTACATGGTCACTGATGACCTCGAATCTTATCCTCTATCTCACCACAAAGAGATGCGCCACACGTCGGACTTCCTGTCCAAGCAACGTAAGAAAAACGAATATGAGGAGATCCGTTATAGGCGTGATTGTCTCAGCCCAGATCAGGTAATGGAAAGCTTCCATTCACCATACACTCAGTAATTAGGGAGATCTAGGTTCCATTCACCAAACACGAACTTCGAAGCATTTCCTACAAGAAGCTAGAAACTTGCACCATCTTTAATTTAGCACTTAGTTTCAGTTTGTGTCCAGCTAAAAATCAATTGCGATAACCAAATGTCAATAGATGAAGTATTTTCTTACTAAGTACATAGCAAAGCTTACTTTTACGGTCCGTGAAGCCTCTAATGTACTTTATGGTTAATGGTTAGTGGAGCCATTACCTTAGTTAATATTGAGAAATTCCAGTCCACTATGTCTGGTGATTTACTCCCGGTCGATCTCGACGTTGAGCCTGTCGTATGTCTCTGCTAGGATCGGAGTCGCAGTTCATGCTCGTGCTGTATATGTTGTTGTAAATGTAGCGTAGTTGTGGATGGCTTCTGAAATAGCTCACACACATGTGAATATGTGTTTGAAGGTGTTGAAGAAGCTTGGGAAGTGGGAGGATCAAATTTGACGAGCAGAATTGGCATTTACAAAATGCAAAGATTGTGCACGAAATCTCAGAATAGGGAAGCTCGATTGGGACTTCATCAGTCTTGCTTGTTCTGTCAGATGTCAAGCTTTCATTCGGCACTTCAGGGAAGCTAGCTTGCTTCCTCCAAGAGGTGGAGGCTCGCTGAGCATTCGTGAAGCTGAAAGAGATCTTCAAGCTTGGTTTCGACAATATGGGAGAGTACAGTACCGGTACAAATATAAAGTGTTCTTCCCATCGTCTGGCAGGGGATTTGTAATCTGGCAGAAACTTTTTGCATGGAAGTTCAGACTCTGCAAAAATGGATTCACAATCTCGTGAATACAAATGCGTACTTTTATTTTGATTTTAGTAGATATACTTATTTCCCTTGGATCACAATATTGGATTTCCTGTGAGTCATGTCTCAAATTTTGTACTACTGTGGGGATTTGGTGCACCGGAGACTTTGGGATATTTTTGGAAATCGACGAGATGTTTCACACAGGGAAAATTTACACCAAAATCAGATTGAAGCTTTGTGTTCTTGGTTAGGAGCTGCAAGTCTCCAGCCAGCAGAGCAAGCTCCAAAATGCATTTTTCTGCAATTGACGTTGCGGTGCTTCCATCTAACAGACGTGGAATAAAGTAGACTTCCATGAATTCCACCAAAAAAAAATGTCCAAGTCCAGAACGGGGCTTGGGACCTGATCCGAGATGTGTAATCTGTTACTATGCACTTGCATTAGTAAGACACAACCTTGGAGGATAAATGAGCTTCTAAATGCACTCACATGTGTTCACACACTTGAAATGTAAAGGATGCCCAATCATATATGCTCATAGAATGTGACAGATTTTATATATGGACAATTAACCCATTAAGGACTAGTTGACCACTTTCTAGTTGAAATTGACACTTTTTCATCGGTAGCCAGAGTTTTAGGATGAATTTGGATATGGACAGAAGGGGACGGGCATGGAGAATTGTGAGTCGAATGCAATGGGATAAAAATCAAGACAATCTATGTTGGCATGTGATTTAGAGGTTGAAAAAACTAATGAAATATGGGCTGAAAATACGAAAATCTTCCAACAAGGGAACCTTGAATTGCTACAAAATTAGTTGTGGAGGCCCAACCATTCATGCCAATTCCTTTGGTACGGTCAGATCTCTAGAATGCATCACAATTTGATATTTTTTCCATGTTTAGCTTGAGACTACAAAATGTCTTGCCTACCTCAAAAATCAACCACGGTCCTTTATGGGTTAAAACTACAAATTGAAAAATAATAGAGGGCTATTTTTTGATGCTTTTCTCTCTCTTAAGGCCACTTCACACCTAGAGGCCATGCCAATTCTTCTTGAGGCCAATTGCACAAAATCCTATGGATCTGATTTGTTGCAAAAAAATAATATTTTATAAAAACAAGTTTTTTAAAATTTAAATTTGACATTGGTCCTTAGGCCAAATGTTGCCTTCCATTCTCAAGCTCAAACCATATTAGATCATGTTTTAAGAAAAAAATTTATTCCACCAAAAATGGCTTAGCATCAAGATGTAAAGAGGTTAGGACTGATTTTAGCCTTTTATCAAATCACAAGTGAAGATTTGGGGCCTCTTACACAACAAATTTGTATGGCCTTCTAGGTATTTTTTCTCTCTTTATATTTAGAGAACCTCTTGCTTCTTTGCATTCATTGGACACTACTAAAAACAAATGGCAAGGAATCTTGAAAATGCTCAAAAAAAATGTCAAAGGATGATGATCATTGCAATCTTTCAAACTTGCCCTAAATCCTCCTTTGTGAGCTCTTTTTAGTCTTTTTGGAAAGGGAGTTGTAGGCTTCTAGCAGCCATTTAAGGCAGTCTACTCCAAAAGCAATTATATAAGGGCTAATCCACTTGTTTCATGGGTTTCTAAAGATAGAAAGATTTTAGCTCATTTTTCAAAAAAAGAAAGATAAATGCACAATGCAACACAATTGATTTTGTATTTTTTCATACATTATTAAATTACATATGAATTTTCAAACATTTGTATTATAGGCACCTATTTATGACTATAGATCTCTCAAAATTTGTCCACCTACAACTTATAAAGAGATGGGAGGAAACTAAGAAGAATGATTCACTCTTACTATAAATAACAAATTTTACTTGTTTCACTAAATGGCTAAAGAGTTCCATTAAAGAACCACCTCATATCCATTCAATAGCTATTTATAGGAGTGGTTCAAAGAAGACTGTCTCTTTTAGAGCAAACTACTATAATTAAGTTGCAAACCTCACATTTGTCACTCAATGAAGCCATTTGCACAAAGATATCACTATGGAAACTTGAATACAAGGGCATCATCATCATTTGAGTCCTTACAAATGAGAACTCATAGCTCATCTCTACATTAAATAGTGAAATTAGGTTGCCCCACATTTGACACTTGTATGAATATTTGTTTTTATTGTACAAGAATGCACTAATTTTCAATTAGGTATTGTTCTAATTGGGACTCGTGAACCTCTATATGTACAAATGAAAATCTTTATTGACTTTGGTGCCTTATAAAGTAACTTTCTTGGAGTAAAGCAACCTAATTATTCAAGAAATTTAATTTCACCATTTAGTGGAGTTTGACATGTGATGTCATGTTTGATGAAGTGGCTGATTTCAGTGAAATTTGTGCAGTTTCAGGTATGTGATTTAAACCTCAAATTTGTACCAGACCTACTTTCAAACCTCTGGGCACCTCAACATTTCAATTCTGATGCTGTGAAACACACCATTTCAACGCATATGAAATGTGAGTGTACCAACTCAATCAGCATCTGGGCATTTAACCCCAGAACGACCCTGGGATTTCTCAGATTGCAGACCAGTGTTGGAGAGGCATGCAAATTATCTTTTTCATAATTAACTGAAGTCTCTGAGAGAAGATGTAACCGTACCGATTGCATGTATGCTCGGCAGGGGGCGTGGTGCAGTTTTTGGTTTCGGGAAATAATTTGTTGCGGTGAATCAGATTCACCTAATTTGCACTGTATATGGGCGCCAAATCACAAGTATTTTGGAGGTTCAAGAATCTTCGATGGCTATTGCTAGATGATTACGTTTCCAATGGAGGTGCGGTTTTTTTCATTAGAGAGGTGACAAGATGTAGAGCACTTGGATAAAAAGAAAAAAGTGGCAGCTATAACATATACTACGAAAAATAATTCAAAACTTCAGGGTCTCTGGTAGGCCCCATGCAGGGGTGTATAAATCAAAATTTTTTATAAAACAATACTTGGCAACAAAGAAAGATCCAAATGGTGGTAAGAATATGACAAACCTAACAAAACTATAGAACCTACTTCTAAAGAAATCGGACGGTGCATTAATCCGGAGGGGCCTCTTCTCTCACCAACCCGGTTGCCACCTGATGAAATGAAGGGTGCTCATGGCGGGAAACAGGCGTGGCAGGTGAAAGCCCTGCGCGATTCTTGACTTGGCCCGGCTGGTGAGCCCAGTGTGAAGGGCGTATACAAGGAACAGATGTGTCACGTAGTTCGGAAACTTGTCCTACAACGCTCTTTCTCTGGGTGGAGGCCCTGTCACCTGGGCTGGGAATCCGCTCTGGCAGGGTCCCCCCACCCCCGGGCATTGGAGGGTGCCATGTTGCCCAAGCGCTCAGAATTGAAGGCCACGTTAGCTTATACATCTAACCCTTTCCCCAATTTCAAAATTTTAAACTCTCAATTTATGTAGTTAATGATTTTGTCTAGTTCGCTCTAGATTTTTCATTATTCAATCCTCAAAAATAGTCGAGGACACATTATGTCCTCAGGGTCATTTTGGGGTTAAATCATAATATGGATCCCACAGAAATTGGGCTGTGACTTTTTGAAAGTGTATGAAGGCCTTGAAATGTGCTTTATCCTCCTTTTCAAGGTCGGGACCAGTAAGATCATGACGCATATCCTTAAGTTTGCATCGCCTCCTACTGCCCATGATCTGTCAAGAAATCGCTTACGTGATCGGGTATGGTTGGTACGACTTTATCTTGCAGGTGCAGTATTAAAGATGTTGTGTGTGATCTTTACAATGGCATCTTGCAGCTGTGCTGAAAAGTTAGTTTTGTTATACTGGCAGAAATTCATGAAAATATCACTTTTCCAGATGCTTATAGAAGCTCAAATCTACATCGATTGTAGTTTGTGGCTCTGGATCCTGATAATATAATAAAATTGACATCGTTGGTGTAAGATGTGAATTAAAAGCATAAGCTGACCCTGAAAGGTGACAAATCGGTGAGGAAATCATATTGGCTTGGACTAGAAAGCAATAGTGGATGGAATCCAAGGCTGTGGGAGTAATCACTGAAGTACAGCTGCTTGAAAACCTAAATTGCAATATGATTGGGATCTGGCCATTGTAACATTTTGTAGCGATTCAAGGTGTGCCCCTCTATCTGTTCACAAAGATATTCTGCTGAGATACTGCACTCACGAGTATTATTCCTGCTTGTTCCTATAATCACTCATATTCATATTCAACCGTGGAAATCCATGTTTGCCTCATACTAAGTGTTTTTACATCTCTGAACAGTCCTCTCGTTGTGCCTTCATATAAAGAACAAGAGACCAGGCATTATGAATTTCCAAGATTTGGGGCATCAATACCAATTTCAAGGCGTCAAAGGGCCTCCCTTAAAAGTATGTTATGATTCGGAACAAATCTGCGATTGAAATAACACCATGAAACAATAATGTATAATTGCTGCCAGGAGAAGAATCTTCTGCAGATATGATACTTCTTGGAAAAGGTTTACTTGACCACTGCGGATCATTTGTTGGAAAAAATAATCACAAAATTCGAGCATTGTTGCAAGATGTGTCCACAATGTCTGGAATTCTGAATCCGCTTGCTGGTAAACCACCTAAACAGAATATATTTAGACCTTACCGAAATTGTCAAGTCCTTCCAGATTCCACTCACCGGTCAGGCTGCAATGTTTCGAAGAGGTTTTCCAGTTCGTTATGACTTCGGAATATGGGGTTTCACACACAGTTTATCAGACCCTATCTGAACTCTTCCTCATCTTGTTTCCTCATGTCGCAAAAATTGGTAAAGATTTTTCTCTTCAATTGTGGAAAAAAGGAAAAACTACTTCACAAGGTGAGATTCTTGAATCCATAACTGAACATGGCCTGCTTTTCAATGAAAATGCTCAAATCAAGACTCTTTCAATCGAAACTTCCCCCGATCTCGCCCTTCGGAGATCCACACACCGCTTTTCAATGTACTCTTCAGGGGAAGGGGACCGATTGGTCCACAAAACTTCCATGAGACCAAACAACAAGCAGCCATTCTCACCCGATCCACAATGCATGAAACCCACAGACTAATGTTTTGACACTCATTCCCAACAGTTGAAAATCCTCATGAGATTGATTGAGCTCCCTACTTTGAGCTTTGTTTACAATCTGGGCCCATACCAGCAATGCCGGTTCAGCTACTAGTTGGACATCGGCAGCTGAGATGACATCTCCTGAGCAGTAGCACTTCCGGCACGCGCAACAGCATGAATCCACACTTGAGCTCCTCGAAATTGAAACAAGTCCTGAAGAGTCAAACACCAACATTCGGTTGATTGGGCTTCCGTTGTGGTGGTGCATAATTAGATCCAATATTGTCTCGGCATAAAATGATGCTTCCCGAACGTTCTGAAACTGGAGCCTAGCTAGGGTTTATTAAGTTTGGCTGGAATGTATTACCGCTACAAAGTCCACACAAAAACCAGAGACAAAGTTGGTACTGCTGAAGACCTTCCTGTATTTCACAATTCAGGTCACATATTCCGAAATTAAGACGGCTTTCCTTCTTGCTGCACTGAATGAACGAAAAGAGTGATTGCTAACGCCACAATATGTACTATTGCAGCAATAGCACATACTGCTAGGCCTGGTCGCTCCCTTGGATCGCTTTCTCGCTTAGTCTAGAACAAGCGACTTGTGCCAGAGTACCAGAACAAGGGAGAGAAGAAGCCCAGCAGAAATGAGAACCATTCAATGCCACACCCACGGCACGGGAGAGGCCTGTCAAACATGCCAACAGAAGGATGAGAATCTGAACTGGGGACTGTCCTCTTCAGGGCACAGTAACACTTCATCGGGGCCTCCAGCACTTCGTTGCTTTCCTTTCTCCATATGACTGCCAGATACTTTGAGCTCCGTGCAAGAAATAGTTCAAAATTCACCACTGCCCTGCATCCTGCAGTTGCCTGATTCATATCTGCTATCCAGAGGGTGAGCGAGAGAATTGGTACGATATGACGGTAGAAAATATTATGAGATGCCAGTATGCAATTTTAAAACAAGAGGCTAATTGCAACTGTTTCTACCCCAATAGAAAGTAATTTGTAACTTCCATATGTCTCTTTCCACACAATCCTCCGTATTGTTCAATGAATCCTCAGTTTAGTTCTCAAAAATCTATTCGACAAGCTTAGAATGCCACTAGTACCGGTATTTCTATTACCACTTGCTGTGTTTCCATGTATTAGACATAAGAAATTTCATTCTTTGAAATGATGAAACCCTAATTTTCTACAATTTGTTTTTAGCATGCCTCATTTTTATTAGATACCAGAACTTCCTACATGTTTGAACCATGGCTTAGACGCTTCTGTAGTTTGCAGTAGAGACCATGAACTTTGTTTTGGGGACATATACTTACTGTTTTCAGGGAAATGATCAAAGCAAGACGTTTGTTGACTGGCAATAGCATCCAAGAGAGTGGAAAAATAAGAAGAAGATTGGTGCAACATTAAGCCATTGGATACATGGATTGATTAGCATGTCTCCTCCAATGGCTATCCCTAACCTTAAGTCCTTGCTGAGCCAAGGCAAGTCTTACTGATCATCATGCATCGGGCATCTACAATATTGCATTATTCAGTTCTTCAATTGGAGAATGCACCTCCATTTCTATTCAATTTCCTAATTTTCTGGTCTAATTTGGTTCAAGCCTGCAACCCCAATCCCACAACCTAATTGTACTGCAACACAATATATAGTTATGGCACATGAATTACACTGACTCAAAGGTGCATAAAGAAATTTTTCATTTTATGCACATTCCTTGTGCACTAGCAAATCATGTCAATATTTACAGATCTCTGGTTTCATCTACTCCAACAACTGCATGATCATACATGCAGCAACATAAGCTTGCCAGCCACTAGCTAACCCTCTAAGAACACCATTAAATCCCAATTCACCCAAGAACTTCACCAAAGAAAGTGACCACGACAGTATCCTTGCTTTTCTTGCACGCTTCAAATTAGAAGAACCTCTGCAGTTGTGCAAGAAACTACTGGATGTTGTTGTGAAAGGAAAGAGCAGCTTTGCTACAAATGATTATGTGAAGGCATCTTCCCATTTCTTTTGGTGATGAAATTCAGATGCTTCACCCTCACCCACATTCTGACAAAAACGAACAAACCATTTGGGCATCATCAACACTTCCACTCAAACTTTGCATCTGTTTGAGCAAGTGCATTGCCCTTGTGCACATCTGACTCCAATCCTGAGTCCAGCCTGGCTATAAGCGTCCTTCATCACCATACTTCAAAAAACTCTCAGGTTGTGTCCATGCATTCAGTAGACTCACATATCTAAATGCATCTGATTTGGACCTGGATATGTTCAATGCCGCACCAGAGCCTCTTTCTGCAAATTTATATCACATTCAAGGACTGATCAAGCTTTTAATACCTCCTTCATGCTTCCTAACATTGCACACATTTTAAGCAGCCCAGACCTGATTGAAAGCCACCATGACTGATATATGCACGAACTTTTTTACACCATTTTAAAGCTGGTGGGCTGATATGTTTGCTTACAGGAGTAATTGCTCAAGTAAGTAATTGCACACCTTGTCCATTTGCACAATATTAACTTCCTTTGCGTATGCTGCTCAATTACAAGTGTTGATTATAACCGGCAATCTTATAACAAGCAAGTTGGTTCCACTAAACATATGCCGGATCCTTCCTCATAAGCCATTAAACAAGAATCAAGCATGCATATATCAACCTCCAATCTCCCACATCTGATGCAGAGAACTATGCAAGCCTGAACTTGCTTGGCTGCTCTTTGGTCTTCTTGCTTCTAGCCACACCACTTCAGAATTTCTAAGGATTTGCAAAATATTCCTCTCAAACTTGCAGCTTCTTCAATTGGCTGTGCATTGATTCCCTGTTTTGCATCATAGAACATACTTCTTACATTGATGTGAAGTGCATTCCTTCCGGGAGAGACAAAATTCCTCTGGCTCGAAAAAAATAGCTCCAGGTTTATACAGGTTGGGAGTGTCAGTGGCACACATCATGTACATTTTATGTACGGACTGAAGTCAAAACTAACTCATTGGCTATGCAGTGGTCAGCTTAAGTGGATGGGGGAATATTTCTTGCAACAGGGATACCAAGAAAGTTTGAGGGAATATTAGTGATATGTTCCCCCATTTTCAGTAGATGAAATTGCTGATTTGCTACATATTCTAAGCACAATATCACTATTTGGGGATAAATGTATACTCTTTTGGATGAATAATTTAAATTTCATCCACAATTTGCATGTTTCATCTATAACAAATATTTTGTTAAAATGGCGGTATTCCACAAACTTGGCACTTTGATGTTTAGATTGTGATGTCTGAAATGTTTACATGTCCTAGACTTTAGACCGTGTGGTCTAAAATCTATATCAATCTAAGAAAATGAATGGTAAAATGGCATATGGAATACATCAATAGGCAATTTCATTAAAATGGCACTATTATTCCGCCATTTTAATGGAATGTCGTGCAATTCCTAACATATTTTGTGCCATTTTACTGTAATACCGCCATTTTAATGAAATTGCCTATATCAATTTAATGAAATATCTGTTCTACTTATAGAGATGTAACAATTGCATCACTCCAATGAAGATTTCTTTTTTGCATTACCCAAAATAAATGAAAAAAATTCCATTCTTTTTTGTTCCCTTTGACACAATAGTCATACAATAACTCACAATGGTTTGGTATACTATCTTTTGTATTTACATATAGGGAAAATTTCATTAAAATGGCGGTATTTTTCCACCATTTCTCACATATTCCATGCTATTTTAATGGAATGTCGAGCTATTTCTAACAAATTCTGCACCATTTTAATGGAATGTTGTGCCATTTTACCGTAATACTGCCATTTTAATGAAATTCACTATATATTGAATTTCTTGTGTGGCATACTCTATCTTTGTTTCAGACACAGCAATTGCAATTGAATGTAGTCTTGCCAATTACAACTTCTACCGTTGTATAGAATTTGTTTTTGACCCAATTGGGATGGAAATGTGTGCAGAATGGTTGTGAAATCTGACTACTTTTGTGCTTGTTGATGACTTGACAACTGGCTTCTGTTTACACTAGCGTGTAAGTTTGTGGTGGTTCAATAAGTGGCTGATTAATACGTGTGGTTCCTTTAGTTCTCCAATGATGATGACATGACATGATGTATTTTGGACTTAAGGTTGTCACTAGCGGTAGTCATAATGGAAGTGGGGAGAGTCCAAACAGAGGGTGCCGTTAAATGCCGACTCCACATACAGTCCGTGGCATGCATCGCGATATGGAGTCAGTATCAATCCAGTCACAGTAAACATCGAACACCGACGAGGAAAGCAAGGGTATATACAGTAAGTCCACTTACTCAACTCCGCTGTCGAATGACACTCACCTGCTGAAGCGCACCGGTTGGACCAAGCTTCGTGGACTAGCTGCGAAGCGGGAAGGAGGGCGAAGCGGGAAGGAGGGCGAAGCGGGAACGAGGCCCTCCCCCGATTGTGGGAGGGGGTTGACGGGCGGAAGTTCGATCCTCTGAAAAGGCAAGAGCGTCGTGATTCGGACGTAAGCTTACTCACCGGATTGACGCACCATGCCAGGACGAAGGCGGACTGAGCAAATGGTCTGCGATGCTCTCGATCGCCACTCCTGATTGAGAGAAGGCCGAGGGGTTTGAATTCCGACCTCGAGGAAAAAAAACACAAGCGTTGAATGGAAACAACGGATTAATGCACCGGTCGACCTAGTGCCTGTTGAAAACGAGAATTGATCAAATGGTCTGACTATTTCTACGATTCTCGCTCTAGAGAAAACCATCGTACAAATAGACCATTTGATCTAACCAAAATGATCTACGGTTAGTCATTCCATTCATTTCTTTCGTGAGATCTAAAAGTCTAGGAAGGTATAGATTTAGAACGCATAGTCTAAAACGTAAAAGGGTCAAGCTCGTGGAATACCGTCATTTTAACGACATTTCCTACAGGTCTAAGTTTGTATGCATAGGCAATTTCATTAAAATGGCGGAATAATACCGCCATTTTAATGAAATTGCCTATATGCGCAGTATGTGACTGTACTCCATCTAGCTAGCTACCCGTTGCCGAGATCCCCACTTCTTTACAATCCCTAAAACGTAATCGTCCAAGGTTGCTATGGTTCCTGTACGATTTATTTTCCACTTGATGGAAGGAGCTGATTATATGGGGAATTTCACTATAATGATGCCATTCCGCAACTTTGGAACTTTTACGGATTGAACCGCACGGTCTCAAATGTATTCCTATCCTACATGACACTTTTACAGTTTAGACCGCGCTGTCTGAAAATGGCGTACGGAATGGCACCATTTTAACAAAATTCCCTATTTATTTGCTCCTAGGGTACCCAGAAATAGTCTCGATCTACCGGGCGACCTACCTGGTGTGCATCAGAATTGGAGCTCTGCAACACGTACTGACTGAAATGTTCACAATCTTTTCCAATTCCCCGGAACTCTACATCGATCGATCTGCCGCGTTCTAGTTCCGTCTTGCATTAATTAATCACCACTGACTCACATCAACAGCCCTGAATCCCTGCACGTTCCCAAACCTCTCACAAAGCATTCCAACCAATCTGGATACAAGGCACGCCCACTTGCATTACGGTGTCATTTATTCGTCGAGCTAGTCCGTCCTTCAGAACTTCGGCAACAATTGACGCTTCAAAACCTCCTCCCCCGGGGAGGTTTATGGAGGACGTAAGCTTTTGTAACAGGTGGATGGCCGATCAACCTAATTAAAACTGCACATCTGCATCACGAATCTGGGTGTCGATTCTTAGAATAGGTCGGATCCGAATGTATAGATTAAACTGAATGTCACCAAATCTGTCAATTCTGCGAATCAATCAACGCAGTGCAGTACAAAAATCAAGTCTGTCCCAAACGAGGACTAAATGAACAGAAATGAAGCCCTCCATATACCCTGACAATCATGCGTGAATTATTGTGCTCCAACTTCCTGCAATGCAAAGTCGACTTGGGCTTCAATCTTCGATGCAAGATTCATCCTGATGATCGCCACTATATTCCATCCGCTGCCATTGGCACCATTAATAATACGTGAGAGGGGAGTCAAATACGATGGCATACCTTAATTACGTACATTAGTGGAAAACACACTTGAGATAATAATTGAGAGGACCACTTGGATCAATTTGATTGTGATCAATTCCACCAAGTTTTGGAGAATTCCATTGGTTATCTCAGGCTCGGATTCTACTAGAGCAACCCAAATGTAATTAAGGTATGCCCTCCTATTTGTGCCACAGTTTGGTATCCCTTTATTTTACACCAGTAGTACACATATATTTCAAAATTTGACATTACACTCACTGGTGATCCGTTGTGGTACAAATAAGGTCAACTGGCATGAATTGAGGCACAAATAGGAAGGCTTACATTAGTTACTAGTGCCTCTCGAGGAGATTCAAGCATACAAATGTGGCATTCCTTGCTATGAATCTTGCCTTCATTCAACGTGGATTGAGTTGTGCATGTGGGCTCAGGTGTGTGTCGATGGCCCTGCACACTGTCTTGCCCAACACTCTACAACAAGGTACAACCAGTTATGGGCAAGACAGAATTGAATTGAGAGTGTGAGAACTCATGAACGGCACTGTCTTGCACATGACGATTTTTCAAAGTTGTTGCAATGTAGACATTCATGCTCAAAGTAGATAATATATTCCTACTTCATAATGGTTTCATTTTTTAAATTCACCAGATTTTTAATTTTAAATATCTTAGAATGAAACAAACTTTCTTAACAGTTCTTTTAGAATATTAATAATACAAAATATTTTCAAAAACTTCAATCAATTCTTGCAATATGTTTTGAACTATTTAAAGACGATCAAACTATGATTATTTATTTTTTAGAACTTCTAGTGCATAACTCTCTATAATTACTCTACTTTGGGCATGCTTATGTTTGTATTTTGTAGTATACCAATTCTCTTTATTTCACCTTTGTTTGATTTTAGACATTTCTTACGTCCATAAGTATTTATAATATTACTCATCCTTGAAGTCATTTTTACCAAGGACCAAGACTAAGGTTTGTTGTAAATGACATTGTTTTCCCAAGTTTACAAAGTGATTTGAAGTGACTAAAGGAATATAATGGAGTGAAATGGTATGGTGGGGACATTGTAGCCTTGTATACAACAACCTACTTCTTTAGCTACATATAAATATAAACTTATGATTTCAACTCTTTTCAAATCTTTGATCTTTACTTTTGCTAACCTAATATTATAGTTTCAAACATGATTTTTATTTACATGGTTCTTTTCTTAGTTGTCATTTTACTTTATACTCAATATAAGTATGGGCAATTTCATTAAAATGGCATATGCCATGCGCCATTTTTGACATACTCTGCACCATTTTAATGGAATGCCGTGTAGTTTCTAACATATTCTGCGCCATTTTAATGGAATGTTGCACCATTTCATCATCATACCACCATTTTAATGAAATTGACCATAAGTTAATTAGTAGGCCACTTAAATTGTAAGTTTATCCTTTTTTTAATACTAAATAAAATAGAAGTTCTAATTCACCGACTAAAAGGTTCACTAAACTAATACTCATGCATCACAATGCTATAGTTTTGTATTACATTTGTCAACATGGCATGATCTTAACCCCTAAACGACCATTGTCCCTTCGGGGGACAAATGAGATTTTGGGTAGGTACCTACAGTCTCAATTTTTGTCCTGATTTTTTGAAACTTTTTCTGAAGATATAAAAATTGATTAGCTTCATGGGAATGTAATTTTTTTTTTCATTTGGTACCTGGGAACAAAAGTTATACCCAAATAAGCTCAAAATAGGGGATAGGGGGGGGGCAGTAAAAAAAATTTGAAAAATTTGAATTTTTTATTTTTTATTTTTTTTCCTTATAGATTATATTTTTTTCTACACATAAAGCTTTGATTCTTTCCATTTGGATTTGTTACAAGAAAGTTATAGACAATCTTGTTTTTCAAGCAATTAGAGCATCTTCCTGAAAAAATAACTTATAGGATTCATTTCTGAATGCAATTTTTATAATTTTTCAAAAATAAAAGGTCCATATGGTTTCATTTGCTTTAAAGAACAATCTCACCATTGGGATTAGTGCATTTTAATTCCGTCGTAGAGATATTAATAATTTAGATTTTCCTCCTATCTTGTACCTACTTCTACTTAACAATTTTTTAAATAATAAAAATTAATTTTTTCTGTATTTTCTTTTTTTTTCCCTAAACTCTCAACTCAATTCTCCACCATATAGATTTAAAGCTCAAAACTCCGTAGTCCAAAAAATTAAAGTTAAGAAGGTTCAAAGTCAAATAACCCAGTCCCGCAATGTGTAGAAAAACTAGTTTTCTTCACTTTAAATGCAAATATCTTGCAATCTATGCGGTCAAAAATTAAAATTTTTTTTTACACATTTCCATACTAGTTAGGTGTAAGATCCTACGGTTAGATGTGAATAAAATACAATTTTGAAATATTTTTACTCTTTGCTCCAAAAATGACAGTTTTGAGTGTTTTTTTGCAAAAAAAAAGGCCTTGGTCCTTTATGAGTTAATCTTATAGTTCACTTCATCAACATTCATTCTTTATTATCTCTTATAAGCTACTCCACTACATTCTAAACTCTACTACACCCTCTCCAATGTAATATTCATTGTCTCTCATGGCATCCACAAGAATTTATTTTTCACTTAATAACGACTATGAATCATCATTATTGCACCAACATATTTGCATTTTCTATTTTTACTTGAATACTATATTTTCAACCATATAAAAACCTTAATTTTCATGTCAAGTTTGACAAGTCTAGAGTAGAAAACTCTCCATTTTTATGTCTGTCATAGAGAGATTTTCAAGACCCAGGGTGAATGAACTTCTAGACATGAAAGTGCCATCTTTTCTTCCCTAAAGTATTATGAAGTTTTGCATTTTTTATTGTTATGAAAAAAACATGAAAAAATCGAATTTTCTGGGGTTCTCCTCATGAAAATGTCCACAATTCACAAGCCGCATCCCACTTGTGCTGATTGCAAAATTGTAAGCCGGGATTTTACTAATGGAAAGTAGTTTTTATAGAATGAATTAAAGCAAGTAATTACATGTGAAAGAAACGAAAGGAGATGCATGCGTATCACTGCTAAAAGTAAGCCTATTGATTACACTTGTTAGAACTGAAATTCCTCGCACGCCCGAGGATTCAAACTTGTGCAAGCATTATTACTCATCCACTGAAACATCTCTCAATGGACCAGAATTTGTTGAATTGATACCAGGTGGGGTTTCCAAAACTGGCCGAACATTCATTCTACGACATTCATGCAACTCATGATCAAGCAATTGAGGGCAAGCAAGATTCCAACAACTCAGTATGCACCAATTTGAACCAAACAGAAACTAGAGTCAACATGATCACTAATTGCGGAACAATGATCAGCACTCATTCTACAGTTCCACAGGGCGGTATGCTGTATATCATAATGAAACTCAAATATGACAAGAAGAAAACGGAGACTTCAACACACTATTGCGAAACCCGTAGCTTTTCATTCCTTGATTTAGTGACAAAACGTGGGGCGAGTGAAAAAAGTCACAAGGGACAAATCGTGGGGCCGACTTGGATACTAACAATAGATCATTTTCAGTGAGAAGCGACACAGCTCCAGATCTCCTCAATGAAAAACGACGGGGTTCGCTCTAGTGGCAGGTGAACACAGTTACGCACAAACCAACTGCATGATGAGAGCTACGTATTTTCACAACATGTGACACGAATTGGAATAGCTAGCATGCATGATTACTCTTGGCTACTGCTGCTACCTGAAGTATTCATGGCTAGTGTGGACGACCATATATGAACGTGCTTCAAATGGCATCTTTTTGCTAGCGGTCACACTGAGGCAGCTGAACGTGAGGCCCACAATTGCAGCCTCAAAAACGCCGCTGGCATGGTGATGGATCCTCTTTCTCCTTGTCCAAGCCAGCCTCGATTAAATCAAAGTATCGCGCATCTTCAACGTACACTCAAAGGAGAGAAATCCTCCCCCGCTTCCAATTGAGTACGTCAAGCACCCACGGATCCACAGGCACTGGCATTGGCGCGCAAATTTCATCAGTCTCAGAGTTTGGTGCTAGCTTATCAAGCCCAGCTTCTGATTGTTGGGTACGTTGCCGCTGGTAGGATGAGGTGTGCAACAGACACCATCCTCAACAGTTCCGAGCAATTGCATTTGGAATTATTGTCCGCAGCTCAAGCACTTGAAGTGCGGCTGCGAGAAATTTCTCGTTGTTATTGTATTCGAAGGACGCATTGTCAACGGCGCTCTCGCGGCAAGCCGTTTAGTTCTGGGGGATACACTTTCCGCTTCTTGGTATAGGTCCTCCGTGCGAGCGGCCATGGGAGCCTAAGGTGAAGAAGTTTTGGCAATTAACCCTTGAACGCCGGGCTGGTGACCGTGGTAATCAGCCATTTTGGAACCGTGTGACATCATCTACTTTAAAAATATCAAAAATACTCATTGGGAGTCAAACTACTCTAGAAGATTTTTCCTTTCCACCCCTAATTCCAAGGATGAATAGTTGCACTTCTGTCCTACACAAGAGAATTCCTTGTCATTCATCGGACAAAAAACGTTTGTCGCATCATTTAGAGGTTAAACACACTTGAGAGTTTGTAAGACCTCTTTTTGTTGTCATCTATTATATTAACCCTTGATTGCCTAATTGACCATATATGATCAATCCAAAATTTCAGGCTCCTTTTGGTATGGGTAGTTAAATTCCTTTGACCGTTAAAAAAATTTTACCATCATTATTTAAGGTTAACTATTAGAAGCTTTTATTTTCACTGAAAAAGATAAATATTTGATTTTTGAGAGGTACTTAGACGTATACCGCAGTTGTAGGGCAGGATTAGCACTTTGCTGCCAAAAAAATTAATTAATGTTCCCAAAGTAGATTTGGTGCTTTAAAATTAATTATTATGTATTCAACATTCTATTGAAGTGCATTTCGAAGTATTCAACAACTAGCTTTGGTGGCCACAAAATTTGGTAAAGTCTGGAGTGGAAAGAGAAGCTATTTGTACAAGTCGGGTAGTTTTAGGTAAAACAACACGTATGGGATATATAACTTAGGATTTAAAATAGGAGCTCAACTACTCAATTAGTGGTCAAGCTCTCATCTCAAAATTATCCCATATCCTTTAAGGATTCATAATGGACAATTGATTTCATTATAAAAACAACCTCTTCACTTTCCAATCTCAACAAGTTTCTCTGAAGTAAGACTCTCACTTTGCCATAGAAAGTTTTAATTGAAGGTAGATAGTAAGTAGATTGACTATGACATTTTCATTAATATTTTTGACAACTTGGTCATGTAATTTTTGTTGCATTTGACAATTTCTCTTTTTCATTTTTTTTTTGTGTTCTTCAAAATAAATAATTTTTCCCAATCTTGTGCTACAACTACGGTATTATATACCATTAGTGGAAGAGTAAAGCTTGCCAATTTTACTTCATTTTCTGACTTTGAGCAAATCTTTCATTTGATTTGAGATTTTAAAAATTGTACTTATCCATTTGCTTCGAAAATAGTCCCAATGGAAAGAATCAAGTGTTTTCATGAATTTCAAAGTTGAAAATTTAAACATGCAAGTGTTGATTTGAAGTTTTTTGCAATTTTGTCTACTTATAAAAAAATGCATTACTACAATTGCCCGGTGGATTTTTAATGAGTTTGATAGCTCTTCATTTGGAAGTGCATTTCAGTGTGCATTTGCTAACACGATTTTTAGTTGTTGTGAAGACACTTTCCATGAGAATATGAGACCATTCATTTGGTAGGTCTTAGAATTATGCATTTACCATTGCTTGTTGCCTAAGAACTTTGATCTATAGGCACCCAATAGGCCAATCCAACCTAATATAGACTATGTGCAAGCAAAACATATAAAATGTTTGGGATTCAACCAATTATTGGTCCTCAAAAGCTATAGAGAGGAGAGGAGATGATGGCTTCTTTGTCTACCAAACATGAATGGATAGAATGCCATTGGAAACACATGGAAGGAGCCAACGTTTTTTTGTAGCAATTTAATCCCCAATTGCCTAAAAAAAAAGTCGGTAGCTTGAAGCCTATAGGAAAAAAAGTAGATAAAATATATTTTAGAATGTCAAATTGTAATCATGACCTTGTACACCTCTACCGCAATGTTTCCAAAACTTCAAATTATCTATCATGTAGAGCTAGAAAATACAAAAGATGCTCATAAAAACTACATAAATAAATGATACTCAAAATTGCATACTCAAAATTGGCCTCCTTCTCATCAAAGATAGGGTAGTAATTGATTAGAGATGGTCATTGAGTCCCAAACCCTTTCACCTTGTCAAGTAGGCAAGAATGCTACCTGAAGACTTTTATCTAAAGTGGAAAACAATTTGGTTAAAAGTGAGGATAAGGAAGGTGGTTGGCCTTCCATGGCTTAATTATTTGGCACAAAGTGATAGTTGTTGACCATTGGAGAAGGAGGATCGATGATTCCATCAAGACCTACTACCCGGTATGTCCTAGGGGTGTTGAAGAAACAATTTTGTACTATTTTTGGTAGAGTATTGTGACCCAATGTGCCTTGCAATGGGTCATCGATATCTTGAATAATCAACTCATTGGGAGAGATACTCTTGGTGTGTGGAAACCTTTCACATGGAGGCAAGGCATCTTCTCAATTAGTAACTCTCACATATTCAACCTGGTTATAAGGATTTAGCTGGAGCTACACACCATAGTCATGTGGTCCCTTTGGATCCAAAGGAACGATATGGTATTCAACAATTGTCCAAGGTCCACTCATTGTTTACTCAAACACATTTAGAGTGGCCTTGTGAACTATAGAAGAGCTGAGTAGGCCAATATGTGTAGTTCAAAGAGGTGCTCCTCAGCTACCCAACAAAAAGTGTTGATTTTGTTCATGAATTGCAAGTGTAGAGAGGATTTTTTGCTATGATGGATAGTGAACAACCACAATGGAAGGGCTCTGGCCTTCTCAACGGCTTTGTATTTCTGTCCAGTTGAGCGTCTTTGTTGGGGTAACAACCTGGGTCTTGACTTTTGTGGCCAGCCAAGAGAGGCCTCACAGCTTCTCCCTGTATTGAGCTTCCCAATCCCAATCATTTCCCTTTCCTGTTCATCCCCATTATGTTGGTTGTCTTGTTGTCTTGGTCATCCCTGCCATACCAAGTGTAACTAGTAGTCTTGTATATTTATCTTGCACTGAAATTCCATTTTATCTGTGTCAAAAAACAAATTGTGCTCCTTCTATTCAAGCCCCCTAAATGAAGGAACCAGGAAACTTAGAACTTCCTTGAAAGAAAGGCCACATTACCATCGGTCAAAAAAACAAAAAAAACAAAAAATCTACTGGAAGGAGCTTGTATAGAGTACAGTACAGCATGTATTTCCACTGCAACAATAGCAACGCACATCTGGGTCTTTGAAGGTGATTGGCAAGGCACTGTCCCTGACATGACAATTCCGAGCATGGAGTGGTGCCCACTGGACCCCCTGCTGTATTATTAAGAGTAAAACTTCACTTCCTATTAACTTAGTAACGTATGAACTAATAAGTAAAAATGCCTGGAATGCTGGAACTAATGCAGCAGGGAGGGAGGCCTGCAGCTTCCCAGCACTTGCTTGCTTGTGGGGTGCAATGGTGAATGCTGCCAGTTGCACACATCCCATGGAGAGTGTCAAATATTCTCAGCAAATCCGGGAAGTCACTCATGCACAAATATCAAGACATCAAAGGAGATGCAACTGAAATGAAATGAAACTCCCTTACACAGTTAAGATACACCTAAGTTAAGTTAAGCTTAACTTAGCCTCAGTCTGATCAATCGAGAGGGAGAGTCTGTCATCACACACTGATGAGTCCAGTACAAGAGTACTAACAAGTTCCAGTGCTGAATTGCTGATGGCTCAGCTTACTTGTGACTTGGTGAGTACACTCCCCCTGCGTGGCGGTGGCCGACAACTGAAGTTTGCCTGAGAGGAGCCAAAACAGCTAGAGCAACAGAGAAGAAACTCTTGGTCTAGGCTAGTCAGCATGTGTGAAAATGATGGGGCAAAATGTTGACACACATGATCCTTGTTCAATTCTCTTTCTCAATTTCCTGCGAAAGTGGAAGTTGCTCAAGCATAAAATCCAAAGGACAATCAAGTTGAAACAGCTTCCAAGTTCTCTTTGAAAGAAAGGGGTCTGCTTGTACAAAGCAGGTTTATATAAAACACAACCGAAACAATAAGGTAATCTCTCTTGCTCATAAGGATATCTGCATAGAGGGAATAGTTGGATGGAATTCTCCATTATACTTAGTCTCAATGAAATCCTTTGGATCTATCCCTTATGATACAGTGAACTTGTGTGAAATTGAGATCTGTTTCATGATGTGCACTGCATGACAAAAAAGTATTTTTTATTTTTATTTTTTTGACACAAATGCAATGAGATTTCATTGCAGAGAGGTAATTCTTCATAACTTTACATGTGGGATAGGCAGCTACTCAAATACAGTAGGGTATGGAGCATCATTGAAACAAGCAATCATATAAATTAAAATGTGGGAGGGTGTGCCCCACTGTGCTTCTCCTGTACGAAGGCTCTTATCACCCCCTTCAGCCCTTCCCCCCAAAATCTGATCACAAGTCCTTGTGATTCTCATGAAGCACATTGCCCCTACATTAACTTAGTTGCTTTACTCTTCACAAAAATGCAGCAGCAGCAGTCTCCTTTTTTTACATTTCAACCAGTACAGGTTTGTGATTTGTGAACACAGTCAGTGAATCCATCTGTAATGAGTTGCTCCATGACATATACAGTAGTCTGTGAGTGTGGTGTGACATCCAATAATTGAAGCTCCACATACCCCTTGTGATTATTTGACATTAAGTTACTGAAGCTTGGTTTTCTTTCTGAGGTTCACTGGTCCTTTTTTTCAGTTAAAGGCCCATCTGCATCTATCAAGATTCAAGAGTCTGTCTCAGTCTTTCCACAGACCCCAGCACCAATACATTTAACAGACCAACCGGCGGGCAGGCAGGCAGGCACCCACTTCACATTTGAAGTCAATAAAACCCATGGCTGTGTGTGACTTGACTCTTTTGTATGAATGTGTGCAAGATCAGGCCACATGTGGCTGGCATCTTGTACTTTGCCTATGCAATGAAATTTGGTTGCATTTTTGTCCAAAAAAAAATAGACGTGTGCAAGATAAGTTAATTCCCTGTTTTTTTTCATGCACAGCAGTAAATGAGATCCCAAGCAACCTTCGTTTGCACAAACTTCCACATCCATGAATATTGCATTGACAAGTTCATCATTCCATTGAAATCCGTGGTCTCAGTCAGAGCAATAGATGTATGGACACCCTTTAGTTCTGTCACACAGGCCTCAAAAAAGAGACCAGATCATCAGATCAGAGTCCTGCTTCCAAGGCCGGGTGAAGATTCCAAGCATCACAGTGAGTGACAACTCGGATTTGAAAAAGCCTTCTAAGCACAACTCCCAAGCTGCCAATTCCAGGACAATCCATTCAAGCAGGCAAGCAGGCAGCCAAAAGCCTTCCAAGCTGTAAGGTAGCTTTGTTGCAGCTTGCAGAGATGGAAAGGCTGTATTTCATAAAGGTAGTACGCTTATTGCCTGCATCACAAATTAGTGATCCACTGACATTTCATATGAACTACCAACTCGTGTGGCCTTGTGATATGTTGCATGACCCTAACTAAATTTACTGCCAGATTTCAGCAGCTCAACGATCTGTAAGTGAAGTACGTTAAGTTGAAGCCCAATAACTTAGATCCAAGCATATGGTGACATTTTGTCATGCTCACGGTGTGCAATGCAAGAAGCCTGATCTTTTAACTTACTGACAGGAGGAATTCCAGAAGCAGGACATTAAAGGTGTCTGTCATACGATGTCTGTGGTATTACCCCTGAAGAAAACACTGGAATTTTCTTATTTGCTGGCCACTCATGATGAGGTTTGGAGATTTGGAATTCAAATTTGGAAGTGGAGGTCCTGAATCTGCTGTGAGAGGTGAAGAGCATGGGACATGGGACACCACCCACCCACAAATTAGACATAATTTATTTTTTAAATTAATTTTCACTAGGCCTAGGGAAGAATGGAAGACAAACTGTGACCACAGATGTAGTAAGCTTACGCCATATTTACCATCCTTCGCACTCAGAAAAGTGATGCAGGCCATCTCATTTTGGAGGCCTGCCTGATTAAGTTAACTTAAAGTTACTGCCTGGTCAGTTTTTCTCACTCACTTGCAAAGTTGCAGTGATGGACATTTTCTTCCATTTGCAATTTATAAAAAGAAACCCAGTGGTGCAGACATCAATGAAGTTACAGACATAACTGAAGCTTCCTGTACTCCGTTTGACACTGACTCCTGCAGGGCTTTGCAGGGCTTTTAGATTTGTTTGACGGAATATTCGTCACCTACTCCGAAAGATTCCTACCGTTTGGTGCATTCAATGTCGGGTCTGCCGGGTCAGTAGGAGCGGCTGACTCCTTCACCTTTAAGTCTTGAACTCCACATAGAATACTGGAAGTGATAAACAATTGCGGACATGGGGAATCGTGAACCTACTGAAGAAGTACTGATGAGATGCAGCATTAACTGGCAGGGACTTGCAGAACATTCGCAACCCAGAAACCATAATGCCAGCTCCAAGTTTGGAGGGACCCGTGTCACATACTGTTAAATTTATTTATTTATTTATTTTTGACACAAATGAAACGAAACTGTTAAAAAATTTCATAATTCAATGACTTGAGGGTAGAATTTTCCTCAACCCTTAAAGGACGCAGCCCCAATGACCAAGGTAGTCAACAAAACTGCTCCAATTATTGGACCAATAGCTGCATTCTGTTTTTCTACCATCAACAGTGAAGTCATCCATTAGACACAAAACATCCGTGTCAACATTTAAGGGTTAAAGAAGCCAGGTCTAGATTTCTTTTAAAAACTAAAACAAAAACCATTTGGGATTGGGGGGTAGAAGAATGCAATAGTAAACAATCTTGACACTTCGTACTCATTGAATTAGCTTGTTATAATTCATGAGATATTGTTGATCTACAATTATTTATCACGTTACAAAGTATATCATGTATATGTGACACTCATTTCCCAAAGTCACTCTATTAGAATCTAGAGCAACTTGAAATATTATTGTATTATATTACTTTGCTCCCAAATAATAATTTGAAAGGGTCCAAACTTTGGAAGTGGCTCTAATTTTGCACCTTTAGGAATAGGATAATTAGTATAGCTACAAGTCCACACAAAATATAAACAAGATAAAATAATAAATTTTTCCAATTTTATAAAAAAATATATTTGAAGATTTGTTGAAAATTGCTAGAACTTGTATTGTAAATACCAACTTAACAAAAATGTAAGAGCATCCGCATTGTGGAATGGAATAGATGATTCGTCAAAAGCTTAGGTGGGTTGTAGCTAGAGGTGGATTGTGTGTGTGTGAATAGCCCACCCATATTGCAATCTGGCAAGATGGCCTAGAGTTGGCCAAAGAAAGAAGGTTACAAAATCAATGTTGAATGAGCTTCTAGACCAACTTGACTCTATACAAAGGGTGTGATTAATTAAAAACTTTTGTAGCCATGCTAGGTTGCCATCTAAAACCACAAGTTTGTTGAGATTTGTCTCACATGTTTTGTTGGCATTGGAGCAATGGGATACAAACAACAACTTGGTCCATGTGATTGGCTTTCCCAACCAATGTTATATCCCACATTGTGAATGCTCTAATGCAAAATTTGACAAATTTGATGGCATCATCCTACTTTTATAAATCACTACACTCAAACAAAAGTTAATTCTACTCCATAACTCTTTTGCTCGATATAAACCATTTGGTCAATCAAAGTACATAAATCCAAACATTCAAGATCATATAAGTAAGTTGGGTTTATGATTGGGACTAAAATGCAAAAAATAAAATAGTGGCATTTAATTATATGACCTATTAGGTGTATGCTAATTAACAAGTTATTTTTAGAAAGAGATAGAATTTAGTGGTAGTATCACCTTGACAAGGTGGAAGTTATTGTTATTACTAATATTACTAATATAGTTCCAATTATAAATAAATGAAGCTTCATTGCAAAAATTGAGTACAATTCTAGTAAGGAAAATTCCATATTATTTGAGGATGCAACTAAATGATACTTTCATTGCGGATAATAGGGATCATCACACCTTCTCTCCATTTTCAATCTTCAGAGATGGAGCACTCTCACTACTTTCATTGTGGATAATAGGGATCATTACACCTCTCCATTTTCAATCTTCAAAAATGGAGCACTCTCTCCCTGAATTGTGGTGGACTCATTCTCTGAAAATTGAGAAGTTTTTTCCTTCTCTCCCGGTGAAGAATGGGCATGAAGCAATTTCTCCATTCTGAATTCTCTCCATTTTTCTCCATTTTTTGAAAGGGTGTCACAACTTCATGGAGAAGGGCTCCTCTTGGCTCCTCTTCTCACTCCATACTCCATACTCCATTCCATACACTCCATACGTTTAGAAGTTTCATTCTCGGAGAAGGTGTGACAACCCGTAATTCATAACTGTGTAATGCGTAATGTGATAAGACGAGCAGTCACGTGGAGTCACAAACAAAACGAGGCCAACAAGCTGTGATTCAAAGAATCTCCGTTAATCTTCGTCAGTCTCCCAAGATCTAAAAGACCGACTTTCTAATTCATTCGACATCATCAGACAACAGTATTGAAATTAAGGAAATGAAATCCCTTTATTTCTAGCAAAACAACTGTACATGTAAATATTAAGTCAGAAGGCAATATAAAGTAGCTCAAACTTAGTGGTGGTTTGTTCTCCCTAGCATTAAATCAAAGTGTTCTTTGTACATAACAAGACGAATAAGCAGATTATTGAAACAAAAGCCGCAGGATATAACCAAAAAAACATGGACAAACTCCAGGTATCAGCTGCAAGAACGGTTAAGGATACAGCCAGTCATCTTGGATGGCTGCATCGCAATTTTATTGATAAAGCAAAAATTCTCTCGTCTATAAGGTCCTCGAATAGAGGTCACCTAATTACTATCTATACATGGCGTATCTGTAGTTTCTTTTTTTCGTCTATTATAGAAGATCTCTACTCAAAGAGCTACCTGCAGGGCTATGAACACAGACTCTAGCAAGGCAGCTACCCTCAAAAAAAATTCAAGTTGTGTCAAGCCGCGGATTGGTTCTATCTACCCACCTTAACTACCTCTCTTCGAGTTCGTCTGGCAAGGCATGCTTTTCATGATGCCAGTGCCAAGGTAACACTGGTTGCCGCGATTGGTGTGTGTTTTTTGTTTCACATATTATATATCAGCACGTTCCGATCCAACTGCTAGTAGTACCCTTTCTCTACAAATCTCTCTTTTACTCGACTGACCGCGGGGTTGGGCTCTAACTAGGACCATCAAACGCATATCCTAAAGGACGAAAAAAGCTCTAAACCTGCAAAAACAGATAGCCAAAAATTGTTTTTTCTCATGTTTTCAATGGAAAAATGGAAAAAGGCAAAAGAAATGGAAAAGACTCTCGAGCTACGGCCAACACTCCACAAGGAAAAAAGTTCCAGAATGAAGGTCTGATGCGTTTCCTGCACCAATCACTTTCGAGGCAGCAGATTCGCAGGCGAGCTCCGTCCATGAGTAAGGTTGCTTACTACTTCAGACGATTTCATTTCCGCAATGAGAGACACCTTTGTGTGCCGCAGTTGCTCCCCACACTGCTTCGCAACAGATGTGAAGGAGTTGTTGATGTTGATGTTCTTCTTCTTCTCCTGCCAGTGATGATAACTGCGAGGCCGCTTGGCAGGCGACACAGGGACTGAATCCCCCACCTTCCGCACGTACGTCGACAGCCACTTAGACCTCATGTAGTCCAGTGTGCGCCATGGAGGCAGATGCATGTCGCTCTGTATCAGGGATGCTTTCGCAGCCTCCGACATGAATTGCAAAATTTGTTGAAGCTTGGACGCGGATCCTACGAAAACAGCCGGAAGGATCTTCAACGCCGCTTCGTATTGCTGCGTGGGTCTTGCAATCTCGAACTGGGCGCGGAAATCGACGTCCACGATAAGCCGCTCGGCCAGTTGCATACCATTGAAGACCACGTCGATGTACTCATACTCGCCTGCAAGAAGATGCACCTCATGAGTTCATCATACACACGCACAATCATGTTCGCAATGTTTCAAGATCAAAATTCAAAGGCTTCTTTCAATCAAGCATGCTCCCTACCTCCAGGAACTTGGCCAGAGCTCAGCCACTTGCAGTTGCACACGCCGGCATCGTATCCCATCAGCTTAAGATGATTGACAACAAATCGCTTCACGCATCCTCCTTTGCAATCCGAGCCCTCAGGCTCGCAAACGAGGTCGGAATCCTCTTTGATAGACAGCAATTGCAGCTTCACCTCTTTCAGAAGCTCCCGCTCTAACGCGCTACCCGGTGCTGTGAGTGCCTGCAGAAAAAGCCAAGGATGATGTCCTAACGGTCAATAGGAAGGCGTAATCGTCATCTCTCCCGAATTTCACACTCTGCTCTGATAGCTTAATCGAGTTTATGGTAATCAAGAACGCATCTGGACCAAACCGATCCCGAAACTTAATTGTCACAGGACTCTGCGAAACTGAAAAATCAAACAAGCGCAGAAAACCGAACCTGTAAAGTTTCCGTGAGCTTCTTGACAGGAGCCGAGCCATCGCTGTCCACGCCGTCCATATACTCCAAGGAGTCGTTCTCAATGAAATCGTGCACCATGGCCTGGAGGTCGTCGCTTTCATTGCTGCCATAGCGAACAGGCGCGGTGCTGCTCACAGGCTTGGTTCCTAAGTAATTGAGCTTCTGCCTCCCCGATTTGAGCACCACCTGCTGCTGGCTGCTGACCGGCCTCCGGGAAGAAGGGATCGAATGCTCACGATCCCACGAGGGTTGATGCTGCTGCTGGGTCGGGGTGTGCACGTCGCCATGGTACAGAAAATTTGTGTACGAACTGATGCCTGGCTGTCTTCGAAGACCCGGCATCGTGCTCACCGCGGGGCTCCCAATGGCGATCCTTCCCAATTCCGTCTCCGATTCCTAGTTCCAACGAACGCAAACGAAGCCGTGAACTCGCGATCCTTGCCAATTCAATTCCGTCTCAAATTCCAAAGGTGCGAGACAGAGACGAGCAATTTCCGATGACCTTCAATCGCACTGTAGCACTCAAAGTTGACAACATCGAACACCGCTCCCCGCCACCAACCCTCAAAATTCCACCCTCTGTTGTTGTTTTTGTTGTTTTGTTGATTTTTCTTTTTTCTTTTTCCGTTTCGCAACGCTCAAGGAGCGCGTCACCAGTGAGCAGACGAGAAGGTAGAGTCCAAATCCTCGCGCCGATTGAGTCAGGCCGCCCACTGGTTGATTGATACGTGGCGTTCACGTCGAGAATCATTCACAAACCACCGAAACCCAAACACCCAACACACACACCCCTCACAACCTCTTCTCAATCCCCACTAACCTCGCGCACGCAACAACACCCACAACACGCCCTCCACGAAATCTGAACAAAACCCACGACCACTCCTCTCCAGAACACAACAAAACGAAGACAGGCAACAACTCGACTACCTTACAATAATAACCCGGCAACAAAACCAAAAAACAGAGAAAACCAAACACCCCCGCACACTCCCACGAGAGCCCTAATAATCCTCTACAGTTGTCCGCACACCGAGGACGACGAATGCCAGCGACGAGGCAGGCCCCACGCGCAAACACCCCCCTACCCTCACGAGAAATATCACACCTACAATGACAATGATACTACAGTGGTGACAACCCTTGCCCTTTCGTCCTCGTTCTCCCGCACCTGCACGAACGCCATAGCCAGCACCTAGAGCCCAACTTGCATAATTGTTCGATCACTCCGACGGAAGATGGGTCAGAAGATGGGTAACAATGACGACACCGCCAGGCAAGCGCGGATGATGAGTTTTCAGGGGAGGGAGCAGGCGAGGAACTCGGCTTATGTAGGTTGCCCGGGGCCTAGGCCCAGCAAACCGAAGCTTCAGCGTATTGTACACGGAACCACTATGGCGTAATGTGAGCGCTTTTTCTACGCACTGTACAGTACAATTCTACTTGTATTAGAGACCTATGGGTTTTGTTTCTTTTACGTTTTCGGGGATTTCCTGATTTACCTTTCTGCCCAGATTTTCAGGTGGGCTACTGTACTTGGGGCTAAATATCTTCAGATTTCCAAAAACCAGCGAAATTAAAGTTGGCAAATTTTCACCAGTTTCTACTTGCTTTCTGATGGTGGCTTCTTCATCACGAGAATAACCAAGGAAAACAGCAGATGAAATCACCAAAATCATCTCCAAAATGTTCAAGGTTTGCCAAATTTTGGATGAAGTTTTTAAATTATGGACAATTTTATAGACAAAAGTGTATAAGTAATGGATGTATGAATAAAAGTGGATGATTTTGTGGGCTCTCCTGCAACACTCCAAGGTGCATGTTGCGTGAAAGTTTGGATAGTGAAGAAAATCTATGTCTAGAAGACTAAAATGACTGTGAAATTTTTTTCGAATGGAAATTTGTAAAAAGCTTAAGCTTTAGTATATACTTTTTATAGACTACACAACCAATCCAACTACCAAGGTATAATGACGGGATTTTATCAATTTTACTTTCTTTCTTTTTTTGAAACAAGATCAACTTTACTTCAATTAGAAGTGAGGTTCTGTTCATATAGACCGAACTTCTAATTCTGAGTCTTCATGAAGACGATTCAACAGTACACCTGTATGGAACGTAAAAGGCATCCAGAAGCCCTCACTTGAACTGAAAACTCACAGAAATCACAGAAATCCCCTTAAAATTACATCTACTTTTTAAATTTAAAGTTTTGAATTTCCTTCAAGTAGAAAATAACCTCTAATCCTCCAACCCTCCAACCATAATCTTGCCTGTACATATGCAAACCATCCTAAATTGACAGTTTCTAGGGTAGTACACCTACTCTAAGTCCACTCAAAATACTAACAGAAATTCTGCAGAGTACTTTACGACTTCCATCACAGTACTCGTGGCCAATTTTCTTTTTCCTTTTTTTAATCTTTTTCTTTATCGTGTTGCCCCTTTTTTCCTTTCCTCAGTCAGTCCCTCCTTTCAGGGAACGCGGTGTGGGGACGGTCACAGAGCCGCGAGTCTTTGACCGTGTTCTTCTGTAGACTGCAGACCATGACTCCATCCTGCTTTGATTTCCCCGGCGGTTTAGGCCTACTTTTTTTTTCAGTTTTGGGAGCATTGCTGAATGCCACAGTGACAAGTGACAACTGACAAGCTTGTGAACGGCGGGAGTGATGATCGATCCCTCCGGTAGCTTCATCAACAGGGCTTGGATCATGGTTGTTAGATCACCTACTAACTTATTATAACAGGGTCATGAAGAAGCTCTGCTGGTAACGAATGTATGCCGGGGCCTGCAGCGATCGATTGGGGCACTGATTGTGCCTCCCTTTATGTTTATTCAACTCTGTCGTCATTCTATTTCCTGGCGATTGGGACCCGCGGCGTTGTGGCGTCAGAATGAAGATCATCGCGCCAGGATTGCTCCGTTACTCGTCGCTTTCGTCTGCTTGTCGCTATTGATGGGGAGCGTTGTTACGGCAAAGCTATTCTCTTAACTTTGGATTAGTGATCGCTGTTGCGTGGTCGTGATTTCGGGGAGGAGAATTGGAGTGCGATCTTGTTTACCTTATTTTTTAAAATTTTGTGTAAATTGGTTTTGAAAATTTCCACCTTTTCAAGACCTAAAGCAGACCTGAACGAGTAAGCGAGGTTGTACGTTAGCATTCATTAGTGATACCATGCATCGTTGCTGTTCTGAATGACACTCGAGTGTTGTGATGAGCATTGTACTCGAATGTACGTGAATGCTTTACATCATTTTTCTTGTGGAAGCTTTTTCGGACCCAACTTTGAGCATTGATGTCGAATTAGGGTTGGATTGGAAGGGCGAGGAAGGGTTGAGACTCAAAAGTTTTGGTTGGTAGTGCAGGATAGCACGTTTCTAAGGCTTGGAATAGACGTTCGTGGCTGGCAGAAAATCCTTGATAGGTCGTGGCCTTGGAAAACACAACAGAAAGCACACAAGCTCAGGACTATTTCTTGCACGTAATAATTCATTGGTGTTGTAATACTTCAGAAAGCGGTCACTTCTAATTTAATTTAAGCTATTTTTTAAGTTACTCTGTTTGTAGATGGTGACACCAGCCAGAACCCTAATTTTCTCTCCAGAAGTCATTGTGGCCATTTCATCGACAGAATTGTTATTTTCAAGTCATATTATATCTGCTGGTATGGTTGATAGGTCATTTGTGGAGGCTACGTGCACACATGGCTGCCCAGGTTATTGACAGAGCAACGGTGAGATCTGTCGAAGCCGAGTTCAACAGTGAGATCTCCTGGTTGACAGATCTCATCGTTTTGGTTGGTTCTCTTGTGAACAACCGATTTCCAATCGTCAAGCTGCATGTGACGACCACAAGCATAGCCAAGAGGCAAGATGAATGTTCGAGCTTCTTATATGCAATTTGACATTCCGCCGCAGACTTCCTTAACTTGTGGTAACTTAGGTATACATGATCCTTGCAGACTCAAAGGAAGTTTACCAGAAGAAGATTGACATAACTTATCATACTTCTTGCTGGATCTACAAATTCTTCTACGACTTTTGGATTGTTTCTGGCCATGCACAGACATGCTGACAGGTTTGGTCAGATACTTGCACACATTAGGAAATCTGCACTAGAAACATCCAAGATTTTGCCTTGACAAACTTGGTCGTAGCACACTTTTTCGCGTACAGGTGGAACTCTTGGATTAGCTAGCACAGATATATTCGGATTGAAGCTTTTGGATATTGATGTAAAGGTAGATCGAGCTAGGACCTAGTCGAAGCCTATCACAAGAGCTCGTCACGGCTCCACAATGTCCTCAACATGTGGCCTGCTGTTGTCTAAGGATTGGATAGCTTACCAAGAAAATGCTTTATAAAACACCTTTGTGTAGGGTAAAATTGCCAATCTGATGCAATCTGCTCCGTATTCATAACATTTCTACAGTAGATGAACATGTTATTAAACATATCTTTGCTGATACGTGTGAAATGCTCCAATTTCTACAGTGACCTAATGTCTGCTTCTTTTATCAGTCGCCCTCTGACACGACCTTTGTAAGGGTGTCCTGATCTTTCTCATGATGCATGCTCTTTGTGTGGAGCAGCAACCTGGATAAGCTACTGTAGTAAGATAGCTGGGCCTGCAGTACATGATACACGGAGACAAACAGTAGTGTACTATTATGCACTGATCATGTTGAGAGAACTGAAGCTGACTGGATCAAAGAAAAGGGTCGGAATGTGCACCCAGTTTCCTCTTTTTAGGGAGGCCCTGAAAATTCTGACGTGATTTTCTCCAATCATCTGTGGCTCTACCAGTAGAAAGCTTGAGAAAAGTCCTCCCTTGAACGCTACTCCCTCAAAACCTTACAGTAGGGAGCTGCCCTTTCAACTGACTGGGGTCATTCTGTTGACCTGTTAGCAAGAAAAACTCTTCCAATTTTTATTATTCATTTGCATTCCCGATTATGAAAAGAATAAAAGAACACCCCACCCCACCCAAGGAACAGTTTAGAATATGCATAATAGGGGAACTTACAAGAAGGATATGTTACACTATTAACTTCTTCTTTTACGCACACATTGAAGTTTATTTCAAATGGTGCAAAAGAAACACATACAACAACACTTATGAAGTCCAGGGCAGGACTCATAATAGACAACTATGGGTTACTAGGGCAATTTTTAATCCACTTCACCTTCATCTCATTCCAAGAGCAAATAGGTTTAATATGACCCCATTTGAGATCAAATTGCACCAACATTGCAATTGGGGGGGCCTTGTAGATCCTACAACAACAATTTTGTCAAGCAATATGCCCACATTTGTGAGGCCATTCCAAACAAATTGCTCCATCTTCTTTGAACTCCAACTGTGTCTATTAACCCCTCACCGCTAGAGGCTTGAACAAGTTCAAAAACAACATTCCTTTTGAAGTGTTATAGATCTAAATTTCACTAAGTTATAGAGATCTCAACCGTACAATCTTGTAGTGCACTTGTTGTAGATGGCATGCATCAAATTTGGTGCCATTTGACCGCATAGAGTGCAAGATTATAATGTTTTAGTGTTGAAAAGGGATGCTGAAATTTTCCCAAAAACACATTTGGATGCGAAATTCGGTTTCTAAAACTACTCAAATGAAGAAACTTTATACTAATAAGTGATGAAAAAATCAGCATACAAACACATCAATGAAAAAAAATATCCTTCAATTGATACTTTGTGTCTACAAAATGGCTTTGAAATGTCAAAAAACAACAAGAAAAGTTGAAGAAAACACATCAAAAACTGAACCTCCTCTTACTAAAATGCTTCTCCATCACTCATAACTTCTTGGATTGATATGAAATTTTATATCCACAAACTAGACTAGTATGCGCAACTTTTACAAAAAAATTTATTGAAAACTAACATTGTATGAAGAAGAAACAAGCCGCCAAAGTTGATTGTAATCCAAAAATGTCGGGATTTTCAACTTTGAATTGCTCCCAAACATTCAAAACAACTTGGATTGGCATGAAAATTCTACCACAATAAGTAGACTTCAAGGGAAACATAACCTAACAAATATTATTGAAAAAAAACATTGGATGAAGGAGATACAAGCCCCCAAAGTTGCAGCCATCAAATGCAGTTTGGTGAATTCAAATTGAACTTGTGAACTTCAATTGGATTCCAAAAATTCAGTACACCTTTTATTGATCTGAAAATTTTACCACACAAACTAGGAGAGTGAGTGCAAATTTCTTAACAAGTTTTATTGAATTCGGACATTTGATGAAAAAGTTACAGCACTTTGAATTTGACCTAACGACACTTTTCGTCCCCTTCAGCAGTGAGGGGTTAAAGACAAAATCATTCTTAGAAATTTATAAGGTTTAGAGGATAGTCCTTCTAAGTAGACACCATTTGCTACTAACTTCAGTTGATGAAACCTCCATAGTGTGCATGAAGCAAAAATTGACTAGTACTTCCAATCTGGCATGCTTCAAGTAAAAGGCCCTTTCAGGTTTGTAATTGTCCTATTAATTTGGACTATTGTGGATGAGAGCACAGTAGTATTCTAATAATGATATTTAGAATTTGCAACACTAATTATGAACACTAATACTAAATGTCAAATTGAACACTATTCATCAACTATTGAGTGTTCATATTAACATGTAGTACTCTAAATGTTAAAAATCACCCTCTAATATTACTAACACTAAACGTCACTATGAATACTATTTGAGTGAGTCATGTAATAAGATAATTGACACTAAATGTAATATAACACTAAATATCATTATCGGTGTTGTGATTCCTCCTCCAAGGTCCCAAGGAGTGAGGTATCTTCCTCCATAGGATACTTAGAGGGACCTTCAATTTAAATGAGAGGCTCTCATTGGTTTGGAAAAAATATTGACCAAAGTTTAAAGAGTCCCTCTAGATTTGGAGGAATGAGGAAAGGACCTTATACACAATATTTAACAAAGTTATGGGTTCATTTATCACTCAAAATGTGCTCTTTAACCCTTACGCACCTAGTGCAAATTCCAAAAACAAGCTACAAATAGCCACTCAAGTTGATTCTAAGTATTAAAAAATAAGATCCAAGAGACATGACTGTTGAGATTGCAAGAGAGGTAGAGAGGGCATCTTCGGAGGAAACTTATAGAAGTTTTCACCGTACTTCTCATAGTAGGAGGCCAAATTTGGGGCAATGGGGTGCTCAAGGGTTAAGGGGTAAGGAACCTACTATATGTCCATGAGACAATACCCCAAAGGAGATTTGATTTTTCAAGAAAGAACTCCATCATCTTTGTAAAATATATACATCTTTTCATTGTTCCTAAATTTGTTCTATTAGCTAGGGCACAAAACTAATCTCATTACAAAATAAATAAAAACAAAAAGATGAAAGTAAAATTTGGTAATAATTTAGGCTACAAAATTTACAATTTATTACAAATAGTGCAAGAGTGGTATATTGGTGGATCACAAGCACTACCAATTGGGGTACATCAGTGCAACATTGGGGATATTTTTTGAGTTTTACCAACTATTTTCCTTCAGTTTCCATATTGAACCATTTTGTCATGTACTGAGTCCATTTTTTCCTCTATTTTTTTTTCTCCAAATCAAAAATTCCAGAGATTTTTTCACAAATTTTTTTGCTGATGTTTTCAAATTGCAAACGTTTTTTCCCTTAATTCCACCGCTAATTTACAGTGAACAAACCGACAATTCTCCTAGTACATTGCATCAGTGTACCATTATATTACAATATAAGTGCTGGTAAACCTAATAGATCAAGGTCAACATTAGAGACTTGGAGGTGATATAGACATAATAATTGAATTTAACTCACACAATTGTTAAATAATGCCCTTTCTTTCCTTCTGTAATGAAATGAAAACTCAACTCCTCATCTGTCTGCCTTCACACATGATAAGTTAAGTTATGTGCTGTCCCAATTTATTTTATTTTATTTATAAATTTTCTTTAAGAAAATTTAATTTTAAACACATGGAAAATTCCCATTGAATGTTGTACCAATTTTGAAATAAATTAATTATAGGGATGTAAGTACTCAATCCACCAATCAGTACTCCTCCACCAGTCCAGCCAGTCTCAAGAAGATAATTGGGTAAACATATTACATAATTCAAATAGTGCGGCAACTAAGGTAAGGTAAGGGAGGGAGGCCAATCACAGTGATGAATTTTGTACATTCCATCATTTTCTTAGGATATGGTGGTATTTCCTGAAAATTAATTAACGAGTCTCCTTGTGGATTTAATTTCAATTTTTATTTATTTATTTATTTATTTATTTTTAAATGGACAATTTCCATTGAAAGGGAAACAGTACAGAGAACCAGAGGACTGAGATATCCATATCTATTTGATCAGTGCGCTGCTGAGTGAGTGCCCTTGCAAATGAATCAGGCCCATGACTATTCCTGATTGCCTGCTGAGGAATGATCAAGTTGAAATTATATTGATTGTATAATTCCCTTGCTTGAAAAAATTTCATGATTTGAAAAAGGGTACTAAGTTAGCAGCAGTGATGAGTTTTATAGCTACATTCTGAAGATTAGGTTGTCTGATTTTTCCTCTGAAAAATCAAAATCAAAATCAAAATGATAGTCTACTGGCAGTACAGTATCATGTAAAACATTTAGGGGTGGTATAAGTTAATAATCTGTGTTGGGATGAAAAGGACAATACTACACTTTGCATTGATTAATCCTATTTGTGAGGGACACCGCAAAAGTTTTGTTTGTTTAAAATAATTTTTATTCTTTGCTCTATCAATGGAAATTGTCTATGTGTTTTGGAAAAGGAAGGAAGGAAAAAAGTAATAGTAGTATTTATTTTGCATGAAAAGGAGAATGGTTTCATCATATTTGAGCTAGCACTACTTTCCAATATATTACAAATAGTGTGACATGCTGACATTGGTGGTGCATCCATTAATATGATAAAATCATTGTGTGAGACAAGAAGTCATATTTTAAAAACCTTAGCATTGGAGTGCATTTCATGCAACATTGTTTGAATCTAGTACATAAGAGGAGTCACATACATTCAATGCCACCCATCATTTGTCATTATGGTAAATTCTAAAGAAGAAGATTTGATTGTTTGTGAATCTATGATATGTAGTATTTATTATTATATATAGAAATGTATTTTTTGAAGACCCCAAAATATTCCAATAAAGTTTGAAACCCAAGTGCAATATTACACAAGTCTTTGTTTAAAATCTAACTATAATTCTTTGCAAAACAGAAATTCAACATACTTGGGTGCACTTCATATGTTCCCTGATTGACACTCCCACAATATTACTCTTTAAAGGATGGAATGATCACTTTGGAAGTCATCCTTTGGGTCATAGTACGAATCATTTGCTTAAGAAAAATAAATCCAAGAGTACTCATTGGAGGTCAAACTATTGGATAAGAGCCTCCCCTTTTCACCCAAAATTCCAAGGATGAACATGTGCACTTCTGTCTTCCATATAAGGATTCTTGTGATCCATCAGAACCTAAACATCTGCGGCATCATTCAAGGGCTAAGCACTTGAAAACATTCAGAATCCACCCAATGGAATTCAGCTCTCTTTGCTGCCGTTCAAATTAGTCTATTGGTGCACAAACTGAGCACAACTTGGGTGTGCATCACGTTTGTAGCTGAGCGGACGTCATTTGGCATAAAGCTGTTGATCAAAAACCTAAGTAAGCTTATTGTATTTCTCATTGGATCATCGTGAAACATGCCTTGTGCATTCTCCCAAACCCCACTAGCCATGATCATCCTTATCCCCAGCATAACTTAATTAGCACCCCTCGTTCAACTTTCAATGAAGTCACAGATTGTGCCCTGACTCCCCTGCAAGTCTGGCTTAAACTTGCATAGATTACCATTAAAATTTGCACATGATAAGTTAACCCCTCACCGCCCAAGGCATGAACAGGTTCGAAAACAACATTTCTTTTGAAGTGTTATAGATATAATTTTCACTAAGTTATAGAGATCTCAACCTTACAATTTTGTAGTGCACTTGTTGCAGATGATGTGCATCAAATTTGGTGTCATTTGATCACATAGATTAAAATATTATAATATTTTAGTGTTGAAAAAGGATGCTGAAATTTCCCTAAAAACACATTTGGAGGCGAAATTTCATTTTTAAATCTACTCAAATGAAGAAACTTTAAGCTATAAAGTGATTCAAAATCAGCATAAAAACACATTGATGAAAAAAAATATCATTCAATTGACTCATTGTGTCTGCAAAATGGCTTTGAAATGTCAAAAAATAGCAAGAAAAGTTGCAAAAAACACATCAAAAACTAAACCTCCTTCTACTAAAATGCTTCTCAGTCACTTATAACTTTTTGGATTGATATGAAATTTTACATTCACAAACTAAACTAGTATGTGCAACTTTTCAAAATTTTTTTAATGGAAACGAACATTGTATGAAGAAGAAACAAATTGCCGAAGTTCATTGTAATCCAAAAATGTCAAGATTTTTAACTTCGAATTACTCCCAGACATTCAAAACAACCTCGATTGACATGAAAATTCTACCATAGTAACTAGACTTCAAGGGAAACAGAACCCGATAAAATTTTATTGAAAACAAACTTTGGATGAAGGAGTTACAAGCCCCTGAAGTTGCAGCCATCAAATACAATTTGGTGACCTCAAATTGAACTTGTGAACTTCGATTGGCTTCCAAAAATTCAGTAAATCTTGGATTGATCTGAAAATTTTATCACACAAACTAGAAGAGAGAGCTCAAATTTTCCAACAAGTTCTATTAAAATTCGTACATCAGATTCCAAAGTTACAACACTTTGAATTTGACTTGAGGACACTCTTGGTCCCCTTCGGCGGTGAGGGGTTAAACAACATTTATTGTGACTTTGCACAATAGAAAAGCCACATTTTCATCATGCAATGGTGACCAATAAGTGACTTGAATCAGCAACTATGGTAGAACCACCCATAACCAGCCAAGCCCCATAGTCAATACATAGGTAATGGGAAATTCAACAAAGAGATGACTAATAAGTAATCATGAGTTTCTTGATTTTCCACCATCTTCTAGCCATCATTGTTATGAAACATGTACTTCTTTTTGAGAGCCAAATTAGTCTTCAGATGAATAGTGATGGAAGAATCTATATGTTGGATATGTGTGTAGGCCAACTTTTGACTTCTAAAATTCATAACAATTTCAATTTTAGGAAAAAAAATTATGAAAATTTGACAACACCCATCATTTCTATCTCCCTACAAGACAAAAAATTAGCAATGCCTTCTACTACTCCAGATCATACACAAAATGCTGAAGTAGCTGGTAATGGGTGGTTCTACTATATCTGTGTTGAAAGTTTGACTCCCTGGTATCAAAAAATAAAAAATAAAAAATAAAAAAGTTTGACTCCCTTCACATGCAACTTCACTGAAATCGGTCCACAAGGATCAGTTGAACAGACCGAAATCAAGAGTGTGTTTTCTGTCCGAAAGTCAATCCAAACCTCTGGGATTGGATTAACTTACTGTACTGTTTGTAGTTCCAAAGAAAATTCTGTTTTTTTTAATCAAGCAGCCCCAACTGAAGGCCAAATTTAGGATGGAATTGCGGCCCTTTTGCTGCATCTGCTTACAAGTGGCAATTGTGCAAGACTACCAGGGATTCCGGAGGGATAAGTTAGTGAATTATTTTCCAAAGCCCCACTGACACTTGCAACCCACTTTACTGAAAAAGCAGAGAAAAAGTCGATACCAAAAAAAAATGGAGAAAAAGAAAAGAAAAAGGAATCCCTTCTATTGTATTGTATGAATGGTTTATTATTATTCTTGTTATTGTTGAGTATAATAAGCTACCCTACCGTACTGCTTATTATAACTAGTTGTCAAGGACTGATGACGGATACCATAAGTTAGATTGGAAATCCCATAAGCATTGGAAAGGTAGGCTCCAGTGGTATGGTAACTCAGCCTACAACAGTCCAAATGGGAGCCAGCCCATCACAGGCAAAATTACAGTAAGGTAGGAGGCTCGATATCCGCACAGGCTTTAAAACCACACACCTCCTCAAATGTACACTGTGTGTACATGGGGTTTTTTCATCTTTACAGGGATGTACCAACAGTGTACATTTGAGGAGGTGTGCGGTTTTAGAGCCCTATGCCATTTCGACGTCAAAAATTCATAACTAATTCTAGAAAGCTCCAAAAAATATGAAACGACTTGGATTAGATATCAATTCCACTTGTCTTTCAAGAAAAATTTACTGAAAAATATTTCAATAAGTTTCACCTCCCGAAAATTCAGTTTCAGCTCTTAGATGGGAGCTTTATGAACCTCCTACCTTAGTGGTGTACATTCTAGTTCTGAAATACACGCCTCTAGAGTATTTTTGCTCCCATTTGGATTGTCATAGGCTGAGTTACCTTATATCTTTTTATGATCATGAGAAACATTTAGAGCATTTATTCACAGAACTCAACAACCATCAACAAATTGTAGGAGTCCTTGTGGGTGTAAGTATCACACTCATGGCCATTTGTTGTGATTGCTACTCCATTGCACTGAATTGGTGATCCAACTCAACCAATTGATTTGGAAGCTACCTTTAGGTGGTTCCATCAAATAGCTTTTATTTTTTTATTTCTTTTGTAGTCAATTCAAAGTAGTTAATCCTAACATGAATTTTCTAATCAGAAAATGATCTCCACATGATAGCAATCTGAAGAAAAAATCTTATTCAAAGAAAAAGAAGAGTACAGTGTATTAGGGTTGGAGCATCCGGTGGTTGAGTCATTGGTGGAATATAACTTACTGGTAGTACTTTCCTCCACATGTTTTGTTTTGTTTTTTGTTTTTGTTTTTTTGTTTTTTTGAACACTCGGTATGTTTTTTCCATGGGACCATTGTTCTCCGCTTTCTGTATGGTTCCATTATACAATACTACAGGTTGTGGTATGATACTCAAGTTGATTCAATTAGTACGTACATTGAATTGGTTGTACTGTAATAACACTAGCTTGCACTAATACTAGAATCTAATACTAGAATTAAGATGCAAATTTGGAAGGTGCACTCAGATGGGCACTGCCAAATGCGCCACTGACCCTAAACTGCCATCTTTACTATGAGTACATCTCCAAAATCAATTATGTGCCTATGTGGAAGAAACTCTTGTAGAACCAACCTTTGTTCTTTCATAACTTTTGCATATTCTACCCATATGTTGGGTTCTTTGGTACATTGGAACCTCCTTTCACTTGCCAACAAGGAAATATGAAAATTTGACCAATCTAATAATAGTAACTAGGCATAGAAGTAAAAAGTGGCATTTCGGAGGATATCCACCTTATTGAATCTAGAAATTTGCAATATTTTGGATGAAATAATATAATGTGAACACCAAATAAATAAGGTGAGATTTTTCAAAGTATTTTGATAAACTTCAAGTCCTAATCTAATAATATTGTAGCTCCTCACAGTGCTTTATAGCCAAAATTTTGTAGGCTTTGTTTCTTAAAAATGATTGTTTCATAGTTCATACTATGTCCTATATCCCATTTCTCCAAGTCCCATTTTGACCCCTAAAGTCCTAAAGTCCCTGTAGGAAACTCTTAGGATTTTGTGTAGGCTTATGTGATCTCAATTATTGACATGATTTTTGAAACTTTTTTTAAAACATTGAAAAATCTGACTAGCTTTCTTGAAATATCATTTTTATTTCAATCTATGCCCTTGAGCAAAAGTTATGCCATCCAAAGTTCAAAAAGTAGCTCAAAGGGCAGTCCAAAAATAATCACATCAAATTGGATTTTTTTAATTTTTAATTTTTTTCCTGAAAGATTACATTTTTGTTTACATCTCAAGATTTGAATCATTTTTTTTGAACTAATGATGAGAAAGTTATGGACAATCTTGTTTTGGGAGCAATCTAATCATCTTCAGGAAAAAATTACTTATAGAATTAAATTTTGAATGCAATTTTTATAATTTTTCAAAATTTTGTTCTCGGATAGGGTTAACTTTGATGGGAAAAGGCCTTGGGATTGTAGAGGTTAAGACCAAATTCCAACTTTCTTGAATGAATAAAAAGAAATATATGTGGGACTTGGAGCACCATAGTGTGAAGGCCAAAGTCCTAACCTTAGGTCACAAGTTTTTGCTTCTATACACTATTACATGGCAAATATATGTCAACAAATGGGTCAAAAAATTAAAATACCCATTTGGAGTCACTTTATACACTCAATCAACAATGGACAAATTTGTTCACAAACTCAATCTAAGAGGATGCTTGATTTAATAGTATTATTTTCATAATATATACTAAACAAAAAGTGAGACTAGGAACCCAAACTTGAATTAGGTCTCCTCAACTTCCTAAAAGTATTGTCATGTAGGTACTTTTGAGAGCACTAGGCCTTGAGACATAGTGTGCAACCCTACATCTCAAATTTCAGCTCCTTATTAATTAGATTTTCAGAGTTTTTAGTAGAAATTGGAAATAGAGAGAAATGATCTTGAGTAAAACATAAATTTTGCAAGTGGCATTAATTTTATGCCATCACAAGTAAGTTAAATTGATGTATCAAATTCTATACTTTATGCCCTTCATTTGCAAATTAGATAAACAAGTTATTAAATCTCCAAGAGATAATAGACTGGTTAACAATGTTATGCAAAGGATTGATAATAAGCCCACTCAATGTGTTTTTCAATGCACAATTTTTTGCTAGTTGGCTACAACCAAAAGATGCATGCTATATTTTGTTAGAGAAGTTTTGATTTTTTCTAGTCAAAATAGCCAAATTATTACAGCCCCTGTTAGGGAAAGGTGATGCTCCTTGACAGGGAACTTTGGCAGATTGCGGGAATGTGCAATGGGGTACGTTGTTGATGTATTTTGAGAACAATAGCCAAAGTTCACCTAAATATCACCTAATTTTGATATAGATATCACCAAGTATCACATGAGTATTGAAGAAATATTTGTCTGCTTCTCCAGAATGATAAAAAACACTGAGCCCATTTCAATTATTTGTAAATTTTGGTCATAACCTGATGTGAGATTATAACTTAGATCAGCACCTGTTATTCAGGCACTGATTCTTGAGCTATGCCCTCACTTGCTTATCAAGGAAGGGGGATGTCAGAATTCAAGATTGGTAAAAAAATTGGATCAGGTGTTGACAAAGATGCATCAGATTTATTTATTTTTTAAATGTTTTCTTTGCAGTAAATGGAGGGATCCCTTTATTTGTGTCAAAAAACAAAACAAAACAACAAAAAACAACAAAACTTTGAATTTTGAATTCTTACCCCCATCTTCATGTCAGGTTAAACTGAAAGCTACTATCTCCGTCCCAAAATGATCTTCCTGTTGGACAAAGTATTCCAGATTAAGGCTACTAAAAATAACATTTTTAAAACCCATCTCGTGGTGTAAGTAGGGTTTGGTGCACTCAGTGTCCTAGAAACTTTGAGTGTGAAACTTTTTTTAATGTGAAGTTTTATGGCAAAAATCTTCACGGCTTGTTGCCACTATTTAGCCATTTTCTTTCTGGTGCAATCTGGCGCTATTTCACCCCCCCGAAACACCCTGCTTGGCATCTCTTGAACGTGCCCAAATATCGGCCGGAGTTCCTTTTCTTCAATTATAACTGGTCTTCACCAAGTCAAATTTAACTTGCAAGCGACAAGCTCAAGGAGAAACTGGGCATTGCCTAATTTCGGAACCTGCAGTATAGTACAGTAATCAGCCTGGAGTCCCAGGCTCTTGCTGCGAATGTGCATTTTTAGAATTTGGAGGGGCAAACTTGGGTATCACAATGCGGGCCTCAACTTAGAACTGTCCCTCGAAATTACATTTGTTGAGCTCTCCATCTCGCACGTGGCATGGGAGATTTGAAGCGTAACAATAGAGATGCTCTTTATCTTACAATAGGGATCACACAAAAAGGCATGAAACATGCAAACCAAACCAATTTCAGAATATGTCCCAAGCTGTCAGAATATGTTGTCCATTTATTTCAATTGTGAGCTCCTACAGTAGGCTTTCCAGCATTCCGATTTCCGAGTCCTCCGAGTCTCATACTAGATCGACCTTCTCAAGTCTCAACCATTGTCAATGGTCATATTTAGACATTAACTGGTTACTCTTCGTCTTCTCAGCGGATCGAATTTCGACCACTGGAGGAGAGACCTCCCAAAGTGCTCGTAGGTTACCCTGGCCAAGAAAACGCGCGTTGGTACGACAGTGTTGATGGAGCCATGGACAACACCCTGCTGGCAATTCCAACCACAATGCAGTTGGCTATAGCCGAGGGCAGTCAACACTGACAGGGAGACTATTTCAAAGCCACTCATTCATTGAATCACGCAGTTCAATTTCGATTCCTGTCTCGAGATCGCTGTGTCTTGAGGAATTGCAAAAGCAACCATTCCTTCCACAACGCTGCGTGAAAGTCAAGCCTATAAGTTTCAGTATGTTCAAATCAGTTCCAGTAGATGAAAGCATGGTCTCCACAATGGGTTTGAAGGACAAATGATTTTAAAGTGGTGGATGCAGGAAGGAATATTCATCCACATCAATGTTCTAGAACTACATACCAAAATAATCGAAAGTAGCGACTGGAGCGCAAACTAAATAATTTGTGCTTACGCTTTGAGCAGCATTGCTTGCCCCCTTCAGTAGCATCTCGGGTTATGTTGTAGGCATGATAGATCTTCATCTGCAGTCAACTGTAACATATCTCCAATCGCGAAATACTTCACCGAGTACGGCTGGCTACTGAAGCTTGTGAAGGATCATAAAACAAATGATATGATTCGCTGTCGTCAAAGGTTTTCAACTAATGCTGTCCAATACTACACAAGCATTTCAAACATCCCACTCCACTTACGTTATTTATCGTATGAAAATTGATAAAGAATAGGCAACATTCTGACAACAATTATGTAAATCTGAGGTCGGTATCTCAAAGCTTGAACTGATACTATATCAAAAGACCAAAGAATCAAATGCATGACTTGTCTATTAAGTCACATCAAGACTATGTGCGAACAGATAAAACCCAAGCACAGTAGTACATTTGAACATCACATGAACGTACGATAGACGACAGACTCTGAAACTTCCGGTTAGATTTTCACAATCAAGGTAGTAAGACACAATCCTAATGCATGTATACTTCCCCAAATTCAATTTATGCAATGCAGAAAAATATCGTAATACCTGGTTCCACAAATACGAACACCTACAACACGTTTATTTAATTTAAATAAAGAAATAACACAGCATAAACATCATACTGATTTCCTCTATCCTCTAACCATCTCGAAGTCACCGCACCAAGTGGAAGATGGGATCCTCCTACGTATCATAGTCAATCCAATGTACACCTCCAGTTGTCGAAATACTCCCCTAATAAGACGCTAATGCTCAAGAGGCAAACCTTTCTTCTTCTGGATATTCGTCTTCACATTTTCAGAGCTCTCAACCTGATCTTCTTAGCTAAGATCTTCACAAAAATCTACATGCCTACCCCCAGAACGAAGCACGAAGTTAAGAGTTCTGAAAATAGTAATTTCGCCCGGGTACGACCATCCTCTAATGGATCTTAAAGGATCAATTTCTGCTGGTCAAAAGGATTATCCTCCCTGTTCTGGATCTTTAGGTCTTAAGTCAGAGTTGTCATTACGTAGTCCACTGTGTCAGAGTTATCCCTCTGGAAGGTAATTGCCTTTCCTCTCAGGGTCATCACAAATGTCTGAAATACCGCAGAAGCGCTGACACATTCTAAATATTATAGGAACCCCATGAAAGGCCGTCTGGAAGACAACATGTAATGCTCAATGCACATTTGAGACCTGTGTCCATTCTCCATCAGCCTCTTCTTTCCATAGCGTCACCTTGTTGATGGAGTCTGACACGGCTAATATATTTCCTGTCAAGGACCAGCTTACCCGCCAAACTGGCGTCTTAAAATCGTTCAAAGTCAATGGCTGCCATTGATCCCCATCTTTCACCTGAGGTAAAAAAGAAATATGTTAATGCATTAGATCAATGCAACCAATAGAAATGACGAACAGAAGTAGCCCTAAATAATGACAAACCCTATAAGTACAATTACGCAGCTCAAATACAACCAGGGACACCCTAAGGACAAAACAGAACCCCGCACAAGACCAGCACAGCAGATTCTCCAAAAGCACAGAATCATAACAGCTCACAATCCTGCATTGAGTAACTAAAAAAACATTCTTATGAGACCAGGGGTGGTGTAAATCCAATACCTGAGTCCAGATAATAACTTTCCCATCTTGGGAGGCACTGGCGATGGTGGACCTCGCGAGTCCAAGATTAGGAGCCCATGCAACATCGCGCACCCAATCAGTATGCTTAGAAAGAGGGGGAAAGCAGTCCATTTTCCAGCTGTAATTAATAAACTTCCAGACCTTCACAGTGTTGTCACAGCCACCGGATACCAGCTTCTGAACAGGCCCAGGATCAGTCCCAATAAAAGACCCCGCAGCACTCGCGGGCGCCCAAGACACCGAAGTCACTCCCACAGGATGCGCCTGCTCAATCTTCACGGTTTCCCATGAGCCATCCGGTTTGTGCGTCAGGACCGAGATGGTCCCATCGGAGGATCCACAGGCGAGGCACAGCCCGAATTCCTGAGGCGCCCAGCAGATGCTGTTCACTGACGACTCGTGCTCTTGGAATACCTGCAGTCAGTCGCATTGTGTCAGCAGAATTGACCTCTAATCTATGGTATACAATTTGCAAGCATTTTGACATGCACAAAGTGACAGTTTTGATAGATCAGTAAAGACCTATGAAGAGATTCCTTGGGGTAAAAGAGCCAAACCTACCAAGATCAAATTTCTACCACGACGTATGAAAGTGAGCGCTTGACCATTATTGAAAGGACAGTAGTCAACCCCATTTCAGGATCCGTGGCCATAGACATCCCGTCAAGTCCCAACTTGCGAATTTGACGGCCGACTAAGGGTGTCAATAGAGAAGTGGCTGTAGTTAACAGGGATCAACATGGGAGACGGAATTCGTTCTCTAACAGTTTTAGTATCCTTTACCTCTCTTGACATAGCTTAATCAAGAGCGATGGGTATACAGCGATTGGCTCCGCAAGGATCACGTAATCAATGGTTATACACAAAATTCCAACTGACATTTTGTGCTCAATCCTCAATCAAATGCTTAATACCTTGTTGGAAAGCTAATGAAATACGCTACTAACGATCTACCTAACTCAAATTACTGATATCATAGCAAAAAGTCGAACGTGCACAGCAAATAAAACTGAAGACAGCACAGAGAACTAACCAACAAAGCATTTTTTGGGGATCTCTTGCTCATTTCTAAGTCAAATCATGCGAGTAATAACATGTTGGAAGCTATGCACAATGCATTTCTAACAAGCTGTTAACCTTGCTCTAATTACCCGATATTTAGACCACATTGACTAACTGAAGACGGCTGTCTAGGGGTTTATATGACCACAGCAAGGCTTTTCCGGTTTAGGGCAAGGAACCAAGCCCTAATCCACTTGGGGTCTGGACAAACACTCGATTCCTTATCAATCTCCTCATAGATTCGACAGCTTAGAAAGTTCAAGCGAGAGCAAACAATCAGAAAAGAGCAGAAGTCACGGATCCCCCACCTGATCCTGGTGCCATTCATTCTCGGCGCCTTCTCGCCAAACGACGACTCTGCGCTCTAACTAACCGGTATTTAGATCGCATTGCCTAATCAAAGTTCGCTAGCTAGGGTTTTAATTGACACGATCCAGGCTTTCCCCGGTTTCGGTCAAGGAAACAACTCCAAACCCTAATCCACTTAGGGTGTGGCCACACACTCAATTCCTTATCAAATCTCCTCCCGATCATTTCTACAGCTTAGGACGTTCAAGCGAGAGCAAACAATCAGAAAAGAGCAGAAGTCACGGATCCCAACCTGATCCACTTAGGCTGAGGCCATCCAATTGATTTTCATTCTCAAATCTCCTCCCGATCATTTCTACAATTTAGGACGTTCAGCCGAGAGCAAACAATCAGAGAAGAGCAAAAGCCACGGATCCCCCACCTGATCCTGGTGCCACTCATTCTCCGCGCCTTCTCGCCACAAGATGACTCTGCGGTCGTACGAGCACGACGCGAGGACGCTTCCGAACTTGGGATGAGCCCACGCGACCTGCCAGACGGGTCCCTCGTGTCCGGTCAGAGTGGCGAGCGGCGTGGAGGGTCCGTCATCGGCGCTGAGAGCGAAGAGCTTGATGAGTCGATCGGAGGAGGCCGAGGCCAGGCGCCTGCCGTAGTAGTCCACGGCCACGTCGTGCACCACGTCCTGGTGGCCCGATTCCAGCAGCTGCTCCGCCTGCTGGCCTGATGCCCCCGGAGCCCCCATCGCTCCGCTCGTGGAAGGAACGGCAACACCTGATGAAGGCTCCCAAACCAACGAAGAGGACGCGCCAGCAAGTGAGAAAACACGCCCCGCGGCGAAGGAAATGCACCGGCGGAGACGACGGGGACAAGCAGGCTTTGGGGGAGGCACCCACACTAATTGCGAAACGAGACCATACGAAGGTTAGGGAGAACAAACACGCACCTAGGTGCAACATTTTCCTTTCTGAAAAGTTGTAAATAAGTTAGTACTAGAACGTCAACAAATTACGAAACCACTTACGTTGCATTTCTTTAGAGTTTGCTAATAATCTCATCAATTTTTTTGAATCATTTGTCCATAGAGATAGTGGGACCCAGAATTAGTGTGTTTTTAGGTGTTTCTACATTAACAATGTTATTAAAAAAAATTAAATCTTTTATTTGATTGTAAATAAAATAGAGGCTTCAAAATTCTTATAAAAGGGTATTCTTCAAATATCAAAAGAAATATTGTAGGATATTTCTATTTCAAGAATGATGATTTGAGCCCCCTAGTAATACCCTTTGGATGCACTTAGTACCAAAACATACAAAGAGTACCCTCGTTGAAAATTCAACAAATGGGTTTGCTACTACTAAAGGAAATTGAAACTTTAGAATAGATTGAAACAAAAGTAGAAAATTAGCAAATGGATATATGGTTATTTACTATCATTAAAACTAATTGTAAGGCTAAATGACTTCCAAAGACACTTCTTTATGCTTATATTATCTAAAGGGTTTAAAAGTTTTTTAATAGCTTAATTAGAAAAATAATATAATGATGACATTCAAGGAACAATTGCATATTAAAATTTAGAAATCTCATCTATGAAGTTAAAATTTCCATTATATTTAACAATATCTATAAATAAAATTAGGATCATATTGCTCTATGTGCTACTAGTGACACCCAATTGAAAGGTTCCAGACCCTATTTTGGAGTGAGGAAACTTTGGCGATGGGAATTTTCACAAGGATATTGAAGCCTACAAAGCTTTAGATTTGTATTGGAAATTTTTTTTCTATTAACATTTTTCAACTATTCATTTGTAATTCTACTTAAAATGGAGTTTTCCATTTTTAAATATTGATTTGCAATTAAAAAAGATGAATTTGCAACCATGGATTGTTGATTTTCTAATTTTAGAATGACATAATAAAAAAAATGCTCTATGATGTTTAACACTATAATATGAATATGGAGAGGTTTTTTGATTTTTTGAGCATTAATTGCATTTGATATGAATTGTTTCACTTTTGATTTTATCTTCTAAAGTCCAAAAGTCCTTTTTTTCATCAACATCCACTCAAAATTGCCATTTCTCTTTCCAAAAGAATAAAAGTTAATTTTTTTTTCCCACATCCAACCATAGGATCTTGCACTAAACTAGTATAAAAATGTGTGACATATATAATTGTGAGTAGAATAGGGATATTTCAATGTTTTCATTTTTAATAAATTAACCATAGTGAAATGAAAAAAGAACTAAAATTGGCAATTGGTGAAGACTTGATGGTGATGAGATTTCACTAAAAGAATGAACTTGAAAATATCTTCTAGGTTCAAAAATGTGTGTATCATGGAGACCCTTTTTTGGCCTATTTGTATAAACATGGAGGACATAAAATAATGTGTTTTTTGATGCCCTTCATATGGAACATGCCCAACTAGTGTGGGAATAGACCACTGAAATTTGAGCTTTAGTTTATTAAATTTGGATACTCCCTGGCACTAAAAACAAAAAAAATCCAAAAATGTGACAAAGAGAGAAGTGGACTATTAAATATAAAATGATTTTTAATTTTTTTTGAAAAATAAGGGATACAATTACAATCAAAACATCTAGAAACATATACATATTTTTGGCATTGGACTTAAAAATCAAAAGTTATAGTGGAAGACAAAACCAATTTTGTAAAATGCTACCAAAAAAGGGTAGTCTTCCTTGCAATCACTCCACAATGCATACTCCATCTTAATTTCAAAACCTAAATGTAGATTTGTCACTCTTCTCTTATTCATACAACACCAATTTCAAAGGACAAGAATGATTATCCTAGATTTAATTTATGAAATAAAGGAGTTTATACATTGGCCTCCATTAGGTGGGATTGGAAGGAAAAAAATGGGTGGGGTTTGCAATTAGGTGTACTTATACTATAAGAAATAGGTGGATGCAAATAATAAGATTTGGTGTTAAAAAAACTTAAATAGAAAACACTCCTACTTAGGAATCTTGTGTGAAAATGGAGTGGCAATCTCCAACAATATAGGGACTCCCAAATGTGATGTTTTTTTGGTAAGACCATAGTTGCTATTATTAGACTTGTCAAATCTATATATTTCCTTGTTGGCAATTGAAACAAAATTTTAGCAAACCAAAAAATGTTTTAATTGGATATAATTCCATACAAAAGTTGTAAAGGGTCAAAAAAATTTGGAAGGTGTTTCAAAATCGTTTCTTCAATGAAGATAGACATTAATTAACCCCTAAAGGACCGAGGCACATTTCACACAAAAATTGTGAAAACTACCACTTTTTAGGGCAATGAGAAAAAAATGGAAAAAAAAGTTTTTTTTCATAATTCAATCGTATAAATATGTACTAGATTACTATAGGAATGTGTAGAAAAAATTTCAGAAACTTTGACCATATAGATTGAAAAATTATAACATTTGAAGTTAGGAGAAAAAGTTTTTTTTCAACCTTGCTTGACAGGGCCAACAACCTTTAACTCCTCCTAAAGTGAGATTTTCACACTACACATGGTTATTTTTTTTGACATTTGCATCTTGTATCATGTAAGTTATATATGTGCCAAATTTTAGAAGTAGAGGAGGTGTTTTGTACTTGCTACTTGAAGCTGCATGAAAAGTTTAGAGTAGCATAACTTTTAATTTGGGCACCCGATCAAAAAAAAATACATTCACACTTAGGGGGTACATGTTCACACCCTGCATCAAAATTTGAAGAACATCCATTACAAAACGACTTTGTATGCACCTACCCGAGATTAGTTGTGTACATTCAATGGTCATTCGGTCCTTTAGGGTTTAAGAGGATGTACATCAAGTGAAGATGGCACTTAGGGAGTCCTACCTTTAAGTGGATTGTTGAATATCCCCAGTGTGAAGAATATGAATAGTTTTGTCTTTTCCTCTTCCACTTCTAACCCCAAAGTCCCTGCTTCGGCGGAGTTTTGAGTTGTTGGCCGCGTGGGGCCGTGAGGCCACACTCTGAGCTGTACACTCTGAGCTGTTGTGTCCCCTCTCCCTCCCTCGCCTTTGTCGTGTCCTGCGTCGTCCAGTGTCCTTGGGTAGTGTCTTGGTTCTCACCTTGCCAGGCCACTTGAGACTGGCGAGTCAGTTTGTACTCTTTTTCCTCTGCAATGGAACCCCGTTTCATTTATATGGTTGACTTCAACATTTAGGAAAATGGCCACGAGCTCTCACCATTCGAGGCAGTCGGCACACATAAATTCTACAGAACGTGGGTGCCCGCGTGAAAAGAAGGCTACGCGCTATCAACTTTTCTGACTATTGTCTGTAATAATGTCCACCAATACCCGGAAAACTAGCTAGAATCCTTTGGTGTGATTTCTACGACGGAAACTTACGGAAGTTGAATTATTTACTAGTCAGTCCATTCTGTTAACGAAGCTGTCACGGATGTTTCAGTTGCTGTATCGATCACACATTGTGCCTCAGTTCAGGAATTTGGAGCTACAAATTCTTTCTAACTGGCCGAGCTCCCAGTGTCCGCAAGGTACTGCCGTTTTCCTGCAGCTAGTGGTAGTCACATTAAGTTCTACTCAAGGATATATTTTTCGATGTTTGCGGCCGAGCTAGCTAGCTGCAGGCGCCATGTCCATTTCTTGTGCAAGTTCAACATTTCAGGCAGCGTGTGAACTTACTTTAAACTCTGGAATGGAGTCCATTTTGGCTTAATGTATGAGCTTGCATTTGTTCCTGAATGCGAACAATTTGCACTCTAGCTTGGAAGCCAGAATTTGATAGCGTTGAAAAGTGAGCATTGTGAGCTAGTCAGGAATCGAACGAGCTAGCTTTGTGGGGATTGATTGTAAGTTCACAGGTCTGGGTGTTGTTCTTCGTCTTGCAAGCCACCAAGATTGTATATTCAAACTAGCTGTGTCGATCGGTTTGAGTCGGTGAGGTCTTCGATTCTACTCAAATCTTGTTACGACATTATTGGCTCTGGACCAAAGGAGACGTAACCATCCATCGCATTGACAAAAGCTACATTTATAGTGAATATGTGTAGATTGACAATGAATGTGAGGAAGTGTGAGTAGAACCTTACTGGCAATGCTGAGGGGACGAGCCTCTCAAAGCGAATCTGCTTGTTATAGAACTCGTCACCGACAAACTAGCTATTGTCCTTAATTCTAGCATTTTACTGCGACATTTCCCAATGTCTTTGCATTTACAGCCAGACAATTCTTACGACATCCCAATGTCGTCAATTTTTAGGGTCGTCCTAAGTTGCTCTCCCACTTGTGTACAGTACTTCAGTTTCTGAATAGCCATAGCTAGGCCTTGCTGTACACTAGGTTGAATTATCCTGGGAGTGATCAACCGCGATGACGACTCTGCCCAATACTTGTGTCTATAGGCATTCGTGTCTAGATATGCTCGCGCAATATGCACCAATAGGTATGACAACCCAAAGGATGTCTGACTTCCCCAGTGCAGGAGATTGCTCCAACTTGGCAGAAACGTTTACATTCTTGGCGAAATTGAAAAACATTAATTCGACCCTTAATAATCCTCCAACTTTCCCCACGGAGAATATGGCAGCCTGTCAGATTGTGTGCGGCGAGTCCGATCCACGCGCTCTATTTTTATTTCTGGGTGCATCCTCGCCCATGGCCACTGGAATGTGTATTTTTGTGGTCACCCTCCTGGTCCTGGCTTCTCTTTACCTTCTTGTTGCCATTCTGCAGCACGAAGCACGATGGATTCCAGTGCTAGGCTCCTGGATACTGAGCGCAGGGCTTCCTTTTTTTGTGGTTCTCTACAGCGAGTATTCGGAACTGGCCATGTTGAACCCACAACCTGTTATAGCAGCCATGAATGCGGCCATCTTCAGTTACTTTTTCTCTGGATTCCAATATGCGATTAGCCCCGGCTACGAGTTTGGTCCAGCAGTTTCACTACTGGCATCTGGATATCCGTTATGGTTAAACCTGGTGGCAGTTCCATTTCAATCCCAGCATCCGAAACCTTTTCCAGTGCTCTTAGCAAGAACAGGACTTGCTATGCCAATTGTGTCCCTCGTTTGGATCATCCATTCAGCTTTGTATCGAACAATTGGCTACCGCGCTGCTTGGATTCGAGCATGGAGGCTCTATCAATATGCTCCAGCTGATAATTCTACTCCAAGGAAGTATATGAGCAGTTTGTGGACTCTGGCAGCTGCGCAAGAGCAACCAACGTGGAGAAGTACTCCAGGACAAAGCACTGGAGCCTTACTCCTTATTTTGGCTTGGATCATTGTTTTTAACTATGACGATACTTGTGAAACTGAAAACATTTTACTCTTGAAGGCGATGATCTATCTTCCACCAATGTTGCTGACGGTTGCAACCATAGGGAACCAAGTCATGATTTCAGTCTTTGAATCGAACTCTAATGTTGTGGAAAGCTTCATCCAAGAATACAAATGGTTGGAAGCTGCAGCGGGCCCAACTGACATCAAAGGTAGAGACTTTCCTAACTAATGACTGGAATGTAACTGTTCTACATTTCGAATTTAAGGAACTTACTATAGGATGATATATATCACACGGTCTTGTAGTGTTGTAAATTCGATACCTCAAGTTCTTTGTTTCTTTATTATTGTATATAAATTTTGAATTTATTACATAGGTATTTGAGTCTTGCAAATAAATAAAGTCCTTAGAACCTTTCAAAGGAATGATCTATGCCTTCTAGTTGAGGTATGACAATGCTCTATGGTTGGCATTTGAATCTAAAATGGAATTTCTATTTTGGCCTTGGCTTTAGGAAAAGTTTTATCAAAGATAGGAAGTGCCTTGAAGAGTGCTTGGAGCAAACTTGAGGTAGCATCTAAAGCTGATTACATGGATTCCATCATAGCATACAAATTGGGAAGAAACATAGTATATGTGGAGCCAAACATCAACATCTACAAAGGTTTTCAAGACACAATCTTCGGGTTCTACGTGTGGATCATTGAAATTGGACTACAACTATTGAGTTTGCCCATCTTTTGGGTCCTTATATTGTTAAGAATGTGCTTACGATGGATAGGTGCAACTGGAATTGGTTGTATCCTTCATTTTACAAGATTCCAAAATTTCAAATGTAAAATACAACAATTTTGTGATGCAAAGAGGAGTACAATGAAGTTGCGCGCATGCAAGATTCTTTGCAAGTATTGTGGAGAAGATAGTGTAGTGTGGACAACTTTGGAAGAAAATATGTTGCCATTTGAAGTTGATGCCAAAGTGAGGGACATCTTGAGCAAACACTCAATGAAAATCAACTTGAATGAATTATTGGAGAGTTTAAGACCAATAGAACTTTTATACTTGTTGTCTCATTTAGATGATGTACTTGCAAGTAGGCTAGAAGTTTGAGTATTGAGCAAAAGTTAGAGCTATGTGACATAGGGAATTCAAATAATTTGAACAAATTCATATTAAATTGGTATGTTACATGTTTTTTTAATCCTTGAAGGACAATTGTGGAACTTTCTTTGAACACTTCGAGCAAATTTGAAGGCTTATAGGTTTTTCAAATCCCATTATTATCATGCTTATATACTCAACGACGCTAGCATGTGAGCCTAGAAATGAGAGCCCATGAGCCTTGAGCCTAGGTGTAAGTAGATATTCTACAACTATTGAAGGTGTTTATAATATACATACTTATAATATGAGTACCCTATAACCATGTAAGGTGCTTGTAATATAGGTACCTATAATATAAATATCATATAACCATGGAAGGTGCCTATAACATAGGTACCTAAAATATAGACACCTATAATATAATTAGGCACTTATTATATAAACATTCTATAACCATGGAAGGTGCTTAAATATAACAGAGGTACCTACAACATAGACACCTATATTTATAAACATCCTACAACTATGGAAGGTACTTATAATATAGGTACCAATAACATAGGAGTTTAGGCTCCAAAGCTCATGGGCTCAAGATCTTAGGCTCACATGCTAGCAACCGTGCTTATATACTTAGGCAGAGGTTGTAGAGAGTTCAAGAGTATTTGGCTATGTGAAATAAAGTAAGATAAGAGTGAATTATAGGTGCTAGGACTTTAGATGACATCAACCAAATTTGGTTGATTCAATGTTCTAGGATCCAATGAAATAGAGCTTCAAATGAAAGTTTTATAACTTTCTTTTGAAGCTCTATTTCAACTTTTGAACTTCTAATAGTACAAATTTGATATTACTTGGTAGTGAAATTTCTAGTGAATTTTAGACCAAAAATTTGGTTGATTCAATGTTCTAGGATTCAATGAAATAGAGCTTCAAATGAAAGGTTTATACCTTTCCTTTGAAGCTCTATTTCAACTTTTGAATTTCTATTAGTACAAATTTGATATTACTTGGTAGTGAAATTTCTAGTGAATTTTGGTCCAAATCATACTATGACATATCATGTATTCACTACAATATGTGCTTGCATTTACTAATGTTTGTGCCTTTTTCCATGATTTTATAGGTCATTATCCACTATTCAATAGGTTGTTTTTGTTGCCAATGTTTCCAACAAGTCATTGCATACTTTGATCCCAAGTTAGGTCAAACATTGTAATATAGTTGTATTCTATGATTATTATTAATTGTCTATCGTAGGGGAATAAAATTATCTTAGAATATACTTTAATAATACACTTGTCTAGATTATATATAATTCATATATAATTGAATGCAATCTTATAATTATGATTTATTCTGTAATAAATCATACATAATCATTATAAAAAATTTGAACCTTGCACACTAGAAGAAATTTGTCTTTTCTTCAACAAAATTTACATGACCTATTTGTTGAGGCAAACACAAAATTTGCGTTGAAAAACACCAAAAAAATGCAAATTTTGCGTTTGCCTCAACAAACACGTCATGTAGATTTTGATGAGGCAAACACAAACTTCTTCTAGTGGCAGAAGGCCGTTTCAGTTTCATTTTTGGCACCCCTTTAGTGCAAATAGAGAAAAAAAAATTATAATTATAATTATTTTTTGAAAAAAATTTTAAAAAATGATTTTTTTTTCAAATTGACAATCTGATGTGGTACTAGTAGTCAGATTCCTAAATTTATATTTTTTATTTATATTTTTTTCCCATTGTAATTGCACCTTTGCCATATAGACTCGTAGCCCTTTGCAGGGTTCAAAATTTTTATAATGACATCAAAGTGTAGAAAGAATCTATATAATTATTTTTAGCAAGGCTAGAAATTTTTAACCTTTTAATGCAAAGTAAAATGGATAATTTTTGTATAGCTACACTACCATTGACGCTAGCATGTGAGCCTAGAAATGAGAGCCTATGAGCCTTGAGCCTAGGTATAAGTAGATATTTTATAACTATTGAAGGTATTTATAACATACATACTTATAATATGAGTACCCTATAACCATGTAAGGTGCTTGTGACATAGGTACCTATAATATAAATATACTACAACCATGGAAGGTACCTAAAACATAGATACCCATAATATAATTATGCACTTATTATATAAACATCCTATAACCATGGAAGGTACCTATAACATAAGGTACCTAAAGTATAGACACCCATAATATAATTAGGCACTTGTTATATAAATATCCTATAACCATGGAAGGTACCTATAACATAGGTATCTACAATATAGACACTTATAATTGTAAGCATCCTATAACTATAGAAGATACTTAAAATATAGGTACCAATAATATAGGAGCCTAGTCTTCTAAGCTCATGGGCTCATATCCTAGACTCACATGCTAGTAACTCTAGCTACACTACAAATTGAAATTGCTATTAATGCCTAATTTTCTTAATGAAGAAATGAATACAAAGTGTATAATATGATTGTAGAGTTATGTACTTTGTGTTAGATGAGAGTAACGATGCTTTCATGATAAAATCTTGGACAAGTTTTTGCTAATCAATGCAAAATAAAATTTTAGCCAATCCTACAAAAAAAATGGTGTATTAAAAATGAAAATTTTTATTTTTAGTGAATTCGAGAAGTAAAATGTTTTGAAATGGATTTGAGAAATATTTTTATACATACTTATTCAAATTTAAAATTATGATGCATATTCGCATTTTCTAAAATTTGTTGCTGAGAACTTCAAAACAATTGTAAAGTATATACTTTAAGTACATTTGACTTTTTGGATCACTAGTGTTATAGTATGTATTAATTTTTTTTATAAAATTTTCACTAAAAAACTTCCTCAGAAAGTTATATATATAAAATCTTGAAGGTAAATTTTCATTAAGTATAGAAGGAAGTAGAGCATTAGATCCAATTAATACAGCTTATTTTGGAGTATATCAATAGTGGTATAGTAGTATACAATTAGTTTAAGTAATAATTAAAATCTTTACATTTGATTTTTTTTTTCTATTCTTTACTTTTTTTCTTTTTTTAATAAGAAGTGGCCCACATTTATAAACAAAATGAAAATCAAGTATTTCAAGTATGACAAGAAATAATAACACATTGTTGAAGTACAAGTGTAATGTAAATTTTGCCTACTCGACAAAATCCATGGAAATATAGTATAGGGGGTAATTCCTAAGGAAAGGTCAATAAGTCTAATGTTTGCGTGACTAAGGTCACTTGGTTTTGTATTTTGGATATTTATCTACTTTGTTTTATGGTTCGCTTTGGAATTTTAAAAAAAGAAACCCATACTCTTAGTCAAATAATCTCAGTCCATCCCCAATGCTATTTATAATAGACTCCATGTATGCGGTCCCAGTCCTATATAGTATGCTTTTGGCTTGGGGCAAATCCTTTGGTCAATTCCTTAGGTTTGATCAATTTGTCTTGACAATGTATGCATTATCAACATAATCAAATGCACCAAGGTATATATTTGAAATACAATAAACTTTTAGAAAAATTATTTATTACTTTAATTCCTCTTTATTTTCCCTTTTCTAGTCAATACTATATTATTAGCCTAATTGCTAATTTAGAATGCAAATATCAAATCCGTATTTTCTATCCATTTGTCTAGTATGCAAAGCATGAAAAGATTAGGATTCATTCTTGGTTTAGTTGATTTATTCTTCATGTCAACCCCATAGCTTTAGCTTTTCCAATTGATTTGTCTTTAGCTTTATCCATGCTTTATTTGAATCAATTTGGCAAGACTTTAGACCCTTAACCATATGACTATTGGTCCTAGCACCTGTGACCGCACATTCCTTGACTCATGGCCATGATCAAATCGTCACTAAGTATTGGCTACGTGCTTATCAACTTGACACTCGAAACAACATTAGTATTGTAAGCTAGTCAAATAGATTCAAGACTTCTAGTTAATGTGTCGACTTAGTAAAGTCTGATAATGGTAATTGATTCAATTGCTCATAGTCGACTTGAACATGTATTAAAATCTTCCACTTCTAAATTGGTTTTCATGTTGAATTGCTCAGGTTGATTCGCATTATCTCCCAACTATGTGACTATTAAACTTTGCTATCTACTTCACTAATTCATCTCAAACAACTTGGCACTGAGAAATCGACTCAAGTTAACACTAACTTCAAAAGTCTAGACTAATAGTTCCACTGAACATACAACTCTACTTGAGCCTACAACATTATTAAATTAATTTGACAAGCACAATTGTCTACTCACATTGAGCTAATCAACTAATTGTTCTTGTACATACAATTTAACTCAAGCAAATTGACATCCAAACGTTACCCACATTTGAGACATACACAATTAGTTTATTAACTACTCACCAAATTTATTGCAATTGGTCTAAATCAAGTATCCAATTTCCACACACAACACACACACACACAGATATATATATATATATATATAAATCGTCAGTGCAATTAGTCCATAACACAAACATAAGAATTCATCAATTCTATCAAGCAATTAAATTTGCAACTTCTTATATATAACTTGCAATTTTGATTTGGCTACCCACCTAATTAACAATCAATTTTATAATTAGATCTAATCTAGGATACCCTTCCGATAATCAATTAATCAATTTGATACTCAACACACTAGATAAGTTGATTCATAGACTTTACATTGAATTTTACAAATCACTGTGGCTACCCGCCCAATAAACACACACACACACAGATATATATATTGAATTAGTCAATTAGATTTACCATCAACCATGCACAAACTTGCAATTTGATTGAATGCACAATTCACAATTAATCTTGTTTGAATTATTCAATGATCAATTAACACATTGTTATTTACTCAAAACTTAATCAACAAAACAAGCCGACTCAACTGGAACAAATTAATCAATCTGCAATTCTCACACACACAACAATATAAGCAACTTGACTCACAATTGCAATTCGATTGATCTTATACAACTGGGTTAACTTCTCAGCAACTTACACAATCGATTAAACTCAATACACCAAGCTCACTATCCATGAGGATGGATTGGGGTGATTGCAAGAAACACTTGTCCTATTTTGCGTCACACTTTCAATGCGGTGGTTGTTTTGTGCCATAACTATTGGAGAAATAATTGAATGAACATGAAATTCAAAATGTAGGTTCTTGTAGCACTGATGAATGAACAAAAATTAATATGATTTTTTCAAAATTATTTTAGGGTGTGAAATTGAATTTCATTTACATGTCACATTTGCAGTTTTGATAGTTTTTATTACTATCGAGTACCTTTTTTGAAGGATTACATCGTCAAAACTAGACAGTGAGCTGTTGTAGTGGAATTACAACTTTTGAGGAGAGGGATTTGAAAAATCATGTTGCAATTGCCTTCAGTATTGCTCCAATGTGTGTGACGTTTACACAACATTTTCTAAGTAATACAAAATGTTTTCCAATTTCTTCTTGCTCCATTCAGTAGTGCTCTCAATTGGCAATAATGGCCATTTTTAAATTTATTTTTCCAGAATCATTAACTATTTTTCAAAAATGGGAAAGTTGCAGCTTCATTTTCTGGGGTAAATTAAAGACATTGTTAGAAAATAGTAGTCCAGGATACACTGTAGGACTCCTTAGTACTTCGCGGGGCCCACAACGCATGCAAATTTGCCAACGTAGACTGCTTTCACGGCGACGTCTTTATAGTTGAGTTTTTGGTGCCTATGCATTTCAGTGGTTGAGCGTTGTCGCCAGTTTCAGTTGTACACTGTTGTCTACCTTTGCTCCCCCAAGCTATCATAGGAAGGCGGAATGATTTCTATGGGTTCTCTGGAATCATTGTAGGTGGGACGTTGCGAATGTTGTCGTTCTCGATTACGTGTGCAGACACTAGGATTTGAAGTGCTGGCATGGATGGTGTCCGTCGTGATGGTCATCTAGGTTCACAGACTCAACAGTGACTATTGGCTGTTGCGTTGGAACATCAACGAAGTCGTTGGAGGGATTGTCAATGGTGCAGCTGAGCGAACTGTGTGACCACACAACGACGAGGTGTAGAAGCAAGGGAGCCGGTAGATGGAATCGACGCTAATACACTTCAATGGGACTCTAGGAGGCACCAAACAAGTGTCTGGAGAAGTGCTCAACAAATCGCGAGTTCTTTGACGCTATTACTGGCACGAATTCGGAATCCTGTTTTCAAAGCAGAAGTTCTTGGCAAGGTTTTCAATAGTTGCCATATTCGTCCTTTACTTCCTGATTACTACTCTACTCCTGAAGAAGCATGGTCCCAAAGGGAAATATTGCAGAACATTTGTATCAATTTGTAGGCCCTAAAGATCCCTCATTCTTCAGGAATGTTGGCTCGGAAGCACGCCATCCTGGAAGTAGTGGTCGGCGAATTAGATTCAGACCTCATGAACTTCTACAACATTCTTGGTACACGAAAGGAGAATTTGGTGGTAGCTCTACAGCGCCTCCGATTTGCTATAGAGGCTATGTTAATCTGATACCAAGTCCCAACACGGAAGAAACGAGAAGGAGGGATTGACGATGATGTGAAGGCTCTTGTGCTGCAGTGGTAGATAGAAGAAACTCGAGTTAGTCTAGGACGTTGGGACATTCGTAGGAAATGCCTCGGATAGAGTTTGTATGATATACATGCAGCTCATCTTCTCTTGGAAAGCCAGGTTCCTCTTTCCCCATTCAGTTTCATGTTCCTCAAAGTTCAATGCAATGTGTTTCGTAGTTATAGTTCAAATTGCATATGTGGAGGATTATGCTGTCTTCCGCAATGTAGACATTCCGAGTGCTTATGATTATCTGCAGAACAGTTTAACATACACCACATCAATAATTGACCCAAGGTTATTACCAAGTAACTTATTCCTCAGATGTCCTGCATCATTCGTTTCTATACTTTGTTTCATGACGAAACTATAATCAATTGTCTTCCTATACCCACTATGTACCTAGTCTTCCACGCATGAGGTACTTTCAAGACATGTCCTCACTATTATATAGTTCCCCATCTTACCCATAGGACTTCCTTTGATTTCCATAGTCTATCTAGCCTTTCCAGACTAGAATGTCACACTCGTCTGTAATGTATAATGTATTACACACATGACTGATAGTACTTCTGAAGTAAGCGAGAGTCCTTTCACCCCAGTGGCAATGCGCAAATGACTGCACACCTCTTAGTAAGTAGTACTTGCTTTCTGTGAGGTAGTAATTCATACACGTCACTTATGACATGACCTGATGAACATTACTAGGCATTGCTTGTGGAATACCTTGTACATGCTGAAGTGGCACCTCCTAATGCTTTGCTACAATCAATGTCCTCTTTGGACTCCGTATGTAGTCCGTCCACGGCAGTGATGCATGAGTTGATGACACTGTACTAGACGGACCGCCTGCACTCCTTTTTCTGCCATTCTAGTTCCCCAGGAGTATGTTGTAGTATTAAGTTCACTTATGCCTTATTGCATGATGTACTTCTAGTTACTTCTTATACACTTGGCTAGCATGAGCTTGTCGTGCTTTGCAATGATTTAGTCCTTCTGAATCACTATTCCGTGATCACTGACTCCTCTAGAGTGCACGGGTCATCTACTGCCTATCCTCTTCGAGTTCCCATAACTCTTGAACGTCATGTGCTGTCTTTAAGAGGTACTACTGCAATCCTCCACTGTACAATATGAGTGACCTGAATATTACTTTCTTTTCATGTGAGTACTATATAGTACTATCAATAAACTTGTAGTGTTGGTTTGAGTACTTACTATAGTGACACTAGTACTTTAGAAGTATTGTGATTAAACTACTTCTTGGGCTCACAGTTTGATATGAGTTGAAGCTAACATCCCTAATTTCTATTTTGTGAATGTCTTCTAGATGCAGTTATACACACGATTCATTGAAAAGCATCCAAAGTGTGCCATCCAACATCGGGCTTTCATCAACCTTCGTCCTTTTTTCGTTATCAAGTGCAAAGAGTGAAATGTCTGCTGCTGTCAATACCACATTCAAGTGCTTTATCTTTTGGAGGCCTTGAATGCCTTCCGTGATCCTTCTAGAGGGGTGTATGTCATCTTCCTTTGTGATTGCCAATGCACTGTTTGCGACACCAACCAGGAAGGAGTCTGTAGTGTTGGACAAAGTCGATTTCCTACTGTCACCGTACTATGGGAAGTGCTTATGTGTTCGAAGATGGAGGATGAGGAATTCCATCACCCTAAATGCTTGCTAGAAGCTTGCAGTAGATGTGGTCTTCAATTCTTTGACATTTGTCCACGAGAAAGGGTGATCGATGCTACTCGCACCATTCAATGGAAGCAATTTCAATACAAGGTAGTCGGCACATCAACGGACAGTCAGCCAAAGAAGTGCATCAAAGAGGTGCTGAGGACGACTTCATTTTTAGAGTTCCTTGATTTCTTCTATCCTTCACTTCAGCAGTTCATTCGCCATAATTTCATAGCCAAGTGGCAAACATAGTAAGCCAAGCTCCTCCAAGCATGCTTGCAAGGAGGCACTGTCTTGACACACATCGATTTCTCTAAGAATTACACATTCAAACCTCAAAATGAGATTCAGTCTATGTACTACCATTTTGACCAAATCACTATTCTTGTGCAAGTGATGTACTCACTGGATGTTCGGGAAGATGTGGGGCAAGGGGTGTGTGCAGATAATGAGAGAGACACACTACTACATCTCCGATGACAAAACGCATGATACCCATTTTGCGCAACATTGCCTTATGATCCACTGGAGGTGGATGCAATCAAAAGGATTGACCCCATCCATTCATTACATCTTTAGTGATGGATGTGTAGGTCGGTTCAAGAGTGCCAAGGCCATGTACTTCGTAGCTAGGTGATGCTTCCCTCTATAATGCTTCATGTTCAAAAGAAAGTCGGAAGGAACTCGTTCGCCATGTCCTATAGTTGTGCGTAGTCGTGAGTAGTACTCACAATACAGTTTGAGTCCTATATGTATAGCTAATTTCCAAGGCGTCAGCCAACATGTATAATAGTTCATGCCACATTTATGTACAAATACATTCCCAGAAATCACTGACGGGGTCAAGTACCCTACACTTCACTCACACTGTGCTTGTTTTAAGTGGATGTAGATATCCAACCCTTACAAGTGGTTGCAAGATGATTTGGAACTATTATGGGACGGGCCATGGAAAATGGTGAATGGGACGGTGCTGGGGCAATCATCAAAAGGTCTCTTCACAATGAGCAACTCGTCAATCCTCATAGACGCCTCCAAAATGCAAAAGACTGTGTTCAATTCCTTGATGCTACTATGGCAAGACTAGTTCCTAATTGACATGGAGGCATGAGGTTCCTCATTCCATGCTTTACTTTCCTCTGTTGTTTTACACGTCTATTCAGAAGCTATTGGTGTCTCACATTATATATGCACTACCAACTTCCTCTGTTTCCAAAAAAGGCCTCTTAAATTAAGCTATATATACCTCATAGTACTCTTTACCACAATAGTCTTCTTACAATTAGCTCTATATACCGTATAGTAGTGAATGTCATAGTAGTCTTTATAAGGTAAGCTATGGGTGCCGCATAGTACTCATTGCCCTAGCGAATGATTTGTACATGTACTATGAGATGCTCCATCTTCCTCGAAGGTTGTCGTTGAGGATTATGCAATTTGACACATTCTTGTAGTTTCATAGTAAACAATAGTGCATTTGTTACTGACGACTCCTTCTCACGTGCATGCAAGTCATACCAATATTTCCATCATGTACCGCTACATGAGGTTGATTATGGGAATTCCCAATCTTGTGATCCAATCCTTGGATCTTCAAAACTGCACTCCATCTTTGCTCCAAATAAGCACGATCCTATGAAACTGTTACTACGGCCGTTGTCATGCTTTTGCGGCCCTTACGTGGAGGAAGATTTTAGTCATTGCGAGAAGAACTCTTACATAAAGGCTTGGAAGGTGACTAAGATACAACCATGAAATGTAGAATTCGTAGCTGCGCTCATGGTCCCAAAGGATGACGATGATAATTGGGAGTACAAATATGACGATGAGAGCATGTGTGACTTAGTGTAGGCAAGAGACAATTTTGCTATCCCGGCCGCTAAAAATAACGATGAAGGGGTGTCATTCTACATTTTACAATGTTAGAGGCCGAAACACATTGTCGAAGAAGATTTTGATTGCGTATGGGGGGGCATTTCAAAGTGGGAGACTCTGTCATTTCCGCAACGTACTATCAGAAATGGGGACGGAGAAATGCCAACAACTATGTGTTCTTACGTAATTCCAGGGAGGCCTTTGTGGACGCCGACTCAATCTTGGCTTGTAAGTTCCAGATGATTCCTAGAAACCACCGAGTGAAGGGGGGAGATGCAATGTATACTCTCTCAGATGAGATTGTTGAATTCATCAACATAGCCCTAGAAAAAATGGATGTATAAATGATAGAACTTGATGTCTTATGGAACAACTTCTTATACTCATCAACATACCACTAGTAGGGTACAAGAATATGACAGTCCGCCGGCACACTTGCAAGTGCAATGCATTGCTGCATGTAGTTGTCTTCTTCAAAACAGTCCTGAGAAGTCAATGTAAGAAGGCCTCCGTCTTATTAAATAGTGTGCAAGCATTACCTCAGCAGTCTACACTTGTATCTACAATGATCATTGTTTTCATTGCTATAGATGTAATTACATGCAATGTTTTTATTCTTGCTCTCTGAAGCTTCCTTTGCTACACCACAATAATTCGCTTGTAGTGAAGTTAGTCATTCACAAAAAATGACTATTATATTGTCTTATGAGTACTACGAATCATCCTATTCAGTAAAATGAATGCTCACTATGTAATATTTTAGGGTACAATAGGCCCTTGGGATGTAGATAGAAGAGTCCTAATCCGTAGGCGCTCTACACAAGTGACTGCCACAAGTACATTTGAATGGGACATGTCTTCCATCTTTTCTCTGAAATCGGCATCCATAATCCCATGTCAATTCCTCCCCCTCCGCTACTTCCTGAACTGTAAAATAGGCCAGCCACCTGCATTAACAAGGTACAACTTATTACAAAATACAGCTCTAGAGGGTGGACAATTGGACATCGGTTACATACAATGTAACCAAACACTATCGACAATCACATGTAGTACTTACATGGTATAGTGTGGGGATGCTATCACTATAACAAAACATGGTAAAAAAGAACCGTAGTCAAAATCAACTACGGGTCTTTTTGCCACGTTTTTGTACAGGCCCACTACGCGTGCAGCCAACGTTTTTTGCAATTTGCCACTGCAATTTTTGGACTTTTAGGGCGTGTGATATACCATTGGAAAGGTATTGAAATTAACTTTCCAATGGTATATCATACGCCCTAAAAGTCCCAATATTGCAGTGGCAAATTGCAAAAGAAGCTATCAGCCCACTACGAACACATGCACAAAAACGTAGCAAACAGAACTGTACTCAATTTTGATTATGGTTCTTTTGTACCATGTTTTGTTATAGTGTATGCTCCACTGAGACTAGAATATCCATCAAGTTTGCATCGCCACATCTGCAATGGCAAAATCAAACAAGAAAGCTGAATTCCTTCAACAAAAGCCCCTGAAGCTATTCAATGGTTGTATGGAGAACTCCAAAGTATAATTAATACATAATCAATGATGCACCTATGGTTCAGCCACTTAGCGATGTTTGTGATTGTGGATGCATCAATGGTCAGTAGTGAGTCATTTCCTTGGTTCATCTCGGTCTGCCAATGTGCATCTAGAGCAACACAATACTTCTGACATATTTTATGAGCCAGGAGTTCTGCATTTGTCACTATTTCTCCGCCGTATTCAAACACAAAAGAACCACGGTTGAGCCGTTGCAGTGTACGAATGCCCCAACCCTTCATCACAGACACATAGAAAACCTACTACCATTCCATGGCAGTGATGACTGAAAACATAATTACATTGTGCATGCAGAGGTTATCATGCACGAATCTAGAAAGCAAGTTACCTGGAACCTTTGATATGTTTTGTTGCTGAAAATGAGAGACGTTTGTATGTCATTTGTCGAACAGAATTACGAGTGCAGTTTTCATGCCTGTCCTCCACTAAGACAACGACTTCAAATCTTACCAAATTCAAGTTACCTTCGAGTTCCTCACCATTGCTAATCATTTATCAGCCACGTTTTCATTGTTTCCATCTTCAGTATGCACAAGCAATCAAAGGAACCTTGCGTACCTCCAATTTGTGTGTAACACCTCTTTGCACCACTCTGTTCTTGTAGGGTAAGCCGCAACCACACACACGGAAGCATTCTTTAATGTATAGTCGTTGCATATGCCCTACGTAGCGACCTCCCCACAATTTTGGGCAAGCATTTTGCCCATGACAATGAACTAGACCTCTGTTCACCAAAGTGCGCGTCATCTGGAACTGGCACTTACTACTAGTCAAGAAAATAGGACAGTGGTTTCAATTTTCAGATGGATCTTCATTTCACTGTACTATATGCTAGAGCAAATGAGTACTATAGGACTACGCGGATTTCATTGTACTATATGGCATAACAAATGAGTACTATACGATTCGTAGTCCTAGGAAGTAATGACATGAGGGATAGGCAAGAACAAGCCTGCACTCACTTGCTTGACATACCATGGGTGAAGGCCTTATAACAAAACATGGTAAAAAAAACCCGTAGTCAAAATCGACTACGGTTCTTTTTGCCACGTTTTTGTGTAGGCCCACTAAGCGCACATCCAACATTTTTTGCAATTTCCCACTTCAATTTTTGGGATTTGCGGGCGTGTAATATACCATTGCAAAGGTATTGAAAATACCTTTCCAACAGTATATTACACACCCCCAAATTCCAAAAATTGAAGTGGGAAATTGCAAAAGTAGCTAACAACCCACTACACGCGCACGCACAAAAACGTGGCAAAAAGAACTGTAGTCGATTTTGACTATGGTTTTTTTTACCATGTTTTGTTATAATGAGGGTACCGTTGTCTAAGTATGCTGACCCTGAATTCTCCTCCCACGGTGAAGTCACTTCGCTGGGAACACTAGAGTTCCTTCTAGAAGTGCATAAGGGAAACATATGTACATAACATGCTGTAGCTAGAGCTTTAACACTCACTGATTGATGCAATATGAGATTGTGAGCATATGTATAGTCTGTATCTAAGGGCGACACCGCAAGCGATGTACAAGATCCCACAAACAGTATGGGAACCTTTTCCATGCCACATGACAAATCACATAGAATCATTGACCGTGCCTCTTGTTGAGACCAATACATTATACAGCAAACACAAAGCCATCCAAAACTATATATTGCATAAGCATGAAGTACATGGATACCAAGAAAAGGGCGAAGTGCTACACCCACTACTATCCACAAGCCCACGGGCCTTCCCTAGATTGCCCCTTTTTACTTCTGAGATGCGGCCCAAGAACTACATGGAAAGCAGACACTCATTGCTACTTGAAATTCCTATGCTTCGAGCTAGCGTCTCTCAAAAGTGGCAGAGGTAGTTCCCCCTATGAACGCATAGTCCACCACAATGCCTTGTGCTTGCAGCCACGCAACAGTGTCAATTTTTACCCACCTCTCCGGGACTCGGAGTTTTTGCAAGACCTGTCGAAGGAGGACTAGACATCGAAATTGGGGAACCCCTAGTTGGCCGAGGTCGCAACTGCCTGCAGAATGCATTAGGCGATTTACCAGACTTCAACGCACCATGACTTCTTCCTTTACCTAGCATAGCATAGTCCACATGAATGGAAGGTATATCACATTAGACGTAGCACGCATAATGTGCATTGTGATCGGAAAGGCAATATACGGTCAACATTACAACACATATAGCCATACAGAAAGTACTCATGTCAGTGCTCCCTAGTATTGAAATAGTACATACAAGTACGTTGTGTATACTGCTTTCAAGTATTGAGAGTACTAGGAGTCCTTTTTACTGAATGAAATCTCGGCCAATATGGTTACTTTTGTAAATGACTCCACATGTATTAGGACTAGTCATTCTTAGTGCGTGGCATACTTGACGAGGTGTTTTTAATGACACCTTTCACTAGGCTGCAAGCCTAGTTGGCCTCTACGGATGGTGACGGTTTCTCCTTTGGTTCCTTTGACGCCAGTGGTAAAACATTGGCCACAACAGAGGCGGTTGAACCCATGAGTGCAACATCCTCTTTGACTGTGAAATCCCACGGTTCATCTTCATTGGCGCTACTACTTCCTTGGTGCGTCCCATCCTGCATTCACCTATAGTGATCAAATTACATGTATTACTATGGAAGCCATCACTATAACAAAACATGGTAAAAAAGAACCGTAATCAAAATTGAGTACGGTTCTGTTTGCCATGTTTTTGTGCATGTGTTCGTAGTGGGCTGTTAGCTTCTTTTGCAATTTCCCACTGCAATATTGGGAATTTTAGGGCGTGTGATATACCATTGGAAAGGTAATTTCAATACCTTTCCAATGGTATATCACACGCCCTAAAAGTCCAAAAATTGCAGTGGGAAATTGCAAAAAACGTTGGCTGCGCGCGTAGTGGGCCTGCACAAAAACGTGGCAAAAAGACCCGTAGTCGATTTTGACTACGGTTCTTTTTTACCATGTTTTGTTATAGTGCATTGAAGTCCTACATCGACAATAGAAAGGGTTTCTTTGTCTTCAAATACAAAAAAGGATCACAAACTACATCCGGAATTCAGAAGACTCGACTATGTATTGAATGATCAGGTAGATAAGAGCAGATTTCATTATAAGGCCACATACCGCAGCAACTCCAAAGTCCGTAGTGCACATAGGTGCACTGGGATTACTGTCATCTATGTTGCTAGATCCCAGTGACTGTGAATCCAGTTGCTGTAACTCTAGGTCCAGAGCACTGAGCGTCTTGTCTTTCTGGCTGAACTACAACTTGAAAATGTCCACCTCTATTGCTAGTGAATCCGGAAGAGCTATGGGTTCCCCTTATACTACCGTTGGAGAAGAAGTTCAAAGGAGCTTTGTTGCAGCCAATGATGCTAAGGACTCAGGGGTAGGAAGACCTCTGTCTTTCTTTTTGTCTGCGAGCATAGTCTCCATTGTTGGACACTGTGGTGAGCCAATTGGTGCTCTTGAGGCAGGAGTAAGTGCAACAATGTCTTCCACATTCTTCATGGTAATGTGAGTCCCTAATGGAAACTCCTGTGCATCCGATGAAGCCAATGGAAGAGGCATGTTAGAACGACTATGTTTGATTCTTGTAGAGACAACAAAGCATTTAGATTCAAAAGGATTAGACGTGGCATCGCCATCTAGAGTGCCCGCTACACGACTATCATCCCATAGTCGTTTGCTTGAAAGAACGACATTTCCATGTGAGGAGTACTTGTCCCCACCGAAACACTTAGTGAATGTACTATTAGAAGTAGACACACTAGGTGCCCGAGTTCCAATGGAGGAAAGGCCTACACATGTAATCCACAGTGTTCGTAGTGAGGGTGAGTTGCGGTTTGCTTGTCTATTCTTATGAATGCACTGAGCATGGAAGGAGAGACATTCAAGAAGACCACCAGCAATGTACCAATGACAAATCCAGGACTAGTACTTTTACATATAGGAAATAGGGAAGGTAGTACTACAATCCTACTACTGTATATCCTATTACATTTGTACTATTGGGCTAGTCTTGAAGCTAGCGGAAAGAAGGCGTTAATGACTAGAAACTAATGTTATATGGTGCTGCTATGCTGAACACTATAAAGTGAAAGTACAAGACAACCTTCTCTTCATTCAGGGAGAACCAATCATGTACCGATGACATGTCCCAGTAGTTGTTCCTGGGTAGAGGGACCCCGACCGAGAACAGTAGAGATGCCTTTGACTACTGCAGGCTCCTCTGGTTTTCTCGCATTATCACCTGAAGTAGGAATACCCCAGCTTTTCAACCACATGGGATGAACTACATCACAATGACTATGAGCGCACAAGGATGTGGCCTTGAACCACTATGCGGCGCACTATGGGTGATATACATGCTTGCAAGTACAAACAAGCATATTTGCATAAAGGAAGCCCTCCAAGCATGCAGTACAGCGCTAAAGCTCTAGACTGAAGGCAATGGATACGTCCTTAATAATCGCTTCAACGTGATTGGGTTGTGGATGGGGGTGGAGTATTGCTCCTTCTCCACCCCGCACTAGGTCTTCGAGGTGCTCTTCCAATACTGCAAGGTGAGATTGATTACCCAATATTTTCCATGTCACATCATCAAGAGCTCTATGCATCTCACTTTCCACGGTTGTCAATTCCTTCATCTTCTTCAAGTGGCTATCTAGTAAACACTTGAGAAATTCGGAGCCGCCTTCCTCATCCATCTCTATCATCGTGTCTTGCACTTGCTGAATTCCGAGTAGACTAGCTTGTTGTTAATTTGCTGCAGAATCCGCCTTGGTTTGTAGTGCCTCAGCATCACACTCGAGTTTCCTCAAGTTCCCGGTGACAAATTTCACTAGGTCCTCAACCTTCCTGTGACCCATGGAATATAGAGTAGGCGGTTAGTACTCAGACAAGCGGACCTCCTCATAGTACAACAAAGCACTCATCGAAGTCCTAAAAGTACTTCATATCACTTCTCCTATGCACACAAGTACAGTGATGTATGTTCCGAGGAACATGTAGTACAATAGTACTCTAAGTATAATTCAAGACCTCACTAAAGTCCTAAAGGGAATATGAGCACTTGCCTTTGTTCCAAGGAAGTCCACAATGCACGGGTTTGGATGGTATAAGTACTGAATATGTGCATCATGTTTGTTGTTAGTCCTATGAGCACCATGGTGGTCACATTATCGAGTTGTTGAGGACATTGACAGTACGTTATGGAAGTACAAGGAATGATTAGTACATAAAACTGTTGTTGTAGTACTATTTCTTATCGATGAGTCCCTTCTTCTTCACAAATTACAACTGACAATTCGTGGGAGTACATTGCGTAGGACAGGAAGGACATAAGTGTATTGCATCGAACTCAATATGTGGAAGAGAAGTGCATCACTAACAAAGGACAGGAGATAGTGAGTGGTAGGAGTCCTAGTGGATAGTACTGTAAGGATGGATTAGGCCTTAAGGAAGAAGTTGGCATGATTTCGCAGAGTTGCCTTGTCTAAAAGGACAACCCGAAGTGCGGAAGTGCACGAGCATTACTCCATGAAATTCCATCCGCTAGTGCACTGAAGTAGTATAAGGACTCCGAGGGATATAGTCCTATAGACGAGAAGACAAGGTGCATTGACAATGAACTAATGCACTCAGTAGTACTACCCTAGTAGTAGTCGTCCATTGCTCGATGTAGTGAGACACGTAAAAGTTCATGGGAATGCACTAAAGTACTACATGGCCAACGACCATGCCAGTTTGTAACAGTAAAGTAGCAAACTTTGAGAAGAGAGCATGAATGTACCTTTCAGCCCGGTAAGTGTTGGTCTTAAATGGAAGATGTTGTTGCACCTGCTCAGGTTTCACATTCCGGGGAAGAATATCTTGTCCATCTCCAAATAGCTGTAAGCTTGGCTTGTTGTTGTCCTTGACATCCAAGTACTTCGAAATTGCCTCACTTTGGACGACCTCAGCAAATGGTCTATTTTACGCTTCGGCAATCCTTGTCAACCACGTCTTCACACGTCAGGCATATTGTTTCTAATGTCCCAAATTGGTTTCAACAGCGAAGCTTGCCCAATTTATCGCATGGCCTTGTGTCTACAGAGTCCACCCCATAGCCAACTCCTTCCCTACATGAGTGCTGGAGTGCGTCTTCTAATAAATCCGGCAATATATTGACTCCACCTCTTTCCGCAAAGAGGGAGTCAACCTTTGTATGATAAGGAAACCATTCCGCCCCTTCTCTTCGCCAAACAAGGCCTGCACATCAGCTAGGGGCATGTCTTTGTCCATGCAAAGCCTACGCGGATTTTGTCCATCTCGAGGGAGCTTGCAGGAAGTATGGAAAATGTCTTCCGACATGGCTGTGGGAGGGCGCTTAGATGGGTGGTTGAGGAGATTTAGTTGGTGGTGGCATTTGTCCTCCGTGTACATTCTCTCAATGGGGGCGAGTTTCTTGTGCTTGGCCGGTTTCCTCTTCGGCTGTTGCTCCAAGCCTTTGCTATTTGAAGCTTCCTTGCTACTTCCTGAAGATGGGGATGGCAAAGCTACCCGCTTATGCTTTTTCTTTGGACTAGGTCTTGCCCTTCCACCCTTTTTGTTGGTGTTTCTTCCACCTTCCCCTATAGTAGAAGCCCCCCCCAAGTCCCCCTTTGTCTAAATTAGATTGAATTAGACGTGATGTTGGTCTTCTCTTCCCCTTTTTCTTGTACGTAATGGCATTGCCGTCATTAGTGCCAGTGTTGTCCTCAACACGTGCATGCTGAGGTGGTTGAGGTCAGCCTCGATTATCTGTCGTCGTACTCTTCATCTTTGCCATTGCACATGCTAGTTTCAACTGTCCACATGAAGAAAACATGCAACTGGAAGGTTAATATCACATTCAGTAGTTCCTATAGTACTTATGTAATACTAGATGTATGCCAAAGTATTAATGCAGTACTACATGGAGTCTATAGGACGGAACGGAAGTTGTAGAAGATTACACAGTCCGCATAGAGGGACGACAACTATACGTAGAGGATCTGCAAGGAGAGAATTTGAAGTGGTGGGAGAAAAAATGCTAGGTCAATTCAATAACAGAAATGAATGTGGTTGGCTACGAGAAAGTCATGCTTCATTAGACGTAAATTGAGCGATGTTTTCTGTGTGTGGTAGAGTAGGGCAACCTACAATACCAAGCAAAAAACGCAGAAGGGTATAACTTGCAGAATGTAGTCCTACATGAAGTACTAGACGATGCATTGGAGCGTGGACGAACAACTAGAAACATGAGATGAAAAGGCTTCATCAATATGCCTCACTTGAATAGGCCCACGCATCATAGACAAGTCAAGAGAGGGACAACTATAAATGTAAATTTCTTTCAATTTTTGTGTACAACAATTTGAAATGATGTATAACAACATGCCAATGCACAAAGAGTTTTTTTGGAGTTCTAAGAAAAAATTGACAAAAGATAAGGTAATTCCAAAAATGGTGAACAAAACCGAGTTTTAGACATGGCTAACTTTGAAATTAATTTTCTTTCAAATCACAACTAATTATTTCTTCAAACTTCCATGGTAATGTGTAGTTTGTCACACACTACAAGTTTTGTGTATACATTTTTGGACTTTGTCCATCGATGCTTATGTTATGGATGTTTGAATGAAAATTATTCAAATTTGTACTCAATTTTGTTTGTCAATATACATTAAAATGTCTCATATTGCTTATCATAAAAATGTCATAGATTTTGCAATTAATCCCTCGGGGATGAAGGCCATTTTTCTTAAAAGACACCCAAAATTGCCATTTCTATTGCAAAAGGCAAAACTTTGAAAATTTATATTTTTGAATATATAACTGTAGGATTGTGCACATAACTAGTTTGAAATTGTGTAGAATTTTTTTTGAAACTTTGAAAAAGATGCTCTAAAAGCACAAAAAATAAGACTCTCCTTGACATTTTCATTTTTAGTCCAAATAGAATGAATCAAATCTTCCTACAATCTCTAGCATATGACTTGACCTGTTAGAAGTGGGAGGGTGACAATCAACCAATGGCATATATTACAACCCTTGGCTGCAACCTCCTCACCAAAAAGCGACAATTAAAGAGATCCATCATGTCTAAGTGGCATGTCCTTCTTCCCCATATGTTCTTATCGGATTGGAAGGATATTTGGTATAAGACATGCTCCCTCAAAGATGCGGCCTTTATGTGGTCAATTTGGAATAATGCAGTAGCAGTTCACTCCTAGTCAGCATGGATCACACATAGTATTGATATCACTTGCAATTGTTGTTCTTCCAATAGTGATGAAATCCTTCCTCACAGATTCTTTTTTTGTCTACAAGCTCAAGAGATCTAGGACTATGCTAGTACGCCCAATCCATTCTCATCTACATTCAAGGTCATACCCCTCTGGCTAGACCTCACACTTGGTTTGACTTTACCTAGTGTTTATTTGGCTCTCTGATCTTAAGGAAATTTCAAGAAATCCAAATCTTTCAAACTCCTTTCTAGGGGTCCTTGCTTTGGCTTATGTGAATATCTTGTAACAATACAATCTTTGCTCATTCTCGATGGTGTCAATCTAGACTTCCTCTACAATGCCCTCTAGACAATGCTCCTCGACTTTGGGCCGCGTGGTGCAATTGAAGGTCCAATTGGGAGTTAATCAACGTCCCCATCAGGCCACTAGGATTTGGACTAAGTTTGAAGTTTATAGATCCACTATCCGACCTTTGCCTTTAGGACAAAACCTAAGATTATTTGGAACAAGAAAAGCCCTCTTCTTTGTTTATTTCATTAGTTGTTTGTTAGTTTGTGTCTTTCTGCTCTTTCTCTTCAATGTCTAGCCTCTTAGCTTGGCTGTCTTTGTTTTCTATTGTTTTTTAATGCAATAGTTCTCCATTTGTTTAAAAATAAAAAATAAAAAAATCTTTCTATGTAGACAAAATTATTTTCTATAGGAAACTAAAATTTTCAAATTTTATTTTTTATTTTTGTGATTTTTTTGGTACTTCCCAACTACCTCTACTTTGAGATTTGGGTGGCATAACTTTTGCTTCTACACACCAATTGAAATAGAAATTATATTCCTAGAAAGCTAATGTTTTTTTCCCTAGTTTCAAAAAATCATGCCAAAAATTGAAAAGAGAAGAACCTATTCAAACCTTACTCAAACCTTCAAGAGCCCCTAGAAGGACTCTTAATCTTTTAGGAGTTAAATTCTTTGTCTTTGTAAAGTTTTCAATGGCATGCTCCAATCTTCTTTTCCATTCTTAAAAAAAAAATTAGTCATGAGTTTAAATAAAAATATACTATCATTACCACCTACACAATTTACACAATTGGTTACTAACCCATAAGCACAATGACCCAATTGCAAGTTGCAAGGACAACACTCTATCAAGTGAACTATATACCTAAGCTATATCCCTTTTCATATGATGAGAGTTGCTAGAATTTTAGGAGCAAACTGTTGAAAATACTTTATTTGAAGATGGTAGAGGTGCAAATACATTCCATGATTGTAACCCAACTCAATCTGAACATTATATGGTTACAACTAATCGTTTTTGGTCTCAAATTTTTGGGATTGCTATAAAAACTAGGGAATTCAAATCCATCTTTCCATGCACACCAAAATAATTAAAGGTTTCCAAAAAAATCAGATGATGGGGGGATACCTCCTGAAGACAATAACCATAAAGCAAAGGTGCTTTTAGCTTTTGTTATTGCCCGTCTAGCATGATGTGAAAGATTACCTTTTGATTTACCAGAAGCAGAAGAAGAATTAGTTGCAGGTTATTCTTATGTGAGATTGAAGAATAAGCAATTCTTCATTTTAAATTATGTTGACTACAAGCAAGAAGTGAGTGTTACCTCCCGATGAATAATAGGAAAAATTTCTTATGATTTAACATAGAAAGATTCTCTAAAATTCTTAGAACAGTCTAATATTACTAAAAACTCAATTAATACCTCCTTACCAAGTTGTGAAAAATCGTAATTCTCATTTCTAAAGTGGGATCCAACGAAACTCTTTGTATACATTCCTAAGCCCGTTTCAATTCCCTTAATGTAGGGCGAAATGTTCCCAAAATTTCCACAGAACATGAGGTCATGATACACTGACTCTTTGAAACGGCTAAAGAATATCTCAATTACTGGTTCCCAACCCAGCTCTAAGAAGGGAGAATGCTGTCCCTGGAACTGACTAAATCATTTTCACTCTAGCTCTTGTAGAACAGAGAAAAAAGTAAATGATGACTACAATGACAATAAAGCCGTCAATAACCAGAAGACCTAGTGCATCAAAGACATACTTAGGTGCAAACAGTCCCCATACCTGCAGCAAGTAGGAGTATAATCAGCTAATATGAAGTGCGCATTTATGAAATAGTAGAAAACGAATAAACAACTGAAGGAAGTTGATCCCAGAGAGACGTGCTTCTGACAAAAACTAACATCTTTTCTTGGACTTAACAAACTTGGCTTCCAATTATTTCAGTCACTGTAGAGACTTCAAGGTCCTACAAAACAAATGAGAGGAGCAATGGAACTTGCCATGAGATGACGGCGCTGCAATGTAACACAAACTGTAGTTACTGTTGTCAAGATGGTTCGAACCAAGCCGTAAGAGATATACACCTGGGAATTCCAATTCATCAGAAATAAAGTTCAGTCAGACTCTCCAATGCAGAAAAATCTACATATATGAGATGATGTCACAGCACGAGAAAGAACATCAAAGAACCAACTTCAATGTGGTGCGGAACTCACTTACAGACTACTATCCTAAGTATTGTCTTCCATTTAGGTTTCGATTCGAGAAGATATTGAGCACATGAGAAAGGCCCATACAAAAGACAGTGAGTACTAATCGCAGAAACCGATATCATCACCTAAATATGACCTGAAAATCATCCAGAGTATCACACTAATAGCTTACTTTGGTTACTTCGAGTAATAAGAAATTGTCCCCCGCAATAGAAAATTTGGACTCTGAAGATGGTCCCACTGCAGCTGCGGTGACCAGAAGAGGAAGCCCAATAACTGGGAGAATATGTGAGGAGCCAAATGTATCGGCAGCTAACAGGGCTCCTTGTCTGTAAAAATCGAACTCATCGAACCTGCTTGGCAATAGTATGACATTATACTCTTGTTCGAAGGAAATTATCACCTCAGGACAAGAATCTGCTAGCAATGAAGTGAAAGTAAATCATAATAACTAACGGTTAAGGTATTTAGCATACATATTGGAGGATTGAAGACCTTTTCATAAGCTTGAAATCAATGAATAACTAGGGACAGAATTACAGACCATCGTGCGGCACTACTGATTCTCCTATTACACGGAAAAGAGAATTAGAAAAGATCGTCACTATCAAGTTACGTGCAAAAACCTTACCCAATAAAGGCTGCAGTATAGTGAAGACCATCAAAAGTACACCTGAAAACCATCAAAATGTTAGGCACTGCTCAAATGATGATAAATTATTATCCAAAGTGGTACAAGGAGACTCACATTTGGAGACTATCATACGGGTACACCCTCAAGAGTGCCAAAGAGATACCAGAATTCAGCTTATACACCATCTTGGACGTCCTACGACTTTCAGATTTTCCTTGGCATTTAAAGTGTAGTACATTACAACAAACCTGTGGCCAGTGCAGAAGAACAGTTGTACTGCAACCAAATTCCAGTCAACTGCGACTGCAAAGTGGGAACTCATACTCCTTTCATCGAAGTTCATGTCTTGTTGAATGAATCCTTTGTCTGCTTCTACTGCCTTCCGGTTCAAAAACTCCAGGCTCTGCAAATTCACAAGACACCATACTGCCCAAAAATAAGCGTAAGTGCATATGATAGACCAAAAACTGAAAGAGAGAAAGATGTACACAATACTGAAAAAACACCTCGCTATGAAGGAAATAAGACATTGAAAAAATCAACAAAACTGTTAAAACAGAACAGAGAAGGTAACTATATGATACCTTCAAGCACAGCAAGCAGCACAATCATGGGTCCTTTTCTGCCTAAGAGAAGTATGATTGTTCCGCTTAACCCGGAAAGCATGGACACAATTCCTTCCACGAGCAGATCTTTATACGGAGTTGATGTACTCTCTCTGGCGTTCAGTGTCATCACATAAATGGTGAATAACATGAGGATAAGACTGACTGAATATACTAACTGAGGGCAAAGTAACCTAGAGAACTCTTTGAAAGATTGTGGAACTTCCAGCGCCAGAGATGATGCTAGATCCATGGTGAACCAGTGAATAACTAGTAAGACGTAAGCCAGAGTAACAGACATAGCTGTTGCCCAATACAGGCTTTGAGATGTAAAGATTATACGAGCACGGCTGAGTATAAGCCATGCAAGAGATAAGAGGGGTAGAACGGCAGTTGCAAGGGCAATGCATAAGAAGGTAAACAGTTGGGGTGAATAGGATGCTAGGAAATAGCCATCGTTGTGAGAGGGACGACCTATTGTTGTCGGGTCTTTAAAACCCTCAACTAGACCTACACTCGCCATTCCACCATTCAGTATTAAAAAGAGAATTGCCTGCAGACAAATCAAGATGTCAAAGATCTGACGTGCGAGGTTGAACGAAGAAACACTTGAGAATAGATAGAAAAGGGCTTTGGCCAGAACAGCACCGAAAACAGATAAACAGCAGAATATTACAATTTTGGAGAAGACGCTGGAGTGGCATAAATAAGAAACTCTTCACCAGAATATGAAACATGAGACTAGAGAATATCCCGAGAAGGATAACTTTGACGTTGACAACCAAGAGGTAAGATGCGAACAATCACAGATACAAAATTCTCGGCTACAATAGAATAACCTCTTAAAATGACCTTCGTAAGGCTGACACCTTCACAACACAAACCCAAATGAGGTGAAAAATAAACCTGGGGTACTTTGCAGCCACTTTGGATGGCTTGACGCAGGTAAAGGATGCCTGATGTTGCTAGCAGGAAGCAAACCAATTGCCCTTCGCCAACTGATTACATAGTTCAACAAGCCAAAAAGCAATGAGAATACAAGACAGTACTGCCACAAACACAACCGAATGTAAGAAATTCGTGGCAGTAATGGAAATGCTTACGATCTCACAAGATTCAATGGAAAATTTTGAATAAAGTCAATAGAAAAATACATCAAATTCACACCATTCAATACGAGGAATATAGATTCGATCCGATACAAGACAAGGACGTAAAGCTTTCATAATGAAACGCGTTGCTTCAAATAACTTACTGATATAACTATTCGAAAGAAGCCCACAAGCATGTAAACCCACAAATAGGACAGCCATGCATGATTTTGCACTTGCTGTGCATGCCACCTGATCTTGACAGCCAGTACCAATTATCTGTCCTTTGGCAGTAGTACTTTGAACACTTTGTCCTGAGCCATGGATGGGTATTACATATGCAGCAACAGAAGCTATCAAAATCCCGGCTGTAATGATGCTGTTTGATTGTTCAAAAGAATTTGCAATTGCCGAAGATGATTTCATCCATTTTTCTATCACCTGAAACCCCCAGATAGCACCTGCAAAAACAGTTCAAATCAGATCGATTTTCATAATGATGCGAGTCCACTACATACTGGTAATTTCTGGATTCCATGCATCCTCCAGCGTCATACATAGTCAAGATAGTCATACATAGTTGCCAATAACTTCAAAAGTCAGTGCCGATTCGCAATCTGAAGCTAGAAGCATAGGATATTCATCTTCCGCTCACCTGCAGTGACTGCTACAACTCCAAACCCCACTAGGATTCGCTTGAAAGGAAATATTTCATGAAATTTGCTCTGCATCTTTGAACTTTTCTCTTCACTTAGAAATACTCCGTGTGTAAACCTGAAGGCTCTGGTAAGAGCAACTGCATAAATCAGCAAGGAAGTGGTCAAAAGAATAAGACCGATAGCCATCCACTCGTCTTCAAACTGTGTCCATTGTGTGCGTGATAAATTAGCTGCCGCCAATAAATACACCAGTTTCCTTTGAATCCTATCCGTCAGCGTTCTCACAGTGTCATCTGCATACTCCTTGAACTCGCTGCAGTCCGACTCTGAAGAATTAGTTTGCAAGCAAGGGTGATGTGTATGTAAGGATTGTGAAATAGTCAGGGACTTCTCGTACAGGCTCTGAACATGTGCAAGATCTACTGTTGGGAACCCACGTATGCTGGATGCTGTATAAGCATCCAGGTATCGTTTAACCTGCAACAAAAGGAGGAGATCTCAAGATAAGTTCACTGAAACAAAATGAATCCAAGTGAACAGACTACCCAAAAATAGGTCAGGTAGGAAAGTGATACAATAGGGCTATTTTTGACATGTACAGTGTGATGCGAAATCATAGATTTGCTAGCACAGAAAAGGAATCATGCTTCATGTAGCAGAATGAATACAAGGGATACTAACAACCAAATACCTGCCAGCTGTTCATACAGAGCACGTGATTGTATCTCTCTAGCCATACTCGAACCAGGGCTTCAGGAAGTTGACCATCTTTAGAGCGTAAAGACCAAGGGGAAGTAGCTAAGGCATACAATTCTGAATTGACAAGTCCAACGCTGCACAGATAATGGCAAACAGTTAAAAAGATTGGAGTCACACCAGAGCATGTTAAAAAGGACGATATCGCCAGTGTCTTGCTGACAAAACTGTACATTCCATCAAATTCCAACAGAAAATAGACGACCTCCTCTAGGGCTGGAATAACCACGTCACGTTCACGGACCTGCCAAAAGGGAATGGCACACCAAGAAGAGCTGCTATCGTTGCAGCGAAGTCCAGCTGCCATGATTTAGAATATCAAATTAGGTTAGTAGTTAGTGATGTGCGGCAAAATGAGACGACTGATTTAGAAAAGCAACTAGCTAACATGAATACAGTCAAATACTTGAACAGTTAACATTCCATTCACCGAATTTACAACTATGAAGGGTATCAACACACCTGAGGAAACGTAGTGATATAATGACTTCGATGTGTTTCAGCTTCCTGATCGTAATAAAACAGAAATCTTCAGAATGTCAAAAACACAAAGCGGGACAATTAAGGAATAATCATCCTTTCAAATAAACCCCTGTATATCTTTGAGTTACTATTTTCACTATAGCAAATTAACATGGTAAAAATAGATCCATTGAAGCGGAATACAGTCTTACCGTACTTATTGTGCATGTAGAAGACTGGAGATCTAGTGGTAAGCGACCCGGGGATTCCCGCATGCTTAATGCAAACAATGCAGACTCCACCTGCCAAAACCATCCACACAAATAGGCAACACCATGAACGACCCAAATGGTAGAAGTGACGATGTGAACCAATCGTGAATTCTAAACGGCGAAGAAAAAAATTTAAAGTCCAACTGGAGAGAGATAATCATCCCTGGATGGGTTCATTGTGATTAAGAATTATCTCTGCATCTCTTCCTCATATAGCACATAGGCACTCCGTCATAGCAAAAAAACTGAACCTCTTCTGATGTACCACCACCATGATCTCCATTTAAAGTCTGTCCATGGTCACCTAAGACCAAAAGCATAGTATCCTCGTGCAAACCCCCGGGCCCAGATTGGTTCTTGAGCACTGCCACGACATCCTGTAACATACACAATATTCTCGTAATAAGACATTATTACCGTTAATATTCAATTTTTACGAATGTCCAGTGTTTCTTTTGAGGATTTGACAAGACAGCAAAATCTGAAGTAAAATCCAGTCCAGAAATAGAATTAAACAAGACAAACCGTTGTTACAGGGAAAGGCAGGAGAGAAACAAAACCTCAATGACTCGGTTGTATTGCTCCAGCTTCTCCACCATCAAAGGCGACTCTACACCGAAGATATGACCCACATGATCCTGCTCACACTCCCAAGGGCATAATCAAGACCAGCAGCAACCGAGTAATAGCCAAAAGGAGTATCAAGCTCGCAATATCGTACAAGTTCAGACGTTGCTGTACAATCGCTTATTAATGAATAAATTTCAGGAGTGACACTTGCCAAATGTATTAAACGTGCACTTCTTGTTGAAAGTCCTATGAAACATAAGAATCCTGATAAACTGGGAGACTACCAATGAAGATCTAAACAGTTGAGCTATTTCTAGTGGATTTGGGGACTTTAGGCAATCGGTCAAGAACCATAACAATACACGAACATAAATTTGCAGTCCCAGAAAGAAAGAGTTTAGTTCTTCAGGAGAGTTTTTGGTTAAATAATGAGATTAGCAAAAATTCGAATGAAGTTCCAGGTACTTAGCCTCCGTGGAACAGCAGATACCATACGCAACACAAGTAAGAAATATGACGACAACATTTTGTAAGACAGAAGATAGGTCATCATGGCAGAGCTAGCGTGCCTGGTCCTTAGAGAAGTACCACGCCAAGGAAGTGAGCTATAAGCACATTCCAATCGGATTCTAACAGGGCAGGGAAGATCTCACGGATAACTCCATCATCCACCTGCTCCCACCAATGACAAAACAAACATATTAACGCACAATTCAAACTACATAGAACAGTGAAAGAATTGTGACAAATAACAACAATGTCAGTAAATCTGAGAATTAATGATGTATATAGAATCCAAAAAAGCAGCAGTAATCCACTACCAAACTTAAATAAAAGTGAAAAGGTGTACCCCTTCAAACTGAACAGGCTACATCCTTGTCTCCTTGACGGGGATTAGTGATAGAACTAGAAAGAAAACGAAGTCTTGTACATGCTCAAAGTTAGATGTGGTAAGAAATAACTACCAGAAAATTGGTAAAATAAACATGGGTAGAACGAAAAGGAAGTGGAACAGGAGAACCAAACAGCACGATCGATCTAGATCACTTTCAAACGTCTCTGAGAAGCCACCAAGTCAAGACCGAGTAGAAGATTATACATCTGGTATCAATCTCGAGGCCTCACAATCGCTAGACATACGCTTAGCGAGAGATTCAGGAACCCTGATAGCTCAAATCGATGAGTACGCTGAGAAACTTCAAGGTATGGTCCTCAACTTAAAGGGGCTTCTGCAGACGCTTCAAGCCCTTAAGGAAGAGGAAACGACGAGCAAAAACACCATTTGTAAAGTTACACACTCGCTTGAAGAAATCGACAAACTCGGCCGAAGAGGTCCTAATGCAAAGCAGACCACTTTACGACTAAACGACCTCAGCCTCAATTCAACCCCTCGATCTAGATTCACTCCACTAATTTCCCAGGATTCAAGTATTTTAAATTCAATCACGTTTGAACGATACAATGGAATCAAAGACTTTAACATCATCCATGATTGGTTGTATGTTTTTGAAGCATACTGGAAAATGATCCCCATTCTGGAAGAAGAGAGAGTGAAGTTTGCGGCCTTGCATCTGAGGGGAGCGGCTGCAATCATCTGGTGTAAACATACTGTAAAAGCCCAGCAAGGGCACGAGACAATGATCAGTGACTGGAAGCAATTTCGAAACTGGATCATGCATAATTTTCTTCCATACAACTACGTAAATCAAACTAGGACAGAATGGCGGACTTTAAGGCAAAATAATAACACTGTTCAGCAGTATGTTGAACAATTAGAGAGCTGCTTATTAAAAGTTCCCGACACAGTGGATGAGTCGGAACAAATGCATCATTTTCTAATTGGTTTGCGCAGGGAGATCCGACAGGAAGTAAAGGTTACCAAACCAACCACCTTAGCGGATGCAATTTTTCAAGCGCAAATAATAGAAGAAAAACTGCAGAGCAAAAAGAGCACCATTTCTAATATGAATGAAATCAAAGAGGAGAAGAATTCACGAAACAAGACAAAATTCAATGAATTTACCACGCTAGACTATCTGACACGGATGTGTACACCAAAACAGGTACAGTTCAAGTGGCTGACAGATAAGGAGAAGGATGAGTATCGCAAGCTAGGCATGTGCTATGTATGTAAAAAAACAGGTCATACTACATTTAAATGTCCTGAAAAAGTCGAGAGACAACGCAGCAATGCACTTAAAATTCTGAGTTATCAGGATAATGTCGAAGGTAACTCTGTTGAGGATATTAATAATATCCAGATCATCAAAGGACCCAAAAAAATTCTAGATGAAGATATCACTCAAGAGAAGGAATCTACTCAAAGTGTCTCTGAGTACGACCTCCTAAGGATGCGATACGGTATTCTGAACGTCAGACAAGGTCGCTGAAAATTAGAGCTGTTGCATTAGATCCCTATGTTAAACGAACACGGCAGGTCATAACATCAGGCTACCAAAAAAGTTATATGAGAGGGTAACTTACGGTGTGGAGGTCCTTGACATTGAAAGAGTCAAAAGGGTGCGCCACAGAAAACTGAGAGGGAAATAGCTTCATCCATGTGTCATCCCCCATCATTCGGACTCTCTTTCCAGCTCCTACCAGCTGCATCAGAATTAACCATTAAGAGGAGTATCATACAGTAATGAGGTTTAAGAGAAGCCAACATTTCCATTCGTTAACTAGGAAATGCCTCATTTTAATCTAGTTTGTAATTTCTGCTCTCCCCCCCAAAAAAACATCTGGCATATTTGACTCGTCCCATAGAACTCCAAACATTTAACACGGGCCTGGAAGTGTTTCATCCGGAACTAAAATGCTATAGAAATGCTGTTGAAACCAAATATACTTGCTTTTCCGTAGCAATGCAGAGCTAATGCGTTCAGCTAAAGGAGTAAGCGACGTTCATTACTCGTTATAGGATGCTATAGCTATACTAGATTGCATATTTATAGTCGAACCAACAAAGAATTATGTTCTTATGTAGTAAAATGATTCATTGCCAGATCTTGACCGGATAAAATCCATTCTATCAACGACAGCCAAGTAACAGATATGGTGGTAACATCTCGGATAATACATGATCAAGCGAACAGAAAAAATATCTAATTTTCGCGTTGTTATCTAAGTTATAAAGCATAACCTCGTGCAAAATCTGTTAGACATTAGGTTCAAAATGCAGACGCGACAATAGTCATCTACGCATTGACAATCAACAGAACAAAGTGCATGTAGGAGTCGTAGTCAGTCTACCTGATGAACTAGGTTGTCCTCCACAATTGCCGGAGCCCCAAAGCTATGTCCCACGTCTACGAATGTAGGCAAGCCTCCAGTCATCAAGCCCTAATATTCAAGTAAAACCGACAGGCCTGTCAACTCAAAGCCACCGAAGCTTAACTTGCGAATTCTCAAAGAAGCAACCAATAGATTCAGGTAGTTACATGAAACCATTTCGTGTAAGAGCATGCACCTTTAGACGCTGCAGAGTGGTGGTCGGAGGGTCAGCGACAAATTTGAAAATTCGAGCTGAGCCATTTCCTTCGTCGGAAAGCTGCTGCAGCACCTGTAGCTTGTCCATCCAGGGTTGACTCTCTGAAAATCAGGTAAAATTCACGTCAGCACTCGACTCCGATCGCAGCAAATTTGATACAGCGCGCTAAGTTTGGTAACTCAAGCTTTAGTATTATGGCTTCACTAGACTACGATACGAGACTATCCCCATCACAGACAGACTCAACCAGCCGAGACTCTAGATTCAGAAATACTCCCAGATACACAAAACATTATAATCCTTTAAAACGACATAACGGATTTTATGGATACAGCTTCGGGAGGCATCAGGGAAGAGAATGAAAACTAACCTCCCGCGAAATGGCTGCTAGGTGCTACAAAGTCAAATCTGTCAACCAAGTAAACTCCAAATTTAAATATCAGAGAAATAAATCAAAGAAACAAATACCTAATGTCCGCAAGCCTCAAGTCATTAGCGGACAAGCGAGTCATAATTTGCGTACATTGCAGGCAAAAACAGGCAGGATACAAATACTAAGAAAATGACACGGAGGGATAAGGCCACTAAGGAAATGATGAGGCAGAGATGTACAATATCATGCAAGAAAGAGTCGCTCACGACGTCGAAGAAGTCATCAAAAGCTAAATTTCTAGATAAAAGTATTACACAGGATCCACATTCACGAGCAATGCTATGCTTGAGCATTACTCCTGGGTTTCATACATATATATGTACCTCAAAGCATCAATGATGATAATTATGACCCTCTTGATAGCAGGCTTTGTCCAGCACTCTCTACTGAAATTGTTTTCGCTTCCTTGATCGTTCTCGGTCTTTTGGTGTCCGCAAGCAGTAAAAAACCCAACAATCCCATGAGCTATTCCACTCGCCTTAGATTCGAGCATATGTTTAGATTCTATTCTTCTAATTGATACATGATCGCAAAACCTTCAATAAGGAAGAAAGACGGATACACAATGCTGGTGAACGAGTAAAAGAATTCGTTGAGAATAAACAAAACATATCAATTTTAAACACTTGGTAGATAAATGTGCCTTCCATCACGTTCGGATGCAAACCGATTTGCAACCATCTGTGCTGAGTAAATTCACTACCAACACGAGAGAGAAGAGGTGCAAAATGCATTTCCAATGAACAAACATGTAAAAATTTGTCCCAAAATGATTCACACTCAAAGATGAAAAAAATCTTGTCAAAAATTATAGATAGAAGTTCAGAGCGTCAGAGGAATGACAGAAGCAGCTGTTTAGAAATTCAAACTCACCAGCAGGTCTCCTCCTATAGACTGGCAACTCGAATCACTTTGTGAGCTGAAAGTCGCAGCTTCCTCATGCTTACGATTAGCCTTCTCGCTGGAAACTGCGCCGAGGACGAGGTTGACGCTTATTAGTCTACGGAGGAACTCACACCAAATCCAAACCTCAGGTGATTGAATCACATAAAATTACCTGCGCCAGGGGTTTCTCCAAAGCAAGGTGACTTGGCTATGTCGGAGCAAGTACTGAACTCGGAAAGCTCCGTCCGAGTAAGTAGAAAACCACAAGTAAAGAAAAAAATTGCCAAGGAGTGCAAGCAGAGGATGTAGCAGAAGAGCGCAACGATGCGGCATCTCGCATCGATCGCCATCCTGCACCAAAATGTAACCTTCTCCGTGTTCCTGAGAGATTTACAGATGCATCAATGCGCAGTGCATTTCGACTCTCCAAGATCTCGATCAATGCAGTTGATAATGATCAATTCCGCATTCAAAAGTAAAACCTAAACCATATTAAGATAAAATTCCTTTCGATCATAAATTGCTTTGCCGTTACATCACCTGATCACACTCCTCGATCAAACAAACCCAATCAAAGGAAGGAACAATTGCACCACTGGCGCGATCTGACAATTAGGGTTTGTGAACTCGCCCTGACGCTCAAGAGCAATGTTATTTTCATAATCTCAAATGCAGGCAAGTTTCGCAGTTGGGATTGCAAGTTTCGCAGCTGTGGCAAGTTGTGATTGGAAGAGAAGTGCCAGGGCAACCCTTTTAACTCCTAAATCCCTCTTGAGGCACTGCGTCTTCGTACAAATTCATTATTTTCTCAATTTTTCATCAAATTGGTCAATATAACTTTTTAAAGACAAAAGTATTACTTTGGATGAATAAAAAGTTATTTGAATACTAGAACATTGCCTTGAAGCACTTTGTTTATCATTGAGAATAGGACTTTGGAGCATTTAGGGTTTAAGGTTGTAGTGCTAGAGTCTTGGTAATGAGCTTAACTATGTGCATTCTAGCCTTATGTCTTAAAGTTGTGAGGTGTTTTGGAGCCCAAAACTAATTCAAAATTCCTCCTTCATACAACAAGGCTAAAATCTTCCTATTTTTTATTTAATAATGAATCCAACCAGGGATCTTTTAGACATCTTGTTTTAGTATGTCCACCTAAAATTTTAGAGTGAACCCCCACCAATTGCTTAATCATTTTCTAAACTTCAACAATAAGATTTTTCTAGCCCTTCTAAAAGATGCAGTATTGTCTTCCTAGATTATTAATAAAAAAAACATGTATCCCATAGCTTGTGAGTTTTAATCAAAACGTTGGAAAATAGGTAGTGAAAACATGAAAAATTAACAAAAGAATTCACATATTCATCTTTAAGAAAATTATGAAATCACAAGCGGTTCAATATGATAAGAAAAAACTCAAAATTGCTAACAAGTTTTGACATAAAATTGAAAATTGTCAAATAAACATTAGATACCGGTATTGTATGTCAAGTTTCTTTTAAAATTTTAAAAATTGAATCCCAAAGCAAACTTTACATGCTTTTTTGGCCTTCATCTCTTACAAAATAAAACTCTTCATAAATTTCATCTCATTAATTAACATAGAATGGGGCAAAGTTTTCTTATGTTGGTATCAATCCATCCACGCAAATAAGTTAGTTAACTTTAAATACATATATTTTTGTAGCTTCTTTCTTTAACATTGAACTTGTAAAAAACTATTTAAGATTGCAATACTTATTGGGCTATATTTTGAAATCTAGAGGCAATCAAACTAAGGTAAGAGATCCTATTTGTGCCCCTCTGTAGCCATGAGAATAGTTCAAATGAAAATTTGTTCACCCATTGAATAGGATTTTACAATTGTCAATTGCAAGCAAATCGAAGCTGCTAATGCTATAGTTGGCCAAGACAACCTTAGAGGATATACACATATGGACTCTATTAGAGAGCAAAGGATGTTATGCTTCAATAGAAGAGTAGTACAAGTTCATGTAGTGTAGAAAATTTGTGGTTGTGTGGGCACTACATAGATATTTTCTATGTATTTGTAGTTGCTTGAGTGCATTTTGAATGGACAATACTAAAGATAAACCAAGAATGGAAAACTAATGGAGGTGCACTAAATTTTGATTTTTTGAAATAGCCACTTAGTTGTTGGAGTTGTTGGTGTGTATTTTGAATTGGCAAGTAAATGGTATAATATTAAAGTAATTGCACTATACAATGACAAAAGACATAATCATTCAAGCAAAAAGAGTATTTGAAATCACAAAAATGTTAATAATTTGTGTGGAAGTTTGAAATGAATGGAAATGGAGCCCCAATCCAAAATACATTTAGCTAGTGCACAATATAATGTATCAACTAAATACTTAGAAAATTTAGGGGGTACCATATTTTTGAAGATACACATTTCAGCAAACAGTAGCTCATACATTGATTGCACTTGGCCAAATGCAAGAATATCTAATTCTTTTCATCATGATTTTTTGAAACTTTTTTGAAGATAAGAAAATACATCGACTTACTCGGAACATAATTTTTATTTTAGTCAATGCCTAAAAGCAAAAGTTATGACACCCTAAGCCCGAAATAAGATTTATTGAGCACCCCCAAAAAATCAAAACATTTTTAAAAAAAAATTCTCATAGAAAGTCTTTTTTTCTATATGGAAAGATTTCATTTATTCTACTTTAACTATTTATTCTATTCTACGTGAGAAGATTATAGACAATCTTGATTTTCAAACAATCTAAGCATCTTCTTGAAAAGATTACTTATAGAATTCATTTTTAAAGATATTTTTACAATTTTGTTTGACATAGTTAAGTTTACTTGCTAGAACAATCTCATTGTTGGAATTATTGCATTTTAATTCCATCTTGGAGCTTTTAACAATTTAGTTTTTGGCTCAATCCCCTACCTACTTCTACTTAACAATTTTTTAAAGAATGGAATTGAGATTTTTTTTGAATTATTTTCCTAGACTCTCAACTCAATTCTTCAACATAGAAATTTTTTAATTACACATTGGTAGCACAAATTTTTAAGCTAAGAAGATTCAAAGTCTTCAAATCTAGGCAAGCAAGGTGCAAAAAACAGCTAGTTTTCTTGACTTCAAATGCAAAATATCTTGCAATCTACATGTTCAAAGTTTTTGAAATTTCCTCCACACATTCTTATACTTATTTAGTTTCAAATACTACTGTTGGATATGCAAGTAAAACAATTCCTAAATTTTTTTGCACTTTGCAATAGAAATGGCAATTTAGAGTGAAATTTGATGAAAAGAAGGACTTGAGACTTTAGGGGTTAAATACATCCACAAAGAAAATTTCAGATTTTTAAGCATGTTTTTAATTTGAATTGAATTTTTTTCACTTTTTTCTAAAGAATTTTTCTATAGTTTCAAATTTTAACTAAAAAATCTAAAAATCTCATGACATATTGAAGACATATTTTTTCCATCTAAAAATAAATATTAAAAAATTCAAGAATAAATACTCAAAAAATGGACATGACTATAGAGTAGAAAGATTTTGAAGTTCAACTCAATAGTCATGGCTAATCCTTTCAAGGTTACAATAAAATTGTAATTGTTTAACCCCTAAAGGTCCAAGCCCTTATTTTTGTCAAAAAACACTCAAAACTACTATTTCTTTTGCAAATAGCAATCACTTTCAAATATTTGTCTTTTTGAATGCATATATATATATATATAGGATCTCAAACAAAACTCATGTGAATTGTATGGAAAAAATTTCAAAAACCTTCACTACATAGATTGTCAGTTATTTGTCTTTCACGTGAAGAAAAAAATTTGTACCTCATTTTTATCTAAATTTTTTAGCTTTGATCCTCTTTAACTAAAATCTTTTGTACTGTGGAATTTGAATTTAAAAAATTTCTATTGAAGAAATGAATTTAGAGATTGAAACCCCCCACTAGAATCCTGTTACTCTCTATGCTACCAATGATGCATGATTGACGGTTTTGGGGCCTTGTTTGGAGGACAAGAGAGACATTCATGATGGGAATTTTCTCATGGATATTGGAGCCTAGAAAGCATTAGATTTCTATTGGCAATCAATTTTTCATTGATATTCTTTGGCTTTTTATTTGTAGTTCTAAATAAAATGTAAAATAATAGTTTGAAATATTCATTCTGAAAAAAATTATTTGAAAAAATGGATTACTAATTTTCTAATTTTAGAATGACACAATAACAAAAATAGAAACCACACCATTCTACACTATAAAATAAACCCATGTAGAGATTTTCTGATTTTCTGAGCATGTACTATATTTCATTTTATATGAATTTTTATGCTTTTTATTCAAAGATTCAAGAGAATTTCAAAATTTTCCCAAAAAAATGTGAACTTTTTACAACTATTAGAAGACATGTAATTATATCTCTACAAAATAAATACAAAAAATCACATGTACAAGTATTTGCAAAATGAAGCTGGGAAAATTAATTGTAGGCTTGTTCTTTGATTGTAGAAAGTTTGCTCTAGACTTCATTTGACATAGAAGTCTTGGTAGTTGGGAACTCATTATAGTGAACTTTGGAGATTATTGACCATTAGTGAGTGTTGAGCTCTATAATTGTCAATAAAAAAGACCCAAAGATTTTGACCCTATTGTTGCAAAGTGGATCCTTTCAACTCTAATAATTTTTTCAATCCAAATTCAATTCCAAATTTTTATGGCCTTTTTGAAAATTAATTGAATACCAAAGTTTTTTATGGGCTCCCTCAAAAACTTTGCAATTCCCTCAATTGAAAAGACACTAAATTATTAATAGGTTCGAATTTAGTGGTTGTAAAATGGACTCTTTGAACTCTCATATTTCTTTTTTTAATTTCCAAATTTTTATGGTCTTATTCTCTAAATTTAATTGAACTTCAAAGATTTCTATTGGTTCTCCTCTAAAAGATTTCAACTCCTTCCATTGAAAAGATACTAAGTCTTTTTGGCTTCAATTTTAGTCATGACTTCAAACAAATCCTATGGTTACAAAGTGAATCCTATATTTGTCAATACAAGAAATCTTGAAGGTCATTCTTAAAAATTAGCTAAACCAATTACAATCTAAAGGTCATTACGAGAATAATATAGCAATTTGAACTTAATCTCTATAACCATAGAGTGTTGATTTTCTAATTCTAGAGTGGCACAATAAAAAATTTATACCATGATGTTCTATACTATATTATAAAGCTACAGAGAAATTTTCAGATTTTTGGAGCATCAATTTCATTTGATATAAATTGATTCACATTTCATTCAGAAATTTACAATAATTTCAAATTTTTACTAAAAAGATTTGAAAAATTCATGACTAATATAAGACATGTAATCACATATCTAAAAAATAAAAATAAATAAATAAACACATTTATAGGTACTTCCAAATGAAGTTTGAAAAAAGTGGTAATAGACTTGCTCTTTGACTTTGAAGTCTTCACAGTTGTGAATTTGTCATTGCAGACTTTGGAGGTGTATGTTGACCAATAACCAATGTTGACTCCTACATTTGTCAATATACAAAAACCTCAAAGTTCTAAGCCCCCATGGGTTGCTTCAAAAAATTTTCAACCCTCATACAATATTTATTTATTTTCAATTCCAAAATTTTCTAGCCTTTGATTCATAAATTAATTGAATTCAAAAGATTACTATTGGATCCCTTAAAATCTTTTGACTCCCACAATTGAAAGGACACTATGGGCTTCAATTTTAATCTGGTGACTTGGAACTTCTATTATTTTCATCTTGGCTTCATTCCACCACTTTCATTATGACTTCATTCCAACCTAAAGGTTCTTACTAGAACTTTAAAAACTTTATTTCCATTCTTAAAAGATTGTTGAGTAAAAGTAGGTTGGAGACATAAAGAAAAACAAATTCAATAATTGTTCTAAGATGGAATTGCAACACACTAATTCCAATGGTGAGATTGTTCTATCAAGAAAATTGAACCATACAAGATTCTTATTTTTTTAATTGTGAAAATTAAGTTCAAAAAAAATCCTACAAGTCATTTTTTGAAATAGATGCTTTGATTACCCCACAACAAGACTCTCCATAACTTTCTCCTCAATAGTCTAAATAGAATGAATCAATTCTTTCCATATAGACAAAGTCTTTCCTATAAGATATTAAAATTTAAAATTTGACTATTTTGAATTTCCATGATTTTCTTTTTATTGCTTGACAAAACTCCACTTTGAGCTTAGGATGGCATAACTTTTTGCTCCCAGATGTTGATTGAAATAAAAATTATATCCTCAAAATGATAATGTGTTTTTCTATCTTGATAAATAGTTTGAAAAAGTTACCTTACAATTTGAGATCACAAGAACGTGCCTAAACAATCAAGTGTCCTCCAAGGGTATTCTTTTCTATTCCAAGTTAACTACACTAATAATGGTATTTAGTGTTATATTACTAATAGTGTTATGTTGACTTTTACCTCATCCAATGTAAATGCCAAGTGGTTTGCATTTAGAGTTAGGGTCACCACTCTTTCGCCGCCCTTTCCTCTTTGCTCCTTGACCTTGCTTAGCCGCCCTTCCTCTCTGCCTCCTTGACTTTGCTTGGAGGCTCTTTTTCTTCGCCTCTTTGTCCATACTTCACCCCCTCTAGTTGCTATTCTTCTAGCAACCAAGTCCAAGGTCTAGAACTTGACTTTGCACCCGACATAAAATCCATTTTTCTCATGGACAAAGTTATATGGAGAGTGTGATGCTTTATGCAAATTTTGTGACCAATAGATACTTTGTATGTTTGAGATTCTTGCCTTCTAACAGAATCAATCGATGTTACAAACGACCTTCATTGGAAAGAAAGACTTTGTAAAGGAGGACCATAAAGCTCAATGGGCGCATGCTTGACAAACATTACAAGGTCTTCATTCTACCGATGGAAACGACAATCCCCTACCTAGAGACATCAACAATATAGAGCTTAGTGAAATGGTTGGGCTGACAAAGAAAGCCCAAGAAGCAAAAAAATCCCTATTGAGTTAGGTGAGTCTTTCATTCAATCCAATTGTGCTTGAACAGAATACTGGTTTCAACTTTAGAACACTACTTGTAGTGTTCTTTGTGAGAATAATGTCATTAGTCATCCTTAGCACGCATTTATCTAATTATTATTATGACTTATATATGCAATTCTCTTCAATCATGAAGTGAAATAGTTTCAGTCTCAAAGTTTCTTATTATGGAATTTTAGACAGCTACAATTAAATTTGTTCCAACAACTTTGGGGGCCGGAGGGAATCTAAAGGGCATGAAAGGGCAAGCGGACAAGGCTAAGAAAGAAGATAAAGATACTCCATCAACGTTGTAGACCTTTGGTGATAAACTAATAATTCTATTGGTACGATAATATGACAATTTGTCATTTTATTGAATCTATAAGTCTTTTGGTTGCATAGTTAACCTTCTACACATTTTGTAAAAAGTGAATGGTGGAAGGACTCCTATCTAAATTCATTTTTTAATATTCTAAACTTGTTGAAAGGTACATTTGCACTTGGATTTATGAAGGACCATGTCTAAAAGTTAGAACTTGTAGTTAAGGCGAAAGAGTCCTACGATTGTTTTCTAGAAACTGCTATCTAGGTGTCTCGTGATAATCAATAAGCGCAACACATGTGCAAGTTATGTTGTTGTTCACACCTAGTCCAATGAAATTAGTTTTTTGGTTACTACTTATGGAAGCGGCTAGCAAGGAACATTTGTTTAGACTAGGGCCAAGGTCTTAGTGCAAAAACAAAGGTTGTGGGCCCCGTTGGGGTTGTTGTGCCTTCCACTTGGTCTTCTTCTTGACCTCATTGTAGGACTTTTTTGTTGTGGAGCTCTTCCCCCCGATTCTAGAATGCCATAGTTCAGGGCAAATGTTGTGCTTCTGTGTTTAGTAGACTGAAATTATTTGTGACGGGTCAACTTATGGCAGCTTTCACTTTCTTTTGAGATTGTCGCCCATAACCGAAGTCAAGAATGCGTGTAACCAACTATGAGTTGCAACTGTAGAGAATAGAAGTGCAGTTCAACATGTTTTCTTCAAGATTGACATCATATTATTACAAGACTGTAAGGTATGAAACAAACTTGCCTTCTCCATTGCCATATTTTCCTTGAACAAATGGAAAGTGTACCTAAGACACTGATGTGTAGGAGAATTGTCATCCCTTATGGCACTCTTTAATGCTCAACACGTTGTAGCCTGCTTCCACTAGGGTTATAGGAAAGACATTTCGTTTTAAGTCAAAGTACTATGAATTGGCCATAATTAGGGAGAGGCTTCAATTCACGAAGTGAAGTGCAGGTTGGTTGCCTTGCAATGGCTATACTACTGATCATCTTAATGAACATGTGAATTGCATAGCCGATGCTTGCATAGTGTGCTTTGTTGGTTTAGCTTGGTCCATTAGCATTGATTGGTATGATATTCCGCTTTGACGGAAATTGCCTGCAGTTGCTTTTGTTGTGTTCCATGTGGTTTGTTAGCATCATTGAAAGGGGACTTCAATTTGATGGTACAATTGAGCTGAAACCTGCACTTTTGATCACTAATTCAGAGATGTGCTTCTTGTAGAGGTTCAACAGATATTCCAGCTAATGAAGGGAAGTTGCTCGTATTGGCTTCTACTGCGTTGCTTCTATTGTTCTTCTCTAACTGAGTGGCCAACATGGACTCATCTGTTGCTTTTGAAGATGAAAGCACTATTGATGAGAGTTGGAGCATGTTGAATTCCACCGATTCTTATCTAGACATGGAGATGGTTACATGGGCCGCACTACATACCTTTTAACTAAGCAATGTTGTAGCACTTCTTGGTGAGGAGCTCAATTTTTGGGTTAAGTTGCAATCGACAACGTGGTTTTCTCGTTTTCTTCTCGAGCAATACGATGAACACTGGTAGGTAAAAATGTTTAGAATGAACAAATTGGTGATTCTTTCCTTTGCTAAATTATTGAAGCCTACGGTGTCACAAAGATTTGTGAATGTGTTTGGAATAGCACCGGGCCTTTGCTGTGGTAATGCTTGCATATAAGTAAGATACCCCTAAGCACCCTAAAGATTCATAAATCTACCCTCAAACCCCCTTTTCCCCAAATCCTTACCTTATACTTCCTTCAAAACCCTAGAAACTGTCATACCTAACTTTGATCTACTACACAATATGGACAGTAGCTTCAAACATCTTGAAACTTTGCTACAATGTAGATCAACTATCCAAAAGATCACATACCAAGTTTCAACTTAATCCAAGATATTGTCCAACTTTGGTGGACATTTTACTACTACTGACTTTCCAACCCTTCACTGCTTTTATACCCCGGTTGTTTTTTATGCATAACTCATAGATCTAGAGTCTCTTCAAGCGAAAACTTTGATGCAAAGGAGTAGATAAGATAAAGAAAGTACCCTCAAATCAATACTTTACTTCCAATAAATCTTCAACAACAAACAACTCTCCATCCTCAAGTCCACCCCTTCCCTCTTATCACTCAAAACAAGAAAATAAAGACCAGAGAGAGAGCAAGGGACCAACCCTTGCCTTAAGTACCCTCCACTAACCCCGACGGCTAGCCACCGGCTAACCCTAACCCTAACCCCACTACCCTAGTGTCAACTATTAATAAACCGGTTATCAACCGACAATTAAACGGTCAACAATAACAACCTCCTAACACTCCAACACCTCTCAATACACAATACTAACAACAATCAACTTATAACACTAATAATACTAAAGATGCCCAACACTAACAACATTATTGAAACTAATGAAGATGTCAACTTCAAATACTAGACGGCCCACATCACGACAATGGTGTCCAGGAAAAATACAAGGTATAGGTTGGACATCCCTGTAGTTGTGTGAGTGGCCTACACACTCTTTAAACTATGTACTAGTTCTAGCTTGCTGGTTTGCAATGAACTATTTGTTGTTGGGCGCAATACCATGTCTAGGATACTCTAAGACGTGGTGCATGTTATCAACATTGCACTCTATTCGGAAATCGCTTGGCCTATCGAGGAGAGACTTCTGCAGATTGAGGCAGATTTCAAACATTTGTATGGCCTTCCTAGGGTGGTCGGTGCCATCGATGAAACTCATGTGAGCATCTCCAAACCTTGTCAAGGTGCAAGTAACTACTACTACTTCAAATCAGGTGGCTACTCCATGAATTGCCAAGTTGTTGTAGATAGTCAAAAGCGATTCCTTGATTTATTTCTAGGCATGTCCAACTCCACCAACGATGCCTGTATACTGCGAAGGTCAACTTTGTTCCATAGGGCCATGCAAAATCGATTGTAGGATGTACGGATCTTGTTCGATGGTTTCTCTCTTTACCTCGTTGGAGACTTAGACTACCCGTTGATGCCATGGCTATTGGTGCCTCATCGAGAATTACATAACCTCTACAGTAGACAGTCTCTTCAACACAAAGTTGAAAAAGGGCCGAATAGTGGTCGAAAATGCGTTTGGTTTGCTCAAGCAATCCTTTCGTGAATTGTTCGTGAAGTCTGATTTTCACGTCTCCTTTTTGCCCGACGTCATTGTCACATGTGCTATTTTGTACAACATGCTTCAAGATCAAGTGAATGAAGATGTCAACGGGTTGTTGCAAGTATTGTGATAGAAAGGCTTAGACACAGATGCTGTGTAGGAAGAAGCGGCTACCCCCAAAGTTTTGAACATATTGAGGGTTGACATTTGTCAGGCAAGGGGGGCCAACCAATGAAGGGATCTTAGTATTCACTTGGATGTGCAACGCCAAATCGATGTATAGAAAGTAAGATAAGTTTATTGGTGGGTTTTTTTTTAACGTTGTTGAGGTCTCAATATCTATTCATATAGAAAGTTCTATAATGCCATTATAAGAAAATGCTTATAAAATTCACATGCTCATGATGTAAACTTTGTTTGTGTATTTTGTATTTCGGTAGCGGAACATTCTTCTTTTCATGCACTACTTTTCTAATGCATGAAAACTCCTATGCTAGACTCCCTTCTCTATATGAAAAAAGTTAGTAGCAATAGCAAGTGACCTCTATGTCGGAATAGCTTAGGCGGCACTCATGTCTTAGATGAGGAAGTGCATCCAAGTAGTTAGCATCTAGACATGGAGGACTTCATAATAGAGGCTTACATACATGGTAGTAATGGAAAATGTTTTCATTAATTATAGGAGTAGTTGAAATAGAGTAATAAGGTAATTACATACCAATTCAAAAATAAAAACCTTTTGTATGCTATAGGTATCCTAAGTAGCTTCGTGGGGATACAGGTGTTCTATTACAAGGCTTGTACAAAGAGGAAATTAAGTTGTTGGTGAAGAGTAGCAGCTATCGGTTGGGGTATGAGCATCGTTCTCACATAGTGTAGGGTCCATTGAGGACTCTTGTGCCTATTGATCGGACATTCTTCCTCTATTGAGTTGCATACCTATACTCAAATCAATGGACAATTTTGAAAGGCATTGGACTACCTCCCCTTGTTTTTCAATGACTAGCTTCACATTTTCATTTGCCAACCGTGCATTATCCATGAGACGGCACTCTATGTCCCGTTGGTACCAACGATTCCCAAACTAGCAAAATTTCGCTCGGTGGCTACTTAATTTCTTCATGCCCTTAGTGTTAAATTCAAAAAAATCTTCCAAAAATGAACATTTGGCTAATTTCCCTGAACTTGTTCTCAAATCATTGGTTGGTACTCCATTTGCTCATTGAACATTTTCAATTGTACTTTGATTTTTGAACATTCCAATTCTCGACTTGCTTCTACCATATCTTGAATTTGGCCTGCCATCACGTCTCTACTAGCTCGCGCTGCTTCCACGATGAGGTTGTGTCTGGATAAGTGCTTCCTCCATACTCCAATATTCTCAGTCCTATGCCGTCCACTATACTCAAAGGTGTCGCTGGAACTGATTAAGTGTGGCATCACACTAGCTGGTATGGTGTTTCTAGCTCGATGAATAGTAGTGGTAGTGGGGCTCTCCATCCCTACAAGTATTGTGTAGCGTGTTGAGCTAGGAAGGGGTGTTGGTGACATACTTCTTGTTGTTGTCATCTGTCGGTTGTCGAGTGTCGGCGATGTCCATCGGGTCTTCCTCTTTTGTCTTACTATCTAGCTCAAGACCTCAAGTACACTTCCTTGAACTTCCGGTATAGGCCTTAAATAGTTGTTGTTTTCGGTTGACAAAAGATCTCTGGTATAAGGTGGTTGCATATTGGGTCACCTCCCATACCATTGGTTAATGTTATTGTACATCTCTTTGAGAAAAGAGCGTGGAAGGCCTTTGCTTTGGCATTCAGTGGCAGACATGCTCTAGTAATTAGCGACATTGGTTCTAGATTGTTTGAGGTAGTCAACTACGTGTTTGTAGTTGGAGGTGACTTGATTCCTCCTCGTCTTACATGCAAGTCCATTACGATGGCAAATAGAGTAACCGGCATTTATGATGGCCACACTGATACATATCCACTTTGTTGCTTCCGAGTTCATTAGGTCACGAGTGTCAATTGCTTCTGACTCCTCGAGATACAAATTACGTTTGGCAATGGCAAGTGCCATGATCTCCTAAGGGAGCCAATTAGGCCCCTTGTCTTTTTAAGCTCGCTTGTATGGATGGCTAGCCTTGGCAGGAGTAATAGTAGCAATAGGTCGAGGTACTATTGATCGCATTTGGGAAGCAAGTCTCTATTGAATAGACTGGACGTTACATGCACAGAAAAAAATGATAATGAAATTAACAAGTATGAGATGGCACTTGTCAAGGATTGAATTGCGAAGGCCTCATGCTCACACAACAAATACAACAATGGAGAATGAGAAGTTGTAAAGCCAAAAGTCACTGAGAAATGACCAACAATTGACAATTTTGTGAGTTGAACAGGGGCTGCTAGTCTATTGTCAACGATACATGAGTAGAAGAAAAGAAGTGTCAATACGGTGAGATGTGGGGAATTGCTCTATCATTTGATCAAGAGAAAATAAGCATGTTAATTAATGCAGATTGTATGAAGACCTTGACGAATTAGTGTCAGCACTTCTACATGGTTGCATGACAAAAAAAAAGTAAACCACAGAGAATGAAGGCATTAACCATTACCATTCACAACACCATTCAATGATGGAGGTCGATTACAATAAGTAGTTGAGGTACCTTCATAGCAATACAATAAGACAAGGCAATTGCTCAAAGGCATGTTTGTTAGTCAATAGAAATCAAGTTACTTAAGTTTTGCAATTAGTGATGTCGAAGTCTTTCTAAGTCAAGTGAGGTCTAGGTAATACGGAAAACAAACCAAGCAAGTGAGAGTAAGAGGTACAAATATGAACTCTGTCCAGCAGCAATAGAGCCAATTGTAGCAAATCCATACTTGGTGGCATCCAATAGATTCCCCATGGCCCTATACAACATGAAGCCTTTTCTGTTATTGTCACGGGGGGGGGGGGGGGGACTTAGAATTTCTTACCAAACAACGTGTGGCATAATATAGGGAGGCATTAATTCATAGTGTTCAAAATTTAGAAAAAACTTTGAGGTAAAATATAGTGTGAAAAATCATGTATACTCAATTATAAGTAAGATACTTGTATAAAAAATACCTCATAGTTAAAAAAAATTATTCTAAGATAGCCTCTACAATATGGATCCTAGGAATTTATTGGGAGTAAGTTCAATTTATGAGACTGTTGATCTACTTGGTTAGATGTAAAAACTTGACTAACTTTCTATTTTGATGGATGAATTTTGACCTTCTATCTTTTGGCAACTCATGTGACAACTTTTGAATAGTTAGAGTTCCCACTACAACCTTGCCTCCACTACTAGGGTTTGAAGGTGGTCTTTGACTATTTGATCTCAGGTATATTGCAAGGACTAGCAGCGCCTATAGATCCTTGGGATGAGCTTGAAGTAGTAGATGGAGGCCATGCAACGAGAGTTTGGTCAATTCCTTATGCAAGTTCAACATGCAAAGAGTGGTACAATTTGGTGGCTTCATTAGTGGAGTATGTTGTACTTTGTTTGGCATAATGTCAACTTATACATGTGCCCCGCCAATCCAGTTTTGATCATGATGCGTTTGTGACGGAGATCTTCAATTGCAATATGAAGGTGTTTTCAAAATCCTGACAACTTTCAACACCATTGTCGAACCATCTTCGCACTGGCCCCCTATCCGATTTGTTCAATGGAGACTTGGAGGATCTTCATGGAGTCTTGGTTGGTGGGTGGTAGCCTTATGAGGTTTTGGTAGCTCGTAGTGAGGATTGGTGCATCAATTTCCATCTATGGGTGACCCTACATCTTAGGCATGAAAACTGTAGTATTTTTTTTAAGTATTATTGTTCAAGATCCTAAATAGTATATAGTTTTTGGTAGTGTGGCATTTCTATTTAGTGTATGTGCAAGGAGAGAGTGTGTTTTTTTGTTATGTAATTACAATTGTATTATGAACACATTTCAGGTTTATTTTGATCTTGATTTTGATTTTATATTGTAATTGTCATTGTGGTTTATTGGCTTCAACATTTCTGGATTTCTATTTCCTTTCATAGTTTGGGGGGCTTTAAGGATTTTTGAATTGCTTGTATGTTCTTTTGTACTACAGGGTATATTGTAGTTCATAGACTTTTGGTGTAACATTTTGCAGTTCAAATGCTCTCAGATCATGTGAATGTTCCACTTCTAGTTCATGTGTTGTGATTTTGTTTTCATTTTCTTTCCATACTAAACTTCTTACTAGAATTTGGGATTGTAAGAGTTCTATATATTTCATACCTCAAAAGATCACAAGAAGAAGAAGGTATTGATTTGAAAAACACGCTTGAAATTGTGTTATGAACAACTTCCAAATGTATTACAATTTTGTGTTATGATTCTTGTACTCTTGATGTATATTATATACTTGTAGTTTACAATTTTTTTTCTTTTCCATATTTTTTTGGGTTCTAGTCTAGAATTGTTTTTCTTTTCCAATTTTTTGAGGTTATAGGTTGGAATTGTTTTTCCTTTCCAATTTTTTGGGGCTTCAAGTGGTTTTAGGGGGCTTCTATCATTCCATTTTTTTGGCTTTAGGTAGTTTAAAATTTCTCTTCTTTTCCAATTTTTTTTTGTTTCTAACAATGCTTTTTTTCCTTAATTATTCCATTTTGGAGTGGGCGTAAACGAATTTTGGTTTTGTTTCTCTTCTTCCATTGTTTCTCCTTCCTATTTTTCCCATGTGATCTTCTTCTATCTTTTATCTTAGTATTTGCCTTTTTCAAAGTAAGGGGCTTAAAAATTGTCCTTCCTTGTGAATTGTAAGTAATAGTACGGGGTCCTAAAATACCATGAATTATAAAATTAGGTAATAATAGGGACCATTTAATTGGTTGTGGTCATCAAAATACCTTCCAAAATAAAAACCCTAGCCACACGTGATGTACAAACCCCCACATGGAGTGACCCCCCTGTGGTTATTGTATATAGACTGTCCATACATACAAGAACAATACAAATAGATTTGTATTGTAACAGAAGCGTAATGGAGATGGCACAACAAAACCCACATAATTGACGTATTGTAGCAGAAAACAAAAGTTGTAGTAGATCGCTCAACAATGCTCACTGATTGAAGTGAGCATCAACCACTAAATTTATCCGTGAAGCTCTGCTACCTATAGTTGACCTCATTCAATTTGCAACTTCACCTTCACGATAGCTCTTCATTTCTTAATTCAAGGATAGTATTATTATACATTGAAAAACCGCTCCATAATAGTTGTGATCTTTATTAATTAGGCAACTTGGGCCCCAATATGTAAGAACGCCCACTTTGTCCTACAATCTTCGTTTTCCCTTGATTGTGATTATACTTAAAAACTTGTCACTAATTCTAAACAGAGTGCTACAATGGCCTACTTCACTACACTAACCACCGTTGGTATCTTGTGCCAGGTGAGCATCCACGTAGGATCGACATTTGCTAAGCAACGCTGGTGTGAGGTGCTACTCAAATTTCCTTCCAAGACCACTGATAAGCATGACCCTTAAGTCCAGGTGCAGACGTACCTGAAGAGAAGTGACAAGAATGAGTGGATCAAGCGTTGGTTTGTTTTGAATGAGAAAACGTGCAAGGTACACTCCTGTTAAACCAGATGATTCTGCATCTTGCATACAAAATAAAATAAACTTCCTTGTAACTGAAGATTTTACAGTATCTTTTCCTTGTAACTGTAAGATTCTAACTCGGAAAGGAAAAAAAAAAGTAGATTTTACAGAATTTTTTTGTTGGAATTTTATTACAAATCATCAAAAATTACATAATATCTGCCATAATAACAATAATTTAATGCAAAATTAATTAAAATTGGTTCCTCCAATCAAATTTTCGGAATCAACCATCCAAAAGAATAAAATGAGAAAAAACCAAATTGGATAAAACCTTGCATAATCAATAATCATTTCATGACGAAAAGAGGCCTACAGTAAATCATTTATAATAGAATTTTTACATTTACTTTGACAAAATCATAAAACATTTTGCCATCCAGTGGATGAAATTTCATATAAAATTTGACTACAGAGTCTGCATGCAGTGCAATTATTATGGTCGCTGCATCTACCATCACACATGTACATAAATATTTGAAAACAACCCATGCTTCGCACATACCAAACCCATTCAAGAACCTACTCTCGGTCAGAGAGTAAGACTAAAATCAGCTATAAACAAGGCTTTTTGAAATTTCTGTTGCAAAAACACACACAGTAAAAATATTGTGAAGTGACTCAAAAACGCAACATACGAAAGATGGTCATGGCCACACTCCTAAGCGATGGATCTCCAAAAAAAATTAAAAACTGAAAGGCTCTAGCGGTCATACTTTTGTATCCACACTATTTGAATCTGTAACAGAATCCGAAACGACAAACCAATACACCCTTCTCCAGGAACTGCCACCCTTTAGCTTAACTCCGGGTCGATGAGGTTGGCATGATCTGCCGGCTTCTCAATACAAACTTCCTCCCAATCACCTGTTTCTGCATCACCATCGCAAACATTACTTTTATCATACTCCTGACTGCACCTGTATTAGAATTGAGAACTATTCCATGATACAGAAAAAAATGAAAAAAATGGCTTCCATACAAATCAGAATGCACTGAACGTCCACTTACCAACTGTCTTTAATGTAAGCGCCACAACTGCATCATTCTCCACCTGCGAATAACACAGGCGAAGTTAAGTTTAGGGTTGCTTCCTTTAGTCGAAATTGCAGTCTACTATCGTGCTCTTTCTTCAACAACTAGAACAGATGTAGCCATGCAAGTGGCAGCATATGAAAAACTCCTATGAATCATGGCAAGGAATTCTGATTTAAAAAAAAAGGGACTCAAGCAGTTGCTTAAATTGAAAACGTATCCTTTTCGAAAAACAAAAATTCTGCAACAACTAGGAACATACGTAGCCATGTAGTTATGCAAGTGACAACAAATCCAAAATTCCTATGTAAGATGGCAAGAGTTTAAAATCATAGAACTTTCAGCAAGAAGTTGCAAAATACAAGTTTACCAAAATTTCAATCCTAAGCCAAAAGCAAGTTCGACCCACCTCTTTAAGCTCCAAAACACCTTAATCTACCAATACTTTGCAACAATTTACTTCACGAACGCTTTTACCTTTTGATCGGCAAGAGTCTTGTTGTCATCAAGAACGGCATGTGCAGGGAGTAGCACAAGGCGCTGCTGGTCCACGGGCACATCACTCAACGCATGCAGTTTATGCTTCGTCTCGACCACAGTCTCGGAGGGATCACAATGAAGAAAATACGTCGTCTTCTTGCGCTTCACTCTAATAAACATCGCCTAATCACATCCGATCAACAATCTCAGCCAAACGACAAGCATTTCCACCTCCCCTCCCCCTCCCCTGATACACCTCGAGCAGTCCAAAATAAAATCAAACCACCAAAGCCTAACACACCCAACTCCCTCAACCATTTTGCTGACCCCCCATCAAACAAAATCCACGAATTAGGGTAGAAATCCGAAGCCCACATTTGAAAAAAGGAGAACAGAGCACAAACCATGATGGGAGCAAATAAAGTGCTCGAATGCGAATGACGAAACCTTCCCAGAAAATTTATAAAGCCGAGATTCTAAAGAAGAAGTTGGAGAGAAAGGACGATGCCAGAAGAACGAAAGCAAGAGAACGAGAGTTGTGGAGAGCTAAAGCAAGATCGGCGTGAAGCTGGCGTCTGGCGTGAGTGTGAGTGACGATGTTTTGGGATGCGTTCGTTTATCCAGTGAGTTCCAGAGTTCCAGAGTCCAGACCGACTGAGCGGAGAAGGAGGGTCGACGGAATCACGGACGATCGTGCTAATTTGGGACAAATCGGCGACGATCGCCAGCCCTCGTCGTGCCGCAGCCCACTCCCTTCACGTGGCTCACGGGCTCTCTGCTCTCTCGCAGCAGCCGTCTCTCACACTTCGTTTTTCTTTGGAAAGGCGTTTTGGCTTTCGAAGGGGATTTGTCCTTTCGAAGATTCACGACGTTATCTATTCGGCACAGTTCAGTTGAGGTGATCCATCTCCATCTCCCCAGCGCAGGCATTATTTTTTTGCTTTCTTGGGGGAATCCTGATAAGTTAGAGTAGAATGCAAGGAAGTCAGCTAAACCAACTGAACCATCCACTTTGGTTCATCCATCCATCACTTGTATACTTTCATCCATAATAATTCCATACCTTAAATTAGGTTGTTTTGTTTTGTTTTGTTTGTTACATTGAGATCTCCTGGACTGTGCATCCCTGGACTGCATGTTTGGTACTATTGGAAAGCCCTCAACGAGGACGGGTGCGCAAGCTTTGTTTTGTGGTGTTTGGGCCTATGATGTGAAAGTTATTGAATTTCAAAGTTTTTATGAACAAAAAAATTAAATTAAATTACCTTGTATTTTGAAAAATCTGTAACTTTTGCATTGGGTGTCCAAATGCCACAAAACAAAGCCTGTGCACTGCATCATGCATAGAGCTTTCTCTCCATGCTAGTTTTGTAGCATTTGAACCTACACTGTGAAAGGTATGATTTAAAAAAAATTAAACAATTAAATTAAATTATCGTTTATTTTGAAAAAAATATAACTTTTACATTGCATATCCAAGTGCCACAAAAAAAGCCCTTGCACTCTTTTGTGCATAGAGCTTTCTATTCCCACCAAGAACACAACCTCTCACAATATGGTATGAAAGTTATTGAATTTTCAAGGTTTGATGAATTAAAAAATTATTTTTACTTTTACATTGGTTGTGGCAACAGTACAAGGTATACTAGTCTATACCTTAAATTAGGGTATTTGTTTTGTTTGTTATATTGAGATCTCTCAGATCCTATGTCTCCGATAGCACGTTGTTGTAATGTAAATATATACACTATATAAAATGTGTATTTATTTTGTAATCTGAATAAATTCTATGATTTTGAGAACAAACTTATTAGTGAAAATTCTAGTGGCTTCAAGGTGACATTTATTGCCTATGGAGTTGTTTAAAAGACAAAAGCCCTAGACAAGTTTCACCAATTTGAGGAATTCTTTTAAGTTTTATAGAATCTATGAGTGAGTTTAAAGATCAATTCTAAAATGTCAAATTGAAGGGTTTTTATGGAGTCACAAGACCCAGAGTTTCAACCAAAGGTTGACCTAAAGTTTTCCTTGTCACAATTGCCAATTCAATCATTTCACCCACCGATTTTTTCACCATTGCAAGCCCATTTGCAAGATGAAGCTAGACCTTCTCATCTGTTGAAGAAACCTCGCATAGAGCAATGTTGGTACGGAAATCTTCAAAGAGATGCCCTTATTTTGGTGGTTCTACTTCAAGTTGGATGTGTTGAACTGGACACCTAAGATGTAACATTTGAAGCAAGTTATGAGGGCCTAAACGTCAACCAATACTATTGGATGGTTAGGCCAGTTAAGGGAAGCCCTAACCACCAACGTTGGTTGAAAGGGCCAATTAATCATTTAACAAAGGCCAAACATGCAAATTACATCGCAAACACAATTAGGCGCATCCTCAAGTTCTTGCAAATGGAGTAATGTTCTTCTTCGACTTCAATTTTTACCTCCATTTGGTTTTGATTAAAGGTCTTTAGTTAATTCAAGTTCTTTGTATTCCATTTGTATACTAAAAATTAAAAGTTAGGGAGATAGAAGTAGTTTACCTCTTAGTTTTGACCTTTGGAATTCCTTGGCTTTAAAAGATGAATAGGGATTTATCTTTTAGTGTTTTCTTTGGGTCAATGGGTGTTTAGAGGATCATGTGATGTGTACATGAGCTGATTCCATCTACTTTAGAGGAAAAAGGTAGGTAGGCATCTTCTCTCTTCTTCTTGGGGTGTGTGGATTGTGTTTTTTAGATTAAGAATTTAAGAGGTCATATCTTATGATGTATAAGGAATTTTGGAATGAAAATTTGGGGTTATAATCTTCTTCTCATTGCTGTTTCAAAGAAATCTTTCTTGTATGATTTGAAGTTGGAAGCAAAAAGTTATAAGTGTGTGAGTGGAGAAGGGTCTGTTGCCTCCCGACAAAGAAGAGCGGAGATTCGAGCGGCCACCAAAGTTTGTATTTTTTGTTTATGTCTTTGAAATTTTAGTGCAATAGATAAGTTTTTTTTGTCTTTCTAAAGACTCATCACTTGAAGAAATTGGAGTTTTGTGGAGAAAGTTATGGGTCTTTGAGTAGAAAAGGGTTTGCTGCCCTTATTGTTTGAAACCCAAGATTTTGCAAAGCTATAGATTTTGTTTCAAAAATCACTTGAAAGTGAAAATTTTAGTGAAGCTAGAAGAACTTGTTGGCTTTGCAGAAAGTTATCAATCTCTTAGTTTGAAGAAAAATTGCAAAAGTTATAGGTAGTGAAACAAAGGAAGTCTGTTGCCTTCTCTTTTTGAGTAGAATGTAGTTAGATTGAATTTAGATTTGTGTTTTATTTAAAGACTTAAGGACTTGAAGATATGAAGATTGAAGACATGAAGACTCGTGAGTGGTGGCTTATGGCTTGTTGTTCCTAGCCAGTTTTGGAGGCTCCTAGTCTTTCTATTGTTATTCCTAGCTGATTTTGGAGGCTTGTTGTTTTCATTTTTGCATTGTAAACATTGTTGCGGATTATGTGGGTATCCAATAATAATTCCATTTTGTGTTTTTGGCTACGAAGTGGGATTGATCACCCACAAGGTCATTATTTTTGTTGTTCCCATTGGTGAGACACGATTGCTGGTAACCGTGGATTTGACATTTAGGAGCCAATCTTTCGGACAATTTAGCTCGTAGATTGGCTATCCCATTTTACCCATCCAAAGCCTATGGTTTCTTATCACCTATTCTAACCTTTAAATTCATTTAGAGACATTTTAGGATAGGCCAACAAAGAGCAACTTGAAGATTCGAAGACTTGAAGATTCATCTCAACTTCCTAGCAAACTATTCCTAGTTGCAACCAAATACTTTGCATATTCCTAAAGCGTTCTCCTCTCTACATGACAATGCTTGGTACCATCAGAAAGCCCTCGGCAAAGAGGGGTGCACGGGCTTTGTTTCGCGAAGTTTGCACCTAGTTTAGTGTAAAAGTTATTGAATTTCAAAATTATTTTTTATTTTAAAAAATAGAAAATTAGAAAATTACTTTAACTTTGTCAATTATTGTGGCAACAACACAAGGCACACTAGTCCATATCTTAAGTTAGGTTGTTGGTTTAGTTTTGTTTGATTTGGTAAGATCTCCTAGACTATGAGTCCTCCTGTTGCATTCTTGGTACCTTCAAAAAGTTTTATGCAAGGAGGGGTGCATGGACTTTAATTTATGGTGTTTTGACTCACAAAAGAAAAGATATTGAATTTTACATTTTTTATGAATTTAAAAATTAGAAAATTATTTTTTTAGTTAAGGAGATTAAGGAGGGCTTAGCCATCACTTTTGACATCCTCATACTTGTGGCAATGGCATTGGGCACACTAGTTTTTGCCTAAAATAGTAAAAGCTAGTGTGCCTTGTATCATTGCTACACCCAAAATAAAAATAAAAGTCATTTTCTAATTTTTTTTATTCATAATAACTTGAAAATTCAATAACTTTCAGATTGTAGATCCAAACACCACAAATCAAAGCCTACGCACCCCTCCTTCCAAAGAGTTTTTTGATGGTATCAACCATCAAGATTTCAACCATGGAACACATAGTTCTAAAGATCTCATTGTAACAAACAAAATAAACAACTTCATTTTATGTTTAGGTAGTAAAATGCCATCCATAAATTGATGAACTTTACATTTTTTAAAATTTGCTTTTATAGATTTCATGTGCTTTTGTCTTGGAACTTTAGGATTTTTTATTTTCGAAGAACGGTTCAAAAGTCTTCCTCAAATTGTAACTTTTTTAAAGCAAAAACTTATTTTCAAAAGTCATAGAATTCCCAAATCATTTGAAGTTCATAGTAAAGTTGCAATTAATGCAGTATTGAAGTTTTCATAATGAAAATCATATGAATATCATACATGGAAATAATGAAAAGGGATTTTCTGAGATAACTTAGTAGACTACATCTAATCTTGTGAAATTTTGCCCCTAAAAAAACACATGAATTGATTATTTATTAGAGATGATAAATTAGAAAATTTTGAATTTATATGTGTGTATCAAGGACCTCTTATTTGTAATTGCTCCTATGTAATTCAAAGTTCATGATTTAAAATATGATTTGGAATTTTTCAAAATTTATCATCCCTAAAAAAGAATAAGTTCCTAACCTCTCTACAGAGGCAATTTTTTAAAATTTTGACAAGCACTTCAAAGGGCTCACCCACAAATGAACAAACTCATCCTTCCCTAATAGTATCTCTATAAGTGAGCCACAACCTCATTTACTTCAAATGGTAGGTTGTTTGTTTAGAAAAGAAGATATTTCTTATGTTTTTACAAGTAGGTAATCAACTATATGAATTATCAAGAAATTCAAAGTCTCTTAGGAAGTGTGCAACAACAACAAAAATTTGCACCATGTATTAAACCAATGAACTCTTTGCTTACATCACTCCATCAAAAAATTTCAATGTTGTTCAAAATCAGCCCAAGCACATCCTTCATTACGTGGAAGATTAGACCCACTTCTATCAAGTACTTATTGATGGCAACATCGCCTTCATGAAGGATGATTTTTCTCACATGCAAAAGAAAAAGAAATATTTCATTAAGTTTCCATTTTGCCAACCCAAGTAAAAATTACTTATTTAGTGTGGCTAAGAGAGACTAAAGTCAGATTTGAGCATTAATTGCAAACTTCTCATCCAAAATTTGCCATTAGATGGGGTTTTGAGGTTTTGTGAAAATGCTCTAAGGTGAACTAATTTGTCCATGATTGCAAATCAAAACCCATATACTTTTGTTTAGTCTATAAATATAAGTTGTGTTCTCACTAAGTGCTGAGAATCTATAGAGTCAAATTACTATAATTAAAATATTCAACACACAAACATCTCACTAGCATAGATTATGCTTAGGATATATTTTTGGCATCAACAATACTAGCACATTAGTGCAAAGACATGAGCTGATGATCCTTGAACATTGTTGTAGGTATGTATATACAATCATTTGAGGGTGTTTATAAAATCTTGGCATTTATAACATAGGCACCTATAACCATACAAGGTTTCTATAATATAGACTTTGATGCTTATGGGCTCATAGATTCCATGCTCACATGCTAGCACTTCCCTTTCTAACATGATCTTTACTTCACCTATTTTATTTACATAAATCATATAATATATTGTAGGTATTTCATGAAAGTGGGTAAAAACTTCACAAATAATACATTCAAGAAGGTTCTTAGTTATTCCACAACTTTCTATGTGCTAAAAATGTTCCATTGAATTTGAAAAATCTATATTATAGTGACATCTTCCTAAATTACTATAGTCCATTGTATATGGGGTATGTAGTGTAGTTCTAACATACATTATTGTCTTTGTTGATTTATACAAGCACAAGGAGACTTAGAGGAACCAAGGAAGAATTCTTAACCCCTAAGTGCCTCAGCCTTTCTAAGTGTGTTTTTTGTAGGAAAAAAGAGCATTAGCTTAAAATTATCCACAATGAAGAATTTTTTTTTTTTTTTCAAAATCTAATCGTATAGAGTTTAAAGAGCTTGCTTATTAGTGTGCATGTGAATTTTGGATGTGAAATTGCACAAAAGTTGTGAGATAATGGCAAGAGATATGTACATATTCTATTTTAAGTATGCCACTCCTCCCCACAACGTTTGAGAAATTTTGATATAAGAGTTTTTTGGAGGTGATATGGACACCTAGAAATTGTATTAATACATTAAAATGCATTTTCAAAACTTGAAGTTCAAATGAAGAGCTATCAAACTTGATACACAATCCACCTTGCAATTGTTGAAATACAATTTTATTTGATAAGTAGATTTTGCAAATAACTCCAAATCAATACTTGCATGCTTAACCCCTAAAGGACCATTCTCCCTTCAGGGGACAAATGAGATTTCGGGCAGGTACTTATAGTCTCAATTTCAATCTTAATTTTTTGAAACTTTTTATGAAGATAGAAAAAGTGATTAGCTTCATGGGAATATTATTTTTTTCATTTGGTGCCCGAGAACAAAAGTTATGCCCAAATAAGTTCAAAATAGGGGAGAGGGGGCAACAAAAAAAAGTTTCAAAATTTGAATTTTATTATTTTTTATTCTTTTTCCCTTATAGATTGTATTTTTGTCTATACAGAAAGCTTTGATTCATTCCATTTGGATTTGTTATGAGAAAGTTATAGATGATCTTGTTTTTCGGGCACTTGGAGCATCTTCCTAAAAAAATAACTTGCAGGATTCATTTCTGAATGCAATTTTTACAATTTAAAAAAAACCAAAAGGTACATATTGTTTCATTTGCCTTCTAGAACAATTTCACCATTGGGATTAGTGCATTTTAATTCCATCTTAGAGATATTAATAATTTAGATTTTCCTTCTATCTTATACCTACTTCTACTTAACAATTTTTTGAAGAATCAAAATTAATTTTTTTGGTATTTTCTTTTGTTTCCTAGATTCTCAACTCAACTCTCCACCATAAAGATTTAAAGCTCAAAACTATGTAGTGTAAAAAATTAAAGTTAAGAAGGTTCAAAGTCAAATAACCTAGTCCCGCAATATGTGGAAAAACTTATTTTCTTCACTTTAAACGCAGGTATCTTGCAATTTATTAGGTCAAAATTTCTGAATTTTTTCCCACACACTTTCATACTAGTTAGGTGTAAGATCCTACGGTTAGATGTGAAAAGAATATAATTTTCAAATTTTTTTATTCTTTGCTCAAAAATGGCAGTTTTGATTGTTTTTTTGCAGAGAAAAGGCCATGGTCCTTTAGGGGTTAAATTCTTAATGCTAAAAAACAGGAAAACACATTAGATGTTTTTTTTGGCCTCAACAAGGCCGCAAGTTCCCAATAGTTTCTGGACTATTGGAAACATGGGAACTCTATTGAATCAAATTTTGACGTAGTCAAGAAACTGCCACATCAGATTTTATTATTTAATCATTTATTTCATATATTTTTTAAATTTAAATTTAAATAATTATTTTGAAAAAATTATTTTAATATTTTCATGATTTAAAATTTTATTTTTTTTAATATTTTATATTCTAACTAACAAACATTGGTTCATTGCCAAGGGAACAGGTGTGAAATGGCCCTTCTATGGCCTCAAATCCCCTCAAATGCTTTATTCTTTCCACCAAGATCATTTTCAAAAGCTAATGGATAAGCACAATTTTTTAGATCTCAAATCTAGTGAAATTGGCAAGCTCTACTCAAAGTCAAGAAATCAAGGAAAATCGGCAAGCTTTACTCTTCCACTATAATAATGTATGCCTATGAAGACCTCTCAAAAATAAAAAATTTACTTTTCCAATGAAAAATAAACTTCCAATAGCTAACTTTCAATATTGTTTATAAAAGAATTAGAACAATGAAAGGAGTTTAATTGCCATACACAAACAAGTTGAAATTTTGGAATGATAGTATAGGGTCCCTAATGTAGTTAGGGGTCAACCTTGAAAGGCTAAACCAATGACTACAATTTTTTAATTTTTTTAATTTTTTTGAAATATATGGCCTTCAAGGAAATGACTACAAATTCAAGCCTCAAAATCCTTCACTTTCTTTGCTTCCATTTTGCAACTATATATGAATGAAATATTTTATATTTATTTTTCAAAGATAGAATTATATATCTTATGTAAGTCAATTTCTTAAGATATTTTTATGTAAAATTTTGAAATTAGTGTGAGTTTTTTAAGGCAAAAGTGAAAAAAATTTATATGAAATTCAAATTGTACTCGAAAATCTAAAATTTTCACCATTATTTTATATTATAGGTATAACATCATATGGTATAACCCAAAGTTTTCATATCATTCTAAATTTAGGAAATCAACAAACCATTGTCATAGGCCTAAAGTTCAAATTGCAATAAAATATTGAACTTTAAGAATTTTCCAATTGAAGTAAAAAAAATTGGATAAACTTCATTTCATTGGTTGATTTCAAACTCAAGAAAATATTATTTTTATAACTAAAATTTGGATGTAGAGAAAAGAGAAAGAAATAGCTAAAATTTGCTATAAGAGTGATCTGTGGATTCAACATCTTCTTCTTTTGAAAAGTCAATAATACCATAGTAAGGGGATAAAAAAATGGAGTATTATTTAGTATAAATGAATTCAAGCAACTCCCCACAAATTTAAATGAAAAAAGTTGTTTTTGTCCATCCTATAGCCCTACTTGAAATCATTTGAAGGACACTAACTAAACATCCTCAACAATGTTCCGAGATAAATTGAAGTACATATTGTGATGAGGGCTTTTTTTTGGACCAGTATCCCTTGTGTTGGCTTCACTACACATGCCACATTTCAGAGGGACAGATTCACAGTCGTTAGATTTTGATAGATTTGGCAAAATTTTGCAAAAAAAAGCCCTAATTGTGATGGGGAGGTTTGCATCAATATAACAAAGAACATCCATTAATGCTTTGTCAAGAAATTTAACAATTTGGCTTTGCTTTAACCCCTAAGCACTCGGACGTCCATTTTTTGGACAATGAATAGATTGCAATTGGAGTTTCATCCTCATAAGTATTAGGATGAAAGTTATTCTAATTTGTAAAGATATGTTATCAAGTTGTTGTCCTATCTAAGGGTTGGATTAGGTGTTACTAAAGTACATATTTTTCTAAGATTACAAATGTGCAAGTATATCAAGTGGTCAATCTGCATTCACATTAGTTCAAATCTAGATTTGCCAAAATGAGGTTAGAGATTTGAAGAACACAAAAATTTCAAAAAATCACGATGTGAAGAGAACCTCATTTCATATCCTTTCCAACAAAGTTTACTCAAAAAAGGAGAATATTTTGCTTGTATTCAAATTTTGAAGGAATTTTGGAATTTCTCTTTCAAATTTTATAAAAAAAGATTGAGGATAGCACTAGTGAATCTAATCTTACAGATGGAATCTACAAATCTAAATCTACAACTTTTATTTGTATATCAATTCCAAAATATTCTTCCAAATAACATTTTATAATGATTTTTCCCAAATTGTCAATTCTGGAGATGAATCTAGACATGTAGGGGTTAAAGCTTGATAATTACTTATTGATATGGTCATTAGTGGTCTACAAACAAACCCTAGTACATGGACACATTCCAAATCCTTTTTGAATTCAGCAATGAAGTGTAGGATCTCACAGAACTATGGCTATTATGCAACACTTTACAAAGTTTCATAAAGATTTAATCAAAGTGTTATCTAGAGATTATAATAAATAAATTTCAAATCAAGATTATAGTAAATAAATTTCAGGACCAAAATTCTCAAAAAGAGGTCCAAAACAGAGTAATGGTCTTTAAATCCAATACTTTTTTTTTTCAATTAAGTATTCTCCCAAAATGAATTTTAGTTTTACAGAAAGGAATGTAAGCTTTTTGTACCTGGTGGTTAGGATTTGCATTCCCTACCAAATAATTACTTGAAGTTAGCAAATGTGATTTGGAAGATGGTTATAAATAGAAAGATTCATTTTTCTATACATTTAAAAAATCTCAACAACTTTGGCATCTATTATTAGAAATAATTTTGTTGACCATAACCTCCATATGTTTTAGTAACAAACCCAACATATTGTATCCCCTAATTGAAGTGGGATTAGACCAAAGTTGTTTGACACAAAGGGATAGAAGTTCCCAATCATCCTCATATCCCCCCCTCCTCCAAGGTAATTGTTTTTATGAGTTTGTACTAGATGATAAATCTTTAAATGTGTGAAACCTACAACAAATTGTTGATACCACCAAAATACTCATAAAGAAGTGTACACATTAGTACTTTCATAGAAACCGTCTATGATTATTGGGTATATATGTTACAAATACCCATATAGGTGTTTATGATACATACACCTTCTATAGTGTGTGGTATCTATATTATAGGTTCCTATAATGTAGGCTCAATGCTCACAAGCTCACATTTTTGGGCTCACATACTAGCACCGTTGGTACTTTCATAAGATATAGACCTCCATGATCATCATGCATAAGCAATTAGAACTACTCACATTTTAAACGGTAGACTGAATTGAAAAGTAGTCCAATTGCTACCATAGAGAGAGCTATCACATGGAACATAAAGTTTTACACAATTGAAAACAAGACATTTAAAAGATTGTCATGAACTCAACATCATATCCAAAAGGGATTAAGATTATTTTTATGATCAATTACAAGAGTGATGAGATAGATATTGAAGGATATCCTCTAACATTAAAATAATCTAATAAATCAAGTCACATCACCCTTCATTCTTGCAGCTTGGTGTTGCAATAGTGGTACAAGAACTCCAATTTAGGGAGAAGAAAACTCACTATCATTAGACTACTTACAACTATGTCTCAATATTATTATTTCAAAAATAGCACAAATCAAAATTCCAATGTAATTCTAGTGAATCTAAATACCGATGTAATTCTCAAAAGTATTTATAAGGTCTAATAAAGGATCAAAAGTGACACTTACTTTTGATCCTTCTTGTTGCTTAGATTTGCAAGAGTGAAACCAAAAGAATTCATGACAATCCAATTCCATATGATTAAATTGTACTCAATTATGACTAAAGTAGGAGGCTTGAATTCTTGGGGGCATTTTAAATTGACCCCATAAAAGGGCTAGAAAGTGTGCACATGGTCTTGGAAATGGATGATCCTTTTCTAAGTCAAAAAATGTAAGTGCTTTTGCTTCATTTTAAGACTATAATGAGGTGACAATTGTACCTTTGATGAGCATAGTTTACTTGTAGTTTGCTTGTAATTAAGTTCTTCATTAACTTAGTCTAAAATACAAGTGTTGTGAAGGAATTGCTGTGGTTATTTTTTTGTAATAGGAAGTGCTCACTTTCATGATTGAGATGAAGAAAGAAAGCACCATAATGTGCTATAGCTAATGAGTAAGAATAGTAACCTTTGGACATGTCACTTTGAAATACCATTTTTAACCCCTAAATGCCCAAGGCACCAAATTTAGGTGTTGACAATAATTTGAAGTTGGATAAAACCTAACCAAGTTGCTATTTTTAGTGGTTTATATTTTTTTTAAATTTTCTTTTGAAGTCTAGTTTTAGCATCAAAAATCTGATTTTGAAAATGATTAATTATATTTTTTCTATTCAAGATTTTGTGCAAGGGTGACCATTGCAATTTTGACTTTCCATAGTGTTGGGGGCTCTTGGAAATGAGCCTCAAATACACCAGATCTTGGAGAGAAAATCACATTCAAAATTCATTTAAAAAACTTTTAGAGTAGATTTTGAGAAGTTGTGAATTGATTGGGGTTATGTATGTTAGTTCCTTTAACCTCAAATTTTTTTAGAGACCAACTTTTTAGATTTGACATGTAATAAGAGGATTGAAAGACTTTAAATCATTTTTGCAATTTTAACACCCTCATCATCAAACATTGTAATCTTTCAATCCATAAGCGATATTGTTGTGTTTTCTTTTCCTATATGATCTCTAACATGTCTTGTTTGAATTTGTATGGTTACAAATACAAAAAAATTGAAGCAGTTTATCAAAATGATGGATTTTTGTTCAATTTAAAGCAAATCCCTAGAAGCTCAAAAATGGCCTTGGCCATTTAGGGCTTAATTCCCTTTTACTCAAAAAATTTTGGAAAAAATCCCCCAAGTCACTGCTTCTGCTTTTCTCTCTCCACCAAAAAAATTTCATCCTGTTCTGCAGCATTGATTTGCACAGAGGTTTATTTCTCCTTAGGTGCAAGGTGTAAGAGCCTCCTACCTTAGTTCCCATTACAAAAAGAACATGATTTCAAAAAAATTCAAATTTGATTTTGAAAAAGAATCAACAGAAGAGCCACATGGAATGATATTTTCATTTGAATTTCAAGATGTTTTCAGTATAGAAACTTTAACCCTTGAATGTCAGGCTGGTGACCGTGGTAATCAAGCATTTTGGAACCATGTGACATCATCTACTTTAAAAAAATCAATAATACTCATTGGGAGTCAAACTACTGTAAAAGATCTTCCCTTTCCACCCCTAATTCTGAGGATGAATAGTTGCAATTCTGTCCTACATAGGAAAATTCCTTGTCATTCATTAGACAAAAAACGCCCGCCTCGGTGTTTAGGGGTTAAAAAGCTAAGAAATAAACTTGGGGACAATAGGACATATTTTACTGGGGGTGCATGTGACTGGTGAACTTCCAACAGTGACCTGTTGCCTACCCTCGGACATGACCGTTGCTGAGAGATGGTTCAATATGGATGCATGCTTTTTGCATGAAGCATTCAGTACGAAGTACAAACTTTCCAATCTCTAGGGTCCTGGAGACAGGATTCCTTGAAGCATGAAGATGGAGAATAATTAAGAAACTAGCACCACAACTAATTCAATGACAGATCAAGTGACGACTGCATACATGGGTAAGAAAAGGGAAAGGAAGGACTTAATAGTAAAGTGACACAGCTGCAGTAATATCCACAGCAGCGGAAATACTGAACATGCTAAATTGATATACGAGTAGCCGAACAAAAAGGTGATCTACAAGGAACGAGCCTAAAAAAAGATTCAGACCTTGATGCTCGAGTAATCTCTAGATAATTGCTAAGAATATCTCAGTGCTATAACTTACATCAGAATGCCACAACCATGTAAGAGATGCAGCTTGCTTCATCTCCAGATTTTATCTACTTGACAGCAGCATGATTATAGTCGTGGAAGTAGAAGTTTTTGTAGATGAAATTGGCCAGCAAATGAGAGAGAATTGTCGACAAAACTGCTCCAATCACTAAGGGTACGGCGAGAGATGCTACCGGACGGATCGGGACAAGTGCAGAAGCTGCCACCAGACCTACCAACGCGATTGCCAGAACTCGCAGTCCCACTTCCAAGGCTTTAAAATTTCTCAAAGCATTTTTACATGACTTGCACTTCACTACGTGCGTGTAATACCTGTGAACCATCGCCATAAATCTGGTCAATAGAAAGACCTCTCTATCATAGCGAAGTTCAATGCAGCCTTACAAAACATGTGAAGCTCCAAAAAGTTCAGAAGAAGTGTTCAAGCACAGGAATTTGAACAAATGCCAAACTAGCATTCTGAACGATTGGAACATATGACGGACTCTCAACATATGCGCTAAAACAGTCAGTGGACACATTTCGTTATGCGGATGAGTGCCAGGAGTGAAATCTTACTTCTTTAGACATGCAATTTACAAGTTAACAATGATTAACGAATGCAAAGAAGAGCATATTCACCTGTCGAAAAGGATTCGTCTGGGTGGTGTGGGCGGCAATCGATTCTCAAACGTCCCTGCCCAGTCGGGAGCCCCGCCTGCGAAGGTGTTTAACCATTTACGGAAGCCGCGTACGTAAGTATCTGCCGTTGTAGGTAAATAGTATCGCTCGGACCAGTTACTCGAGCCTTCATGCTCCAACCTCCTTTCCTGCGGTTGAACCAGTTCTGAAAAAGTCAAAAAATCTTAAATAACCTGCTATATAACAAGACCTGAGTGATGTTCTCCCTAATTTGTATATGCAATTAGGATCCTAAGACTATACCAACAGTACTTATTGAAACTACAAAGCCACGCTTTGAAAATACAGAGAGCAAGTACTGGTGGCTCTCAATATACTGGTGGTTCAATGTCACTCAAACCATAGATAGGAACACTGGATCATTCTCGGTTCAAATAGAACTGCATAAGATCTGTATCGATTAGTAGTAGGATCAGGAATTACCATGAGATGGAGTAAATACATGTCAGAATCAAGAACCAAGTTGTTGGTCATGTGTCGTACCCATGACGGTGTAATTTTAAAGAAGAAACGAGCAAAGTTGAAAGGAAATGACCAAATTAACCGACTGCGACCCGGGGAAATAGGGATGCACAAGAGGATAAGCGATATCTTCTTTGGAGGCTTCTCTTCAGAAGTTTTTCCCTTCGTATCGTCTTTTTGAATGAGCTTCGTATAGTCTTTTTTGATTTCTCCCTATGACATTACTCCAAGAAAAGCTCAGCTGTACTGATAAACTCTCAATGTGAAACAAAAATTGCAAACGAAAATTCGAAATTGTGCAAGAACACAAGCGAACTCCTGATCAACAAACGAAGCAGCCTCAGCATATTTTGTCCGTTCTCAAAATTTACCATGAGCAGTTTCACCATAACTCACACAGATTCGAAAATGTCCGAGTAATGATCTCATGATAATTTAGTCAAAGAACTTTGTCCAATTATCTCATAATAATTAATCCAAACCATCACACCAAGTGTCAACATTTGTAAAGCAAAGGCAGAATTTCACGAATTTTACCTAATTTCAACGCACATCTTGTAGTGAAATACACACCAGCATTACTTACAGGAAATTTACTCTTGCCAGGTAAAGTGTAACCCAGGGTGAAACAGCAAGGTGCATAGAAGGCCGCTTTGCTAATTTCGTCCTCCCCTTTGAAGCCTGCAGCAGTGATTTTTGTTGTAATTTTATAATTCAACGGTTTAGCATTTTTTCGATTTCCCTGCAAATTCATCAGGCAATCCATAATCGATAAATAAGAAAATAACCTCTATTTTAAATAAACGAGAAATACAGACTTAGACCTCTCATAAGTCTGCATCATAAATCAAATGATGGAGTAAGAAAATGTGAGTAAGCCTAAAATATGAAAATAAAATGAACCATGAAACTCTTAGAGTCAAGGATCCATGTACAACCCACTCAGCTGTCTTGTCAATGTATCAACGTTGTCCCTGCTCACCGAAATGCAGGGATATGAAGGATACTAACCTGAATATTGTGGTGAGCAAAATTGACGTGTGCCGGGTCCATCAAATTCTCAATCAGCGTTTCGTATCTGTGAGGCACATAATTTTCGTCGTGAGTTACAGAGCCATATTGGAAATTTTGGTTAACTAATATTGATTTACACGTCAGTCATTGTTAAAAAAAGAAAAAAGAAAGAAAAAAAATCGAAGCGTGATTCCAGAAGCTAACCCGTATTCTACGTCGCGTGATGATAATTCGAAATTGAAAGTTGGGTCATCCAACTCTGAGAAGGCTGGAGGAGGATTGGCAGCGGCTTCCATGTTGATTGGGCCTTGTGAATGATCCGGCCAGAACCAGAGGATACCTTGCTGTACCGTGCTCGGATAGACTGATACGCAGGACCTTTTGTTTGTAAGAGCCTGCATGTACCAAACTTCGCAGACTTAATATGACTCGCACATATCATATTGAAATGGACTTCACTACATGCTTAGAACTAAAGTCGTCAGTGGATTCATGAAGCCTATTAAGCATGAAGACCAACTTTTGCCTGCAAGGCTACACGGTACACCAAATGCTTCACACCGTTGCTCTTAATCCAAGCAGTCAGCACTTCGCTCGCTAGTCTATTGACTAAAGCTACAGGACTCGTCCTCGTAGCCTTCCCCGTCTAAGAAAGAAAGAAACTGCAACAGCGAGGAATTCCCTACGAACAGTTTCTTCAAACTTTGTAAAGGTTGAGGCATAAATTACTGACCCGTTTGGCATCTTTCGGAGCCTGAGGAATAAGTGTACACTCGCCAGAATCACCCTTGAAAGTCCAGCCATGGTAGGAGCATCTCAAATGTCCTTCTTCACTAATGCTACCCTCCGAAAGGGGTGCTAATCGATGAGGACACTGATCGGCATAAACCTGCCATTTGCTACTTGACTTGTCCCACCATATTGCTAAAGTTCGACCTATAATGGTAGCCGGGGTGGGGGCATTTTCATCAAGATCGTTTATTACTGCAACTGGATACCACTGGGCGTTCCAATTGAACTTCTGCCTTTCGCTTGCTCTTTGCTTCTCTGGTAAATCCGGTTTCTTTAGCGCAGCCTGCTGCGTCCCTACACCAGTACTGTCAAAGCTCGCAGCACTGCTTTCAACAGACTGTTCAGCAGGCCCAGCTGAAGCAATAACTCTCCTTGCTGAAAGTGGACGCTGTCTTCGTCAACCACACCAGAAACGCAAGGTGTCAGTACAGCTTCGTCAGCGACTGAACACAGAGCGCACTTAAAACATTTACAAGGTTGACAACCCGGGAAAACCAAGGCTCAGCAACTCACCTTTACTTCAGTGTGCCTAGCTCTATTTCTATGAGCTAGTCCCCGTCCTCGCAAACTCGTCACCTTCGACAAACCGTGCTCATATTTTTCAACATTACAAGGCGATACGTACGTGTCGAGCACAATTCCACCTCCAACTGGACACACAGGAAACCGCAGCCCGAAGGCGTTCATGATTTCCAACCTGTCACACAAATATAACGAACAGAGGCGCTTAGATTCTTGGCACTTCGGGTCGAAATTTAAAACCACTAACACCAAGACAGCTCTAGAATCAACAGCCTAATTAGCGTCATCCCCACGACAAAAAAGAAGACGATTCACTGAGCGCAACGAAACCTTCACAACCTTCCCACTCAAATAAACAAGAACTCTCAACGCTAAATTAAAACGCAACTTGCGACCAGCCAATCTCTCCTAATCTATAAACTACACCAACGAGGCCCCAACATCGAAGCCGTACCTGATCGCCTTACTCGTTCTGTTTTTAATCAAAACGACAATGCGGTTGAAGCCATAACCGTAATACAATGTCATGAAACTAAGCACGTATCGCACTACTCGTCATGTTTCAAAGGAAAAACTACAACGAATGGTCCGTCTCCAATCCGTCTTCAATCGAGCTCCAATTCCTCTCAAACCACGAATGCGAAGCACAGGGTCGGTCACCGCCTCCAATTCAAACACCAAGAAAATCCAAAGGAACTGAACACAGTAACTTGCCTAATCTACGAGAGGAAATTGTTGTTGTTTGCCAGAAGCTGACCAAATTGAATTCCCAGAGTTCCGGGGAGCTAGTGAAGTCTTCGCAAAATGCGCCAGACACACGAAGTACTGGCAGACAGAGCAATGGAACGTGGGAGACAGCGAAATATAGCCACGGCGAATGAGGTGCTCTTCGCATGCTTACCAGACCGGACCGGAGGAGGTGGAGCTCAAGGCACCAAGCCTCCATGCCACATCATGCTTCCGGAAGTCCACTGCTTTTCCAAGTAAAGTAGACACTTTTCTACTAATGTTTGGGACTCAGTGGCATGTGGCAAACTTGTATGAGTAGAAAGCGGGTGACCATCACTGGAAACATCGGAACACACCAGAAGTGAAAGGAATTTATGAAACCAGGTGAGATAGAGAGACGAGTGGAGGACAATTTCAGGTCATTATACTAAGAGCATTCCCACCCATCCTGCATTTCTTTTTAAACATATGGCTTTCAAGGGCCACAAGTGGACTGACATGTGAGCAATGTCAGCATGGGGAGTTGAACTGGGAACCTTGTGGGTTCCACGGAAGTCCCTTCCCCTTGGCCTTCACCCAAGGTAGTTTAAGGTCATTGTAAACCACACCTGTCTGGCATTTTGGATGACTAGTTAGTTGAGGCTAGCAAATTTGTCCCACCCATCTGGCAATATTGATGAACTTGTTAACCCCTAAATGCCCAAGGCCTGTTTGGGGCTCCTTGAAATTTGATGTAAATTGAACAAAAAGTCAACATTTTCATAAGTTGTACCAATTTCTTTTGAATTGTAACCGTACAAGTTCAAACTAGACATGTTAGAGATCACATAGGAAAAGAAAACATAACAATATCACTTATAGATTGAAAGATTATAATGTTTGATCATGAGGGTGTAAAAATTGTGAAATTTTTTCAATTCACTTTTTGCATGTCAACTCTAAAAAGTTGGTCACTAAAAAAATAAGAGGTTATAGGGCCCATCATGCACAACCACAATCAATTTACGGTTTATCAAAATCTATTCTACAATTTTTTTAGATGAATTTCTAATGTGATTTTGCCTCCCAGATCTAGTGTATTTGAGGGTTATTTTCAAGAGCCCTCAACACTACGGGAAGTCAAGATTGCAATGGGCATCCTTGCACTAAATCTTCTATAGAAAAATAATAATCCTTTATTTTTCAGATCAACTTTTTGATCCTAAAACTAGACTTCAAAAAGAATTCTCCAAAAATACAAACTACTAATAATAGAAATTTGGTTGGGTTTTACTTAACTTCAAAGTTTTCAAAACACCAGAATCTGGTGCCTTGGGCATTTAGGGGTTAAAAGGCTGGCCTAAAATCCACCTGTGGCTGGCAAAATGGGTCTGTTTCACAAGCCAAAGCCTAGCTGGCAAATCGACTGGCAAACCAAGTAAGACAAGAAATCCCGCAAGTTCCCCGACAAGCAGCTTACTGAGGTAAATTCTTTCTATAACTACGATACTACAGAATAGGTAATTTTGATGTACATACACTTCAGGTAATATCGATATCACTGATTGCGGAGCATTATATGAAGTATTAACATTCTGGTTTGTCGTTGCTATGAAGTATGAACATTCTGGTTTCTTCTTGCTGTGAAGTATCAACATTTTGGTTGCTACAAAGGTGATTGTCAATATTCTCCATATTATTAAAATTGGAGTGTTGCAAACTTGAACTGGGTGCCATGTTTTGTTTCATTTGCATAGTTTTGTGGAAATTCAAAATTGTGTAAATAAGTATAGGATTTCATATGTGGGTGATATTTGTAGAATCCCATGATTCAATACATGGGGTTTTTGCAACACTATGCTACAACCAAATAAAAAATTGAATTAATTTAACCCCGAACACTTGCACTTTCATCTTGCACGTGGCTTCTTAACAAGTCATGGGTGGGGCGGTCCACTTTCCCGCAACCTGCAAAGTGGATGCCCTTGCATTTTGCAAGCCAAAATTTGCTAGACGGGTGGTGATGCTCTAAGTTGGATTGATGGAAAGGAGAGTGAGTTTGCTATTCCTAGAAACCAAGAGAGTTCAAAAAGAGAGGGACTTGATCTCCATAACCAAAATCAAATTGGCTATTTCTCCTTGTGAACCATTTGGGCCCAACTACATATCAATTCAGGTCCAAGGATGCAAACAATCCATGTAAAGACTTCCAATTTTGTCACTCACGCCTTGACTACCTATTCATTCATCGTTAATTTAAGAGCACCCGCAAAATGTGTGTCCTATCTTTTGGGTGGATAGTGAGGCAGAGGTATCTACCCTAAAGACAAACCTCATTTTTATTTAAATTCAATTTATTTACCCCTCTTACCACCCCCTTTTTTAAAAATTACAATTCAATTAAGTTAATTTCAGTTCAGATTCGTTCCCCCCTCCCCACCTCTTTGTAATTTTTACATGCCATTGTGATGGCATTCAATATAGGATATCTCCCAAATATTTGTACCATATTTGTATACATATATATGTAATCTATACATATCAGATCCATAATAGGTACTATATCTACATATGTATCTATAATCTGTACCATATCTATATTTGTATTGTATCTAATATTGTATTCTGTATTTGGACGGCTCAAATCATATCTTAAAGATCAACGGCTTGTGATTATTTAAGTAATCAACGACATTCAAGGGGGGGAGGGGGGGGAAGTATTTTTTTTTTAAAATCAACAACTTGTGATTTTTGGCATTGGAAGGGGGGGGTAACTAATGCAAACACTAAGAGGTGTCCTGTCTTTTGGGTGGATAGTAGTGCGTTAGTAATGATGTGCAACAATCCAATCATGTGAATCAACAATCAATCATCTATACTTATGTGCAAATTGAAAGGGCCCTCAACTCTTGAATAGTCGAGCTTCATTTTGAAGAGCTTGGGACGTTTGTAACCATTGTGGGAGTAATGGTGGGGCACAAAAATTGTTGAGGGCCCACTAGAAGACATTGAAATTAGATTGGGCACACAAGTGCTCCAACTATTTTATCTTGGGTCATTGATGTCAATCATTTATTCTAGGGTATTCAATTGTTAATGAATATTTTATGTACTTCATTTATCAACTAATTTTTTTGTGTCAATTGTCAACCATTATATCTTGTGTCATTTGTAGACCATTTTTTTTGGTATCAACCATTATATTTTCATCAACTAATGTCTTGGCTTTGTGTCATTTTTCAACAATTTTCTTTGCATCATCAGTCAACATTTCCATGTTCTCATTAATCAATTCCTTCCATTTGATCTCTAAGTTGTTTTCTTCCCAATGGGATACATTCACAAGGGGGAAAGTAAAAAATTCAAGAGGTTCCTGTCCTCACTTCAATTTAATTGTTTGTACTAAGGGGGAATTTTTTTAATTATCCTTATCTTGGTAAGCTTTTGATATGGCAAGTGAATATGAATCTTAAATTTGTAATATTTACATTTTACTCCATATTGATATTCAAAAATATTTATAGAAAGTCAAAACTTTTCTCCTCTTCAATACTCATCTTTTATGATTAAAACATAATTATCGCACCTATTGCTAATGGGGTAAAACATTCTTCCATTTGAGCATACAAATTCTCAACTTTCAAGGAATGTCTATCTTCACATTGATAATTAAAAAAAATCAATTATTTTTAACTCTTTAAGATTCAAATAAATACCCATGTTTTCATTGCCTTTTGTATGAACATGCTTGTAGTGAATTTGAGCATTGAGTATTGAAGGGCCAATTGAAAACCAATGAAGAAATATATCACCATGGTGAGAGATTACCAAGATGAAGTTATGCCACTACTATAGAGAGAAAAACTATCCTTTTACATTGGAGTCACATGCTTTTACAGCTAAGTGAAAATTAAGGGTTTGTCATTTGAATATTACCATGTGAAAATGAATCAGTATTTTGAGTTTCAAGACTTTCTTTTTCATCATTAATTTTTTATTAGTGTGTAGTGAATACATATTCAAATATATAACACTTTCATTAACCCTTTAAAGACTGTGGTTGATCTAGGGGGCAGGCCACCCTCTTTTTCTACATAACTAAAAAATTAAAATCACAACAAATTAGTAGTTTAAAACGAAGATTTGGGCGTACATATGCATTGGGTGCATAGTCCATTTTACAAACATGTATATCTTTCTCATTTATGTCCATCTTTCGCTAGTAATTGTTGTATTTTCAACCACATTTGCGTTAGTATTTTGAATCCCATTTCCACATGCAAGCACAGATTGGGGTGATTTTTGGCCCGATGGATGTGGTTCACAAATCCCCACATCGATTCCCTTTCGTCCTTCCCTGGATTTTTCTCCAAACTCTACCCACTCAGCAAAAAGTGGCCAGATTGACCTCAATATGGACAACCAATCTCTAAAGGGTTAACTTCTAAAGGACCATTGTCCCTTTTGGGGACAAATTAGAATTTAGGCAGGAAACTACAATCTCAATTTTTCTCATGATTTTTTTCATTTCTTTGTGAAGATAGAAAAAAATAATTAGCTTTGTGGGAATATAATTTTTTCCCCAATTGGTGCCAGGGAACAAAATTTATGTCCAAATAAGTTCAATACATGGGAGATTAGGTAGCTAAAAAATTCAAAATTTTGAATTTTTTTTAAAATATAATTTTTTCTCATGTATTATATTTTTGTCTATATGTAAAGCTTTGATTCATTTAATTTGAATAAGTTTTGTGAAAGTTATGGACAATCTTGTATTGGGGGAATTCTAAACATCTCCTTGAAAAAATAACTTGTAGGATTCATTTTTGAATGTAAATTTTAGGATTTTTCAAAAAAGATAAAATTCCACGTAGTTTAGTTTTCTTGCTAAAACAATTTCACCATTCAGATTAGTGTGCTTTAAGTCCATCTTGGAGATATAAATAGTTTAGATTTTCCTTCTATCTTGTATCTACTTCTACTTAACTACTTTTTTAAGAATGAAAATGAGTTTTTTTCGATTCATTTTTTTTCCTTGACTCTCAACTCAATTTTCTACCATAAAGATTTAAGGCTCAAAACTTTGTAGTGCAAAAAGGTTAAGTTAAGAAGGTTCAAAGTCAAATAATCTAGTCCTAGTGTGTTACAATGTGCAAAAAAATTTGATTTCTTCATTTTAAATGCAAATATCTTGCAATTTGTGCAGTCAAAATTTGTGAAATTTATCTGACATATTGTCATGCTAGTTAGGTGCAAGATCCTATAGTTAGATGTCTAGAAATAATAATTTTTTAATCTTTTTTACTCTTCACAATAGAAATGGCAATTTTCAGTGGTTTTTGGCAAAGAAAGGGTCTTGGTCCTTTAGGGGGTAATTTTGAAATTCTTTCAAGGGAATTGACAAGCTTGAAAAGGCTTATGAATTTTATATTCAAAAGCGGTCCATCATGTAGATAGAAATTTGATAGAAATTCCATTCAATTTCATTTGTACATATGTTTAGAAGTAGTTTTAGAGCTTAATCATATGCAAATAAAATTTATGAGTTTTAATTATGATCTATTGAACCAATATCCATCAAATTTTTATTATAGCAAGAATAATTTGGGGTCTAGAAGTGTTAAAAGTATAAAACATTATCACTCATTGTTTCTAAATACGACAACGATGCTAGTTTTTGAGTTTGAAAATGCAAGCATGTGAGCCTTGAGAATATATTTAAGTAGATATCCTATACCCATTGAAGGTACTTATAATATAAACATCTATAATTTAGGTATTTGTAACATTGTTACATCTTTAAAATAAGTGAACAATCTCCTAGGCTTATGAGCTTACACTCCTAGGCTCACATAATAGCAACCCTTGCCAAGATAGTATTCGTTCAATCATCATGATCATTCATTGGCAAATTTAAACATTTAATATGACAATAGGTGCCAACTAAATTTATCTTTCCTTTGTAAACATCTTTTGTAACACACACATACACACACATACACACACATACACAGATATATATATATATATATATATATATATATATATATATATATATATATATATATATATATATATATATATATATATAATTTACTTTAAAAGATCTTGTTTAGGCACCTTTGGAGTACTTCAAATCTTCGTAGATCCTTTTATTTCTTTATTTATTTCACAAATAGATACTTATTAGAATTTAACCCCTAAAGGACCAAGGCCATTTGTCTGAGAAAAAACATCCAAAGCTATCATTTCTGCTATGTTCATCCTAAAAAAGCTAAAAGAATATATTTTTTAGAATCTAACCGTAGGATCTTGTACTTTACTTGTCTGAAACCAAGTGGTAAAAATTTCATGAATTTTGACCATATAGATTGAAAGGTATTAGCATTCAAAGTTATTTTCTTAAGAAGATGCTCATATTGCCCAAAAAACAAGATTGTTCATAACTTTCACATCACCAATCCAAATGGAATGAATCAAAGCTTCAAATGTAGACAAAAATATCAACTATAAGAGAAAAAAAAATTTAATTAAATTTCAAGTTTTTGTGAATTTATTTTTCTACCTGATGACATGAAAATTATGTTTGAGATGGCATAACTTTTGCTCCTAGGCACCGATTGAAATAAAAATTATATTCCCACGAAGCTAATCAGTTTTTGTATCTTATGAGAAAGTTTCAAAAAGTTTCACTAAAAATTGAGGTCATAGGAACTTGCCCAAAATCCATTTTGTCCCCTAAGGGAACAATGGTCCTGTAGGGGTTAAGTGAATCAAGGATGAGCATTTCATGATACACAATTCAATCTAGAGCATTCCCTCCTCCAATTAACAATTTACAATTAGATCAATAACAATATGAAAGATATAATTCAAAATAGTTGTGACTTCTACTACTTAAGTTTGAGAAAATGGACTAAAAAATATTTTGAAGTATATGACACTAGGGAAAAATCAAATCCATATTTAAAAGCTAAGATGTTTTATAGACACTTCACTTCAATACATATTAAACAACAAGGATGAGGAAAAGAGTATGAGGGTCACTTCACAATAAGCAATCATCCTAAGAAATAGACAATAAATAATCACACAAGGTAACTACATCTAATTATAACTTCTATCTAAAATCAACACTTCTAAAGTTTGTAAAGATAAGCTCCATATACATCTCAATTTGGACTTTAGATTACATGCAAGTTTTTAATTTTGTAGATTTGTTAAATAAGATTGTGTGCTATCTACCATGATAAAAATCTTGATTAATTTATTAAAGAGGTATTTTTTTTATTAATTAAAAATGAAAAAATGAATTGGAAAATTAACCAAAAAATTTGATTAGTGTAAAACTTCCAAATATGGAGAAATTTTTCCAGTCATTATTTTATTTTATTTTATTATTGGCCTCATAAAGGGAGCTTATGCTCCCTTGGTAGGGGAACTTCGGCACTGGGAAACATTGACATTAGAGAACAAACATACTCCAATTTTGATTGTTTTGAATGTAGCTGTGGATTTGTTGCAAATTTGCATTCAGTACTTGAATGTCATTGAGTGGAACTATAGCTGTACAGTACAAATTGATCAACAAAGGACCAAATAAATCAAAATTAGGGCTCATATTTTTCCATCTATTTTTGAGAAGTGGTAGCTATCAATTTTATTTATTTATTGACCAATGCATGCAATGTTCTGCACTAATTTTGATGATATAAAATTTTTCCTCCTCTTAATTATATTTTTTCATATATATAAAATTAATTAATGACATTTTCATTATGTTTTTCTATTGTCCATTCTTTGGTTTTGGGGGGTTAAGGAGACAAGGGAACTTTGGACATCTAGCAGCCACTCTTTTTTCTTCTTCCAATGCTAATGCATTCTTTGATGAGTAGTTGTTGAAAGGAAATTTTTAGATTGTGTAGAGCAAATTGAGTTTTCATTCAATTTTGACAATTCTCTTGAAGACTTGTAGGTATCCTTTACAGTGGCAAATGAGAATGAGAAGCTAGTCATGGTAGGGAAGTCCATCAATTACATCGCCACCATCACTTTGAATAGCCTATAGGCACTTAGTGTCCTCATCCATGACATGCTCATAAACTAGGCCTTCACTTTCACTCACCTTGAAAAGGACCTTGATGTCAAAGTGATTATTCTCATGGACACTAGGGGAGCTTTCTTTGTTGGAGTGGTTAGGACCTTTCTAAACCTCTATGAATTTATTTTTGGCATTTCTTCTCTCCTCTTTATTGATGATTACAAGAAACAAAAATATATATTATTTGGATATTCTATGTATATTGTTAATTGTTGAAGTTTATAGTAGCCAGGATTCCGATGACGAGCCAAGACTATCCTAGACCATTCTAAATATTGCATCTTTAATGTATCTCATTTAAGTACCATTGATTGTGACAACATGTAGTGTTACGAGTTACATATTTTGATGGCACTTGCATTGTAAATAGGACCCAAGCAAATGGGTTCCTACCTTACAAAATGCTTGAGTTTGAAACTAAACTACACTATACTCAAATCTTTTATATCACTAGATGCTAGAAACATACAAAACTGCGAAACACTCTCCTCATCGGTGACTAATAAGGACCATTTTTTTTGCAGGATTTGACAGCACCTGTAGATGTGTTCAAGGGTGATGTTGAGACCAAAGCAACTGCCACTTTGGTCTAGATGCAAAAATGTTGGAAGCCTATCATTAGTACAACTAATGGCCATTGCATCACAACAGGCTTTGAGATTGCACTAGGGTGTGACATTAGGGGTAGTCACAGCTTCTTCAACTCAAAGTTCTTTGAAGAGTGAAATAGTAATGAGAAAAAAAGGAGCCAATGGGGCGCAGTAGTGTGTGAAGAAGGTGTGACACCCCTTTTGCTTGTGTCAAGCGTGGAGAATCAAAAACTGTAGAATCGGTTGACCTTGAAGAGTGCATGGGGTAATTGCCGAGGGTTCTAGGACCCAATCAGGCTGGTTGAGATGTGCACAACTGTTGCGAGCTCCTGCCACCGTGAGCTGCAACGACCGCGACGTCGAAGTCAACAACAACTGTGAAATCGGGAGCGGTGAAACTATGGAGCAGAAAGGACAAAAATTCGCTTGCGAAGTCTTCTCCACACTGGTTATTCACCTCTTGAGGAGAATAATGGATGTGGAGAAGGCTTCGCAGAAAAAGTATATTCTGCAATGGCGGGACAGCTTTGAGCCAACGGGAACACACCAGGTGACCATTCTTTGGAGAATACTCCCGCAGTGAAGAAGCCGTGATTACCCCTATTTGGAGGCCGGTACTGCTGCAAAATTTATCGACACTCTTGCGAAGCAGGTGCTTAATACCTCATCAGAGATTTCCTTCTCCTGTTTTTTTGATGAGTGAGGCATATCTTATTTCATACGGGGTTGGGAACATTCTGTTGTCCAATTTTATTTAATTATTATTGACCAACGCATGAAATATATTCTTCACTGATATTGTTTGATGTTATTGGGTCTCATTCGAATTATATTTTAAATTGAATTTTTCATTTTCTAACCATGAGTCCTTGGTCCTTTAGGGTTAAGGATAACACTTTGAAACATCTGCCGATCATCAAGTATATCGAAGCAGGCTGACCTTTTTTTGTGTTTTTGGAGTGTCGTGATTCTTTTATGAATCGTGGTGCTTGATCAGAATAACTAAGGGTAGTCACAGTTCCTTCATCCTCTGCATTTTCCGTAGAGAGATGGAAGATCGACCGGTGAATGGGGAGCCAATGCGGTTCATTCTGAGGTGGAGGAACTGTGACACCCCTTTTTCGTCATACAAGGGTGGAGAAATGGAGGACTGAGAATATTTTACCTCGGAAAGGGATGCTGGTTACTTTGCTGATTTCCGGGGTCCAAGCACAGGACTTGACGGGCTGCAGTTCAGAGTAAAGTATGCTTCAACCGGAGGTGAAAACGGCAATTGCAGAGTGGAACTACAGTGCCAAAAGGAATCTTTTTGTTGGAAGAAATTTTGTACGCGTCCATTCTTCTGCTCCGGAGGAGAAGAATGGACGCATACAAAATTTCTTCCAACAAAAAGATTCCTTTTCACAACGCACGGGAGTAGCCAACCGCTAACAGGCATGTCCCCATTCTCCACAGAAAATGTAGAGGATGGAGGAACTGTGACTACCCCTACTGAATGTTTCACTTCGCAGATTTGGAATTGCTCCGTCATAGGGGTTGTAAGTTGTCACAGAGGTTATCTCAAATAAGGTTTTTACTGAATGAAGCTTTTAACCTCTGAAGTTTTAATGCCAATGCAAGAACTCAAATGAGATAATACGTACCACACAACCTATTCTTTTAATAAAATCAAAAAATGTGGATTGAAATGAGCCCCCGATCAGACCCAAGCGTGACATTGCATGTGGTAAGATTGTGCAGGTTCTGGACAGTCATCAAAACCACTTTCCATCTGATCGATGAGCAAGCCAAGGTGGTCTTGGAGGGTTTTCGTTCCGGGACAAGTCGGACACACTTCTTCAGTAAGCGGCTCATCTCTTTTCTACACACGTACATGCAAGTCTTTCCTAATCCACCGCAAAGAATGCATGACAGATTTGAGTTTGAATTTTGATTTGCAAGATTTGAACATGCAGTTTGATTTGAGTAGTATGAAGTTCTTGAATTCTTTGTGGGAATTGAGTGTCAGTTGGTCGCCTATCACTTGGTACACAATTGCTACATGAAAAACACCCTGTGAATTAATTTATGGAGATACATATAAAACACTTATGAATGAAAGTATATAGCCCCTAAAAATTGACTTGTCCAAACACATATGACCATTTGGCTAGCAAGCAACATACACATAGAATAGGGCTACACCACTTGATAGTCTACATTGTTGCACCTATATAGTTATTTCAATGTTTTAAAGATAAAGACTATTTATAAAAACAAATCAATTTTTATAATAGATCTAACTTTCTTAAATATATGATTTTGTAGATGATTCTCTAGGGCCCACATGTCTTGTTATTTCTTTAAAACCCTTAGCTATGGTTTTCAAGTCAATTTATTTTATCAAGCTAATTGTAAACTTCTTATAATTGATTGAATGATGATATTTTGAGTTCTTTTATATATAAGATGATTTTTTGAATTTTTTGGGTGAAAAATCAAATGATTGTGAAAATTTAAAGTATAAAGTGAAATAAAAATTACAACAATTACAATATACATTAGGATATAGAGTCTATCTTTGAAAAGAAACAACAAGGATTGTTTGGGCTAGCTACCCATGCCCATAGGTATGAGTAGTGAAATTACCCGCACATAGACTATTCATTCAAGATGGTCTCTAAAACAACATTGTTATTATTATTATTATTATTATTAATAATAATAATATTAATAATAATAATAATAATATTAATATTATTATCATTATTATTATTATTGTTTATTTATTTTTAAATCAATAAATACAAAAATAAATATTTTGAATGTTGAAATTGATTTTGAATACATCATGTCTAATTTTGGAATGCATGGACATTAAGGCAACAATGCTAGCATGTGAGCATAGAAATGCAAGCATATGAGCTTTGAGTTTAGGTATAAGTAGATACTCTAGAATTATTGAAGGTGTTTCTAACATAAAAACTTAAACATAGGTATCCTATAATTCTGGAAGATTTCTATAATATAGACACTTGTAATATAGGTAATTAGACTCTTAGGCTCACAAATTAGCGCCCCTAGACCTCAAGGGGTTCACCCCTAAAGTTCCATGACTAAGTTTTTAACAAAAATGCTCAAAAATTGCCATTTTCAATACAAGTACCAAAATTTTTAATAAAAACCTTTTTTGACATATGTAACCATAGGATCTTGTAATATGCTAATTTGAGAACATGTGATAAAAAATTCAAAAATTTTCACCTCATAGATTGTAAGATATAAGCATTCAAATTCACTGAAATCATTTTTTTGGCCTTCTAAAAAACAAGGTAGTTGCATTTCACAAGTTCACTTTTCTATGAAAGAAAGTCCAAAATGGTGGTGCTTTTGTGGATTCTTTTTCCTAGACAAGTTGGCCATATGCTTGAAAATTTTTTAGATCATTTGAAATTGTACAACATATAGGTGAAAAATAGTAAGTAGACAATAGTAGAAAATGATTCAAAATACTAAATTGTTAAGAATTGAATTATGGAATTGAAAAATGCCAATTCCAATGGTTACAATGTTGTAATAAACAATCTACATCCTAAGATTTTATTTTTTCAAAGAATATTGAAAATTGAGTAAAATAAAGGACTTCAAAGTTTATTTTAGAGTAGAGAATATATAACTACCTTCAAACTAAAACTCCTTGTAACTTTTGACTCATTGATCAAAATGGAATGATTAAAAGCTTTCCATTTAAATATAACTCTAAAAAACCAATTTCAAATTTTTTCTTAGGAAAATAATTTTTTTAATCTACCTGAACTGCCATTTACAAAAAAAATAACATATTAGGCCATAACTTTTGACTCATATTTTTGAATGTCATGAAATTTAGTGCATATAGAAGATATTCCTTTTCCCCACCATCTAATAAAATTTGGGTCAAAAATATAGAAATCTTTGGTCACCCATACCGATCTCAAATTGCTATGTAGCCAAAAAATATATGCATTAGGGGAAATCTGAGGCCTCTACATGCTCGTTTCAGGGTTGTTCCCTGCTTGTTCCCTATGTTGTCCGGGAATGGCTGGCTACTATCAGTCAAATAAATACCAAAAAAAAAATAATATAAAATAAGTTCTAATATGTAAAAATAAGTTGAAAAAAAAATTTTAAATTTCATTTTCATTTTGACGTGGCACAATGTCGGCCACGTCACACTGCATCAGTGCCTGCGTTCCTGGGTTTCCTAGAGCCTGGGAACTCGCAAGCATATTGAGGCCTCAAATCCGCTCTAATGTTGGTCCTTTAGGGGTAATATAAATTGTTGTGAGTGTGAAAGCTTGTAGTCAATTTTAGGTAAAATTGTAATAAAAGAAATTAACATTCATATTTGATACATTCCTTATGCAAAAGAACATACACTAGAAGAAATCCACATTTTTTGTCACAAGACCATAAAATGCTAGGTTTGTTATTTTAGACCTCAACTATGTCAACAAGGATGTCCAAAAAAAATGCATTATAATTAACAAGCCTCAAAACATGTAAAATCACAAAAAATGTGGTTTGATTTGAAGGAGATTTTGGATGACCTCTCACAAAGCATGATCTTCCAAAGCCATGAAATGTCATTATGTGGTTGCCACATCACCTCCACGTCAAGGCCAACATTGTAGGCAATACCATGTCATATACTTTCCATTGAGGCAATTGATGATGTAGCACATGACATGGTAGATGTCAATCCATGATACGGCAATTGCATTATGTCCTAGGTCCTACATGTTATGACATTTGCTTTGCTTTAATGCGAAAGTGTTTATTTGGACATCCATAGTGATATGAGGTTTATTTTTTAATGTCATGTTTTATTTTTTAGTGTTTTTTTTGACGTCTTCAATGATGTGGTAGATGGATATGTCTCAATTTTTGAGACATCAACTTAGATGTTTTTTTGTGATGTCCACTTAGATGTGCACCATATAGAATAGACCATTTCCAAACACCATACACAATATGCCATACATTGAACAAAATATTCCATACATAATATATTGTATTTAGTAAGTATGTCAATGGCTAAAAAAGCCACTTATTGTGTGTATATTGACATGAGAAGATAGGATACATATATAAGTGGTGTGGTAGAAGGAAGACAAACCATATAGGATATATTAAACATAAGAATTTCATTCCAAGTTGAATTTCATACATGAGCATCCTAATGAACACTATGTTGTCTAAGTTGATGTATCAAAAAACATTTGGATGTGTCAATTGATATCACAAAAAACATTTGGACATTTCTATGGGCATCCCAATTGATGTCACAAATGACATAGAAAAATTGTATTAGAATTCTCAGATAGTGTTGAAATGTGATGATGTGGCATGCCATGTCATCATCATTGATTGCCACATCACTCAATTGCCACTTCAACTTGCTACTTTCTTTTCTTTTTTGCAAAAGCATACTTTGTGGTTGTCCTACCCCTATTTTTTCATTTGGTAAGCCTTTTTTCTTAGCCCCAAGTAACTTCTAGGTATTTAGCCATAGTCACAATTTGAATCCTTATTAACATGAGTATGTTTTCTCTAATGTCTTGTAGAACACACTTGTTTTCACTAGCATGACATTGTTTTTCCATTGACATTCACATGTTTTTTTGGAATGTCCACTACAATTCTAGCATTCACTACCTCTAAATCTTTAATGACCTTTTGTCTGGAAAAACATGTCATATTTTTGTTTGATGTCACAAAAAACATGATTCTTTTCTAGTGATATCTAAGATGCCCCCAAAGTGTAAAATGACAATACTTTAGAGCATCATCAATGGAACCATGCTATAGTGGTGCAACAAATTTTGAGTATAATGTTATTATAGTAGAATCAAGGATTTTGCAACTCTTGTAAGGTGTAAAGAGCTCCAATGCAAGCTCGCTAAATAGAGCATAACAAAGTCCATCATGGTACTTTTAATTCTAGCGGCAAGGTCCAATGATGGTACGGAAGCAAAAAAATTTGTGTCAAAATTTGTCATTTACGCACCAACCAAAACTTTGGTGTGTAGAATATTGTCCAAACAAATATGAGAAATATAGTCTCTGGGAGAGCCTTTTCTTGTAAACTTGCACCATAATTCTTAATAGTGAACTTACATTAGATCCCAAAATTTGTCTCACCATGGGCTCTACTCAATACATTTATGTTGTTGCAACAATTACCCTCTAAAGTTTTAGTGTCCATTGAATGAACAAAATGGATTTTGGGGCAGAATTGTACAATTAGAATATTTCTTATGATTTTTTTAAACTTTCATGAAGATAGAAAAATACATTAGCTTTCTAGGAATATAATTTTCATTTCAATCAAAGATTGGGAGCAAAAGTTATGGCACAATAAACCCAAATTTTAATTCATTGCGTAGGAAAAGAAAAACTTAAAATACTTCAAAAAAATTCTCATATTTTATATTTTTATCTAGATATGAAGCTCTACTTCATTCCATTTGGATTAGTAATGTGAAAGTTACGAACAATCTTATTTTTTGGGTAGTTAGAGCATCTTGAAAAAATCAGTTGTAGGATTCATTATTAAAAATCAATTTTCACAATTTTTCAAGAAAAAAAGTTTCACAAGTTGAAGATCTCTTGCTAAAATAATCTTGCTACTGAAATTAGTGCATTTCATTTCCATCTAGGAATTGTGAATGGACTACAATATTAGTGTGTTTCGATTCTACATGGACTTTAGGGGTACTTTAATCCTACAAAGACATGCCCATAGCCATTGATTTCAAGCCTCCCTATCCATCACTTTGTTTGTTGCCATTTTGCAATTAGATATGAATAAAAAAAATTATTTTATTTTCCAGAGATGAAGTCATATGTACACTACAAGTGCTAAAAATTTCACATCTTTTTGGAAAAAATTGAAATTAATGTGAATTTTTTAAGATAAAAATGAAGAAAATTCATATCAAATACAAAATGTATTCAAAAAATTTGAAATTTTCAACATAGATGTATATTACAATGTAAAACATCTTGGTATAAACCAAAGTTACTGCATCACTCTAAAATTAGAAAAGCAACAAACCATGGTTATAGGTCCTAAGTTTAGATTGCTATAAAGCTTGGAAATTTATGAGTTTTTCAAAATTTCCAATTGGAGTAGAAATTGAACTTGATAAGCTTCATTTCCTTAGCTGGAATAAAATTCAAAAAATATCATTTTTATGGCTGAAATTCACATCAAGAGAAAATAGCAAGAAATGGTCAAAATACACTACTGGGGTGATCCATTTTTTAAGCATCCTCTTCTTTAAAATAATAAAGAATACTCTAAAGAGGGACTTTGTAATACTATTCACTGAAAATGTACTCAAGTACCCTCCAAATAAAAAAAATTGGATGAAAAAACATTTTTTCCATCCTACAATCTTAGGTGAAGTCATCCATTGGACACTTATTGTCCGCAACGTCCTTCTAGGGTTAACCCTCAAATGTTGAAGCAAACGTTTTGTGTCCAATGGATGTCAAAGAATCTCTCTATGTAGGACATAACTACGACTATTCATCCTCAAAATGTTGTGAGAAAAGCATGGGTCTTCTACAATAGTGTGACTTCCAATGAGTATTTCTGGTTTTTCTAAAGTGGATGATGTCACACGGTTCCAAAAGGGAGTATTTCCACGGTCTCCAGTCCCTCCTTTAAGGGTTAAGATCCTTTAACCCTTGAATACCAGGCTGGTAACCGTGGAAATCAACCATTGTGGAACCGTGTGACATCATCCACTTCAGAAAAACCAAAAATACTCATTGGAAGTCAAACTACTATAGAAGGTCTTCCCTTTCTGCCCCTAATTTCAAGGATGAATAGTTGCAATTATGTCCTACACAAGAGAATTCCTTCCCATTCATCAGACAATAATCATCCACCGCGTCATTCAAGGGTTAAGAGTACAATTGATGATGCTTTGAGTGACCATCTCAGTTAGAAGCTGACTCACTCACATGTGTTGACAAATTGATTTATGAAAGCTGTCCAAACTCTCATCATTGGTGGGGGTCACCTGGGAACGACATGAAACTGCCAAGGTAAGGTCAATTTAGCCTTGTACCCAAATCATGGCAACTCACCTTGTGTGCAGAAACATTAAAAAATAAAACAAAAACAAAAAACTGACAAAGTATCCAAAATGAAAGGAACAAAAAGTTGTCCAATCATATCTGTTCACCACTTAACCCTTGAAGGACGGGCTGGTGACTGTAGAAATCATCTCCTTTGCTATTATGTGAATCATTGGCTTAAAAAAATGCAAAAGCACTCATTGAAATTCAAATTATTGTATAAGAATATTATTTGCCTTTTCATACAAAATTCTAAAGATGAATTGTTGTTCTTTTGTCCTACAAAGAAGGATTCTTTGTCATTCATTGAGCATATAACAACCAAAGAGTCCTTGGAGAGTCAAGCCTTGGGTGTCCTAGGTGACCCAAAGTACCCCCATGTACTTGGGAAGTTAAATTCAAAGTGTTGTAACTTTTGCATCTGATGTCTAAATTTAATAAAACTTATTGGGAAATCTTGTGCTTTTATATAGTAATAATTTCAAATCAATATAAGATGTATTGATGTTTGGGAACCATTGGAAGTTCATAGATTTAGTTTGAATTTGCCAAATTGCATTTTGATAGCTACAATGTTTTGGGGCTTGTATCTCCTTCATTCAATGTTCTGGTTTTCAATAAAAAATTTTGGGTTAGATTTCCTTTGAAGTCTAGCTGTTACGGTGGTAAAAGTTTTATGTCAATCCATGTTCTTTTGAATGTTGAGGTACCATTTAAAGTTTAAAATCTAAACATTTTTCAATTGTAGTGAACTTTGGCAGCTTCTTTCTTCTTTGTATAGTGTCCTTTTTCAATAATATTTTTGAAGAAAAGTTACGCATTCTAATCTACATTGTGTGGTTAATAATTTCATATCAATCTAAGAAGTTATGAGTATTTGAGTGAAGCATTTTAGTAGAAGGGGGTTTAAACTTAGATGCTTCTTTTGCTATTTCAAAGCCATTTGTAGACATAGTGAGTCATTCATTTACTAATTTGTTTGTATGTTGGTTTTGAGGCACTTTATAGTTTTAAGTTTTTTCATTTGAGTAGATTTTGAAATTAAATTTCACAAATTTAATGTATTGCTTGGAAATTTTTAGCATCCTTTTTCAACTCAAATTAAAACATCATAATCTTGCAATTTAAGTAGCCAATTGAATTCAAATTTGATACACTTCATTTACAATATATAAGTTGTGAAATCACATGGGCATTAAGAATCGTCCCCAAGAATGGGCCATAAATAGTATAGGAGGTTCCTTAAATAGATGATAGTTTGTGAAGAAGCTAAATGTGATTGCAAATGCTCGATTTTAGGGCAATGAGCAATGGATAGTACACACTAGTATGTTTGGTTCCTAACTCATGAATGTGTTATTAAATACTTGACACAAAATTCCAAAATGGTGGAAGAAACTACCCTATACTATCATTTACAGTGGTGGTCTATAATAAATGGATGAAGGATTTCCTTCTTTGAAATTGTAATGAGTCATTTATGGAACTTTGAAGAACATCTTCAATTTCTTATTCATCAGTTCTTGGACTGACTTGCTCTATTCAAAGATGGTTTTTATTTCATTTTTTGTTGAATCTATGAGCACCAACAACTACCTATGCAGTCTTCACTTTCAAAAAGAGTATCTAATTCATTTTAACCCTATAACGATGGGCTGGTCACTATGAAAATCTTCTTTTTCAAAATAGTGTGAATCATCTATTTAAAAAAAACCTAAAGTAATCATTGGAGGTCATACTACTCTACAAGACCTCCCCCTTTTTGCACAAAATTTCAAGGATGAACAATGGCACTTCTGTCTCACATGCGAGAGTTCTCTGTCATCCATCGGACCATTCTAGTCTACAACATCCTTACTGGGTTAAGTCCAAAATTTACAATTAAAATGAGCATGAAATTGTTTTCCATTTCCCTTTCTATGAAAAAAAAATTGAAATCATTGGATGTGCTGCTTTCCCTACATATCAATATTTCTCCTTATTTCTCCTTACATGTGCCATTCATGAGCCTCCTACCCAACAAGATTGTCCAGCTGAAATTTCCATAACTTAGTGACATTTAGACCTATAAGTAACGCCTAAAACACAATGATGTTTTTAAACCCGTAATACCGGTTAGCTCTACCTTGCCAGTCGAGAGTCCAGACTCCGCGGAACCCGCGAGGCGGTGCGAATCCAGGGCGCGCGTCTAAAAACGGCATCTCGCGTCCGTTCCTTGGAACTGAGCTGCAAAAGGGGCGACGAAAAGGACTGCCTTCAGTCCCTCCCTCCCTCCCTCCGAGGAATCACTCAAGGAAAGCAACTAGAGTTCCTTTGCCTACACAATAATCACGGCAGCACTGCGCGCAACAGGAACGCGCCCCTGCCGCCTCGCCGAAACCCAATCACGGACTGCTTCTGACGCATCTGATGAGTGGAGCGCACCGATCCCAACCCCAGCAATCTCAACAATTCCAACAATCCCCGACAATCCCTCCAAAACTTCGAATTCGGGACCGTGCGCGCCGCCCGTCACTTTTCAAATTCCTCAGTACGTGCGTCTCCTGACGGCTGGAATTTTGAGGAAATCGCCGAGTTTGGGGGTTCTCGAAGGGAGCCACAGCACTGATGAGTTGAGCGCGCTTGGAGTTGAATTGTGAGCAGGGCGTGTCGATTCTGATAGTGTGGATTTTGGCAGTTTGATGAGTCTCAATGGGCGTCACGTTGTGTGGTTTTGGTGTTGAGAATGGGCGCCGAGGGTGGTGCGGGCAATGGCCGTTTCGGAGAGGGAGTTCGAGGTTGAGCAAGGATATGGAAGGAGGTGGGTTTGGCCGATGCTTTGATTGACCGGTTTGAAATTCTTTCTGTTTTCGATTTTGAGTTTGTTTTGGGTTTTGGATGTTGCCCGTAGACTGCTCTACAGAGTTTCTACTTGCACCTGGTGATTTATAGGTGATTTATACCTTCAGTGATGGCGACGTTTGAGGGTCGTTTATGGTCAATTTTGTTTGTTTGAAGTGGATGGTAAAGTGAATGACTGAGTGGCTCGTTGATTTGAGTTTTGGTTCCATTGACTTGATTTGTAGGGGTGAGAGCTTGATATCTGGACGGGAATGATGGGAGCCAGCTCCGGGATTTGTAGATCTGTGATAGGTTGTAGGTTTAATTTCATAGCCTCACTTGGGTGACGTGCGAAGATCTCCAAGGTCTGCAAGTCACTGTCCACGCATTCAGGAAGTCTGTTTTTGGGGGAAATAAACTGGATTCTCTAGATATGGCAAATGGCCTTTTTTCATTCACTCATATATAATTCTGTTAGTGCTGAGATACCTAGGACCCGAATGATTCATCACCCAAGCCCATGTTTTTTCTTCAGTGCAGTGCACAATTCAGTGCGATTCTGCTGGTGATAAGGGCTAGGCTTGTCAGCATTTTCTCTCGTCATTTAGCCTATGATTGCAGAGCTTCGACACTGCCATTCTGCGGTTCGGTGGCTTCAGAGAGTATTGTGTAAGAGCGGCGACACTTTTCGGGATAGCTGAATGATTGCATGATTTTCCTGCTGAGGAACGGGTCAGCCAGTACGTCATCAACAGGGCGAAGAGCGCCAAAGTAAACTTTAGTGCTGGCTTTCACGCCGAGTGTTCTACCCTGTTTCTCTCCCTCCCCTGGGTCTATTTCTAGCACTGCACACAGGGTACAGGGTCCTCTTCTGTGGACCAATATGGCACTACGCTACAAATGTGCCCACAGTAGAACTTGAGTACGTTGGGACGGGTTTTTACATATATAAAATCCTGCTAATTTCTGGGACCCACCGCACGTATAGAAACTGTCAAGATCTTACAATTGGATGTTGATTTCATGGCCTCTGCAGGTTGAAGAAGCCACAGCATGCCACCGACAGACCGCAAGATTTAAGTTGACATCTGATCCAATGGCACCCTCCTCGAGGAGTGATTCAATTTCCAAGAGAGTGGATCCACCACAGAGAAGTGATTCATTCTCCAAGGGATTGGAACCTCCACGTCGCGGCTACCTGAGGTTGTCACTGAAGAACACCGTTTTCGGCATCTTTTTGTTATGCAGTTGCGTCTTTCTCCTCGTCCACGATGTGCGGTACGCTCCCCTGGTCTTCCGAATGTTCCAAGAGGATCAGGCGTCTGCACTTCCCGGGGTCGTAGGTCCTGAACCTCGGCATCTTATATACCACAATGCCACAGATGATCAGAAATCGAATCAAGATTTTATGATTGGGAATCTTCAGAACTCTACATCAGGTGCACTCTTGTCTCCCCCTTTCACTGCAACCATACTCAGGTGCTTAGGGCGGGCTTCCATGTGGAGTCGGGGCCGGTGAAGTTCACCGATCAGTGGTGGACAGGGAGTTCCAGAAAAACCGGACACCCATTCCACCGCTCAGCGGGGGACTTCACACGCCCCGACTCCACATGGAAGCCTGCCCTTAACTCCTAAAAAACCCTAAAGGTTAAACTCAACCATATCGTGAAAATAATGGAGCCAATTTTATGATCACCAGAATTTGCAACTAAAATTGTATGTGTTAGTCAAAATATTAATAAAATTGGACAAAAGACAATCCCCGTATGACCTACTCAAAGCTGTTAGAATAGATTATTTGGCCTTCTTGGTCCTTAGGGGTGAATTGTTTCATTTCTGCGATGACGGTAATGGGCTCAAGCTTATGAAGGCGGCTCATGCGGGGGTGCTCCAGAAACAGATGAGGCTCTTGCGGACATCGACTTGAGTGTGGAAGAGGATCTCACTGTAGAAGAAGAGTTGGGAGAATCAAATTCTACAAGCACAGATGAGACTGTCCCTGACTCAAATGCTCCCCTCACATCCGCAATTTCTGAGAATGAAACGAGAGTGGACTCAAATGGAGGTATCTTTGGGTCTGAATGGGACATACCCAGAGCTATTCCAAAGACCTGGACACCACCGAAGCGATGTGCAACAGCGGAGGAGATGGGGGAAGAGACACAGGGTGATACTAGAGCTGCCAGCTTGCGGGTACGCGCCTTGATCCAGCAGTGGATGGCCGAGAGTGGCGCAAAAAGGGTGTCCAATCTTGCAGGGGCGGAGTTTTGTCGTCGGGGATTTGTAGTTGGGGAACCGATGGAAGATGGATTCGGCAACAATATGTACAAGGTGCTCACTGCAGCCGGGGTCGCCGTCATGCTCAACCGATCACTCATCATAGGTAGGGCAACTAGTGTGGATTGAATTGGCAAGAGGACACACTGTAAGGATTTACTAGAGATTTATCAATGATTGGTGTTAACTGTCAATTGTGCAGCGGAGCGCGGAAGTCTTAACCCAAACTACCCACGCCGAAATCCTCAAAGGAAACCTGCGTTCGGGGATTACCTGGAATTCTCCGACGAGGCGTTCAGGATGCGAGAGGTCCGGCGTCTGTGGGCAGTGCACGAGTGCGCAACCAAGCACAGACGCGCTCTCGTAATTCACAACGACTCACTGGAGAAGGGGTTCCAGCGAACGAGCTGCATTTGCGACGATTGGACCAAGCTCGCTGCGCCGATCCTGCATTTCAGAGGCGCAATTGGCTCGGGATCCATACAACTCCTCTTGAAGAACGCGCACCCCGCCATGCGGCGTGCAGCTGCGAAGCTGCTCGGCAACCCCGCCATCCCGAGCTCGCGTCCTAACACGTTCGGGGAGCTTTTCCGGGCCTTAATCGCGCCGAATGCAGACATCCGAGAAGCCGTGCAATGGGCATTGCAGGGAGGACCTGATCCTGATATCACACTGCACCTGCGTATGCTCCATAGCCGCACCAAACCGGCTCCGGCAGCTGCAACCTCTTGCATCAACCGCATTCGACAAACCCTTAATCCTAATCAACTCACCAGGTAAACCCTAATCTTGCACTCCTAAGTAGATTTTCTTTTGCTATGATTAGGCTCCCGACATCACATTGCATCTGCGTATGCTCCATAGCCGCACAAAATCAGTGCTAGCACTAGCATCTCTGGCATTCGACGACCCCTTTGCACTAGTCAGCTCACAGGTAAACCCTATTTGCACTTCCGAGAAGTTCTGCTTTAAAGGCTTCCGATGATGACCGTGTCAGTGATGTCGTCTGCAGCCATCGTCGCCCGCGCGTGGTAGTGGTGACCGACACGCCGGCCATCATTTTTCGGTTGCGCAGAGCGCTGGGCGATAGCTTCGAGGTCGTCCGCTTCGATTACCTTGCCTACGCAAAACAAACCACAAATCGGAGCGAAGTCCTGAGCCTGAATTACGGCGTCCCGAAGACGACGATCCGGTTACGCGACTGGGGCGAGATGCCTCGCTGGGTGGCCATGGTGGACTTCTTCCTGGCGGCGCGCGCGCGCTCGGCCGTCGTCTCGGGCGCTTACCGCCGCGTGAGCACCACGTACGCGCAGCTCGTGGGCGCCCTCGCGAACGCCAACACGCTGGAGTCTGAGTCGCCGTGTGTCTACTACAGCAGCCTGCAATCCAATCTTTTGACCTCGGGATTGGCGACCCAGTCCGGTTGGGGCCACACTTGGCGGCCGTTCGGGGGAAAGCTCGGGTGCCGAAAGCAGGAGCACCAGTGCGCGGTCACGGCGCTGTTGCCGTATACGTGGTGGGACGCGCCTTGGCAGGCGCCCATCAGCGCGGATGTGATCAAATTGAAGGGCGTGGCGGGGATTGATGCCCTCGGCCAGGTCTCGGAACGGCGCATGGATCAATTCTGTGCGGAAGCGCGACGGCGCGGATCGCTGCCCTCGATCAAGCTGCAGATTCCGAGCCATGACGACGCCATAGCCGAAGGCCCCTCGTGATCTCACGGGAATGCTCGCCTGGGCTAGATTCCAGGCATCTTCTCTGAATATCACTGCCTCGCCAAGCACTATGCTTGACTTGCTTGTGCCGCGCGTGGCTGTGGCTACCAACAAATTCCTCGTTTTCTTCAGTTTATTATTCTCCGTGCCATAGAGCCTGCGATGTTAGGCGAAGCTCCAAAACGGTTTCGGGGATTGGGAAACTATCTTCCCGTTCTTGCAAACACAAAGTTTGCCTGTCACTTCCATGTGGAGAGTTGGCACATTTGCCCACCTGAGCTTGCTCATACAAGTCTTTTACTTGTGTTTCAAATTGGGCACTTGGGACGACCCGCTTCAGATTGGGCAAAATTTGTGCATAGAGAGGACTAGAATTCAGGTGAGGATACAATATTCATTCAAGAGAATTAAAATTGGTTCAATACATTCTTTTCATTCCTTATCTTGGTCTTGAAAAGGGAAGGTAGTCTTATTAGTTTGGTATAAGGTAGCCAACCCTATTTCCAAGGTTTATTACCTTATACCAAACTAATAAGACTACTACTATTTCTACCATGTGACTATTTCTGCCATCCTCCAAGAGACTCTATTTTTGCCACCACATCAACCCTAAAGTTATCCATTCTTAATTTATGAGAGATGACATTGTTTGTGGTATAAGTGCCAACAATAGGCTCTACAAAGCTGCTTTGGGCAGCAATGGAATTTAAGTAGCAACTTCATACCAAAGGAAGTAGCCATAATGGGCTCTTGGCATGGTGACTTCTATTTTGGATTTTGTCAATTTTAGGGTGGAGCATGACTAATATCAACTCTCTCCTCTTCCAATTTAGGGGAGCCTAGTGTTTCTTGTGCATTTTCTGCCTGCACTCCCAAAAATTGTAGAAATTAAACACTTACGAAAACCTCTTCCTACTGGTTTCATTGTGAGTTATGTATGTATGAAAGAAAAGGTGATCTTCTCTCATGCTTCTCATATTTCTAGGGGATAGAACTGTAAATTGTGGTGATAATAGGGTTGGTTACCGTAATTCAATTTGCCAGATATTCGTATTAGACAAGCAATTGAGGGTTCTCGAATCCAAATCCATATTTCGATGTGTATATAGGAAACAGAGGCTGAAGTGTCCATTTCTTCGTTTTCATCTTGGCGGATCAAGTTTAGCACTCCCAACGGGCCACTATTGAAGGTTCAGAATTTCATCCCCAATGCTTTTTTACACATTGACAATACTGTTTCCACAAAATAGAAGTTGAAGGCTGAACACCTCTGGTAAGTTTTTGAGCTGTGACAGAGAGCCTTATGTGAAGTGAATCTTCTGTGGGTATCCTCGAGGCTAAACATGAGCCACATTACTGAAACTCAAGCAGACCCATACCGAACTTCCAAGTACAGCAGGTTTACAAGATTTCTTCTTTTATTCATAAATTTCGATCTCCACAGTAAGGTCTCTGACACCGATATCATTGTAGATACTATGCACAGTACTCAGTATATTCTGCTCGTCGGCTCCATCTCGCACCTGGAGAAAAAGTCGAGCAACAGTAAACAATAGACACAAATGGATGTAACGCACCACTAGCTCTGAAAAAACAGGCCGGTAACCGAGGTCATCAAATGTGCAATTATCTACAGTAATGATGAAATGAATATGTGTATTCTTCTGATCTACAGTACCGCTAAAAGTCACTGATTGAACACTTTTTGGTATCAGCGTCGTTACAGCGTTAAAACATCTGAGCATTCCGTACCGGCATCCATATCTTACAATCTCCGAAAAACTTACCTGCATCAGCAATGTCCCCACAATAAATCCCGGCACCAAGTCCCAAAACCGAGCATTGTAACACTGCACCACGTCATCCAGCATCCTCACCTGCATCCAATACCAACCTCAAGATATAAGGGAGTGCAGAATATTTGCACATGGCCTAAGGTAGGGTCACCGAATTCAAGCGTGGACCCTAAAGAGTGCCAAATCTACATAATAAATAGATACCCGCTGCAAAATGTTCAATAAAAGGACATAGAAATTAGGGCGCAGATTTAGAAAACATACCAATTGAACTTTACTCGAACTTTGAATAACTTTTGGACATAACATTCAAATATCATTCTTGGACTTCACCTAATCTAATTTGCAATTTGTGTATGTGTGACTGAAAAATAAGACCCTACTGACACGCAATGATGGCTGTCCGAGAAATTTGCTCGGTAATAACTGATCCTACCTTTACTGAATTCAAATCTCTCCATAAGCTGCTTTGCACATTAGGATTCAAGACAATGGTAAATATACGAAAGAGTACGGAGAAATAAGTTGATCTTCGTGTTACGGATGCATGGGATGTGACCATATATTTGAAATAACCAGGAGGTAGAAAGGACAAAGTCGCACCTGCCGGAGACACTTATTTAGTGCGGCAGCTGTAGTTCCAGTAGGCGCCATCTGTGAAAGTATAGCTCCAGATGCTTGAAAGAGGGGCATCGCCGTGTATAAGACAGTCATTGAGACTAATCCAAGGCATAATGTTTCAGCATACTTCACTCTGTCATTATACAACAGGAGAACGCTAAGCGTTTATAGAAGAATACACAACACTCGAATCATTATCGCTAGAATCGCAACAAATACGCATGTAGATTAATCCACTTACTTCCTTAGCTCTATGTTCCATAAACAAATTAGAATAGCTGACCTTCAAAACGACACTCCAATAACAATGTACCAGAGAATACAAAAATTGAGACATGAAATGCTCACCCCAATGCCAGAAGCCAAGATGACAAGATGACACCCGCACTGCAAAACCATCAGCCAGGATAATATATGAAACTGACTATCCTAATTGAAGAAATTCAGGTGATATGGATCCAGATGAAAAATTGAAGGGCCTGAAATTATGCTGTAGAGACCTTATTGAAAATACCACTATACTGCACACTTCGATAATGAGCCGGACAGAAAAAACTTCATGATCACATAAGATTCTAAAATCCTCTAATGAGAGGTACAGGACATGGCTGAAAGGCCCACGTCGTCCCAATTCTAAACTATTGGATCAGGTATTGTAAATTTCCAAAGCAACATCCCATACGCACCTTCGGAAAGAATCAGAAAGCACATGAAGACATATGGAGTGCAAATTTATGTCCTGTGCATTTCTATAGGCTGCAGAGAAGTAAACAATTATGATTCACATCAGTAATTCAGTGTACCAACAGAAGTAAATATTACGGCTCTATATAAACGGAGAAACAAGAAAATATTTTTAAGAGCAGATAGCATTTTGTCCGAAAATAATGGTTCCGAATGAGAAGGAATCCTGCAATGGCCAACGAAGATTTTGCACCAATTGACGTTCAGATCAAATTTGCAACTTGGACAATAACAAACTTCGTCATTGACACTCACCGAAAGTAACTCGCGCATAAGTTCGGAAGAACCATACCCCCAAAAGATTGACAAGAAGGTTCGACACTGCTGACACTATCAAATAATGCCTGTCAATTGACAAGAGAGAGAGATTTAACATCAGAATGTGAACAGAGGTTGGCGAATAAGCGAAAACTTCAGTGTCTATAGCTAAGCATCACCAAAGACAGTAACCAAGGACAAGATTATTTACTTGTGATCCGATTCATCTTGAACAAAGGCGTGCAGCGCTTCCACAGCGAGAGAGAACGAGAGAAAAAGCAGAAAAAGCTGCTCACGCACACAGACACCATGCTGTTATCCTGGAAACCCAGCCACCAATGGACCTGCCTCATGAACCTCACTGTCATGACTGTTCAAAATATTCAACTGTTTCTGTAGTGTTGGAACTTTTATTCGAGACTTCTGAGATCATTTGAGACATTTGTAGACTTCCCTCTCACGAGACGAGTCCTCACAGATGCTCAAGATACTAATGCTGATTTTAAGGACTTCCATAAGCAGTTTCTCGACTCAAAGGTGGCGAAGAGATTAAAACCAGGTGTAAAGCACACTTACAGCGTTGGTGAAAGCCGCCAAGACTTCTAATCTCTTATACCTGAATTACAAATCAGTAGTAAGGCTCATTAGCATTCTTTGTGGAAGGCTAAAACTTCAACCCTCAGAGTTTATTCCATCTATGGAAAATTGAGGAACATAGTTAATAATAGTCATTGGCAGCTTGCGATATCCGATTTCATGTTAACCTATTTGCCAACGATGGAAACTTAAACTATCAGAATATTAAAACTATGGAAGCAGTCTCTGAGCCCACATTACACGAAAGAAGATCAAGAATGCAGACAATTCATGTACCCGTATGTATATGCTTTGTCAGGTGAACGATGGGCCCAAGTCATGGCAAACAGAGAGAATGTGAGCACACCGCATCCGAATGATAAATGAAATGCATCGGACACCAAACCTGCAAAAGTAGTGGTTTCCAAAATCAGCAGATACAAAGGGGAGTGCAGGCGAATTGGCAGCCGTTTTCCATTTCTCATATAAGGGTCAAATCTGTTGAGACCAAATTGTATCACTGTGCATGAATTTCAAAGTGGGAGGTCTTAGACCGACATTGAAGGGAAGTAGACAACCCATTTACATTCAAAAATCAGTGGCCACAGACGTATAGCCATGTCCTGATTACCTCTTGCTAACAACTTCAACCAAGTATATGAATGAATCAGCTGATGATGGGAACAGAGGTCAATACAGGAGACAGGACCTCGTCCCTGACGGTTTTAGTATCCTCAACCTAAGAGACTGAAACTAAATTTACAAAATTCAATACCACTCAAACGATGACCCGGTGCTCACCTGTGCGGCGTGTAAAAAGCCCGATGAGAAACTCAGTGGCAGAGTACGCCAAATTCAGAAGAATAAGGACCAGAAGCCGTTTGCTAGGCCGATTCCCAGGCCTCAGAATTTGCGCCAACAGTCCCCAAACTCCATCATCTCTGTAATTCGCCTCCTCCAAATTCTTCCGCAAAAGTTTCCCATCTTCTCCATAAAGCGTCTCTTCCCGCCTCGAACGCGCGCTACTACCACTCATCGGCGTGGCGCCCCGAACCACGGCGTACATACGACTAAACGCATACGGCGACTTCGACGAGGCGACATGATTTCTCGGGGACCCCAGCGACGGACCCCGCGTCAGAAACGACGGCTTCCGCAAAAGCGCAGGGTGAGGCGACAGAATCCGGCTCTGCTGCTTCTCCGAAACATACTGGAACTGCGAGGTGGAATCCTGCGAACTGACAGTGGGAGCGGAAAATGGCCCTGACTGTGGATGCGAAGCTGTAAGCAACGACGATGGAGGGTAAGAAGACGACGACGACGACGAAGGCTCCGAGGGCGATGTGAGAGGGAGCGACATGAATCTGACGGGTGCTCCTCCCGACGGAGTTTCCATTGTTTTCAGAATCGAATTTTTTTTCCGATGGCAAGAAGCGACGGCAGCGACGGATCGCCGTCGTCACACGAAACCAGGCATCAACATCTCTCGGGCGCCGATCGCAAGGACGTTCGCTTACGAATTCATGTGTGTGTCTCTCTGTGTCTGTCTTCAGGAGGGAAACCCTAATTTTTGAGAGATGAGCAGAGATGAACGTGAGCACTTTGGGCTCAAATCCACGATTACCGTAGCGAACTCCGGCAGCTAAGCTTGCGCTAAGGTATGGACACCCAAAACCGCCACTTTCTTTACTGTGCACTATGTTTATTATCATAGTCATGATTTTATTTTCTTAAACCATTGGCAAGTGATAGGAGATTTTTTCTATTTTTTTCATAAACACATGAATAATTTTTATTTAGTGATAGGAGATTTCAACACACCGAAGAACACATCATTCATGCATTGTTTGTTAAAGTTATGAAGAGTTAAAGTGTTTTTTGATAGATGTTTTTAAACCATTTCTTCAAGAATAGATACACATTGATATACAAAACTAGGGCTTCATGATGCTACCCACAACCATCAAGAATTGTATTCCAATGGAGAAATTTTTATTTTTTATTTTTTGGACTTTTTTGGACTTTTTAAATTTAAAGTTAAAAAAAATCATTATGGAAATAAACTTTGAGTCATAATGATAGTATGAATCGCTTTTTGCTAATATAATAAAGACCAACATGCTCTTAGAGTTCTAAAGGAGACTCTAATTATCTACTACCTTAAAACCAATAGTGTACTTCTTCTATGTCAAGTACTTGGTGATTGAAGGCCTTTAACGATTGTATTGGTAATATCTATTGGATGATATAGAGTGGCCAAGCCTTGTGAGGTTTGGTTGTGACCCTCAAAGTTTTAAAGATGATTTTGATACAAATATCCTTGAAAACAATCTCAATCTATGGAATATTCAATTATAAATATTGGTGACAACACTAATCTCATCATATAAATGTAATGCAAAATCTACTTAGTAGTTGACAATTCTATCCCACATTTGTGAGATTTTGCTTATAATACATCTTTACAAAAATCCAAATCAAGATATCATTTGGTTCCACTTAAAGGTAAATCCTTAAAGCACATTGCAAGCTCTATGGACATTTTTTTTTTTTTGAAACACATGGATCATTTCCATTGATAAGGTAAACAATACAATGAACTAGAGGAATTAGTCCCCGATGAGCTCACAAAGACTCCATGGGCATTTTGAAAGTCAAAACTTGAATTTTTACATAGTTCTTGATTTTAAATGTTTTTTAAGCTTCACTAAGAAAATGTAACTAAGCGCCAATAATCTAATTTTTATTCCATTTTAATCTTTTTAAAATTTTTCAAATTAAATTTTTTGTGATATTCACTATTCTTTCCATTTTTCTTTATAATTTCATACTATTTTAAGCATTTATGTAATTACTACAATTCTTACCATTTTAAAAAAAATCATGGAGAACTCAATCTAATATTTTTAATTATAAAAAATTAGATTAGATTTTTATACATATATTTCTACATGTAAAAAAAATAAAAAATTTGAAATAAATGTGTTTTAATGTAGAAATCTATTGAAGTTTGACCAAGCCTAGACATGAAATGTCCTTCAAGGGTTAATGTGCACTAGGACAAAGTAAGACCTATCTTGCAAAGCATTTACAAATTGATGAAAAATTTGTACAAGTGTTACTTTACGAAGTGAAAATATAATTCTTGTCGACTTCACTTTATGAAGGATTTCAACAAGTAGGAAAATTCTTCAATGAAAAAAGTCATTGGCAAGTGATAAGAGATTTCAATACACCCAAAAATGCATCATTTGTATACCATTTGCAAAATTTATGAAGAGTCAAAGATTTTTTGGTAGATGTTCCAAAATTATTTCTTAAAGAATAGGTACATATTGATTTAGGAAATATAAACAAATAGTGAATATTTCATTGAAGGGCACTTTTAGGAACCTTGCGCATTAGGATCATTAGGAAAAAGTTGAGCCCTAAAAGGAGTTGCTCCCCTTTGAGAAGTTCCCCTCAAAGGAACTCATCGTCCCTTTGAGGAAGTAGTAAGTTAGTCACTATTCATCATCAATGACAAATAGTGATACAGTAAAAAAATTTAAAAATATATAAAATATAATTTAAAAATAATACAAAATATTAAAATAAGAATTAAAATAATATTAGTATTTTGACATAGCCACACTAATGCCACATTAGATCTCACAATTTTGTAATTTTGAATTTATTTTAAGATTAATGTTTTAATTATTTTTTTTAATATTTTAAAAAATCTTTAATTGAATTGTCTCGTGCCAACCAAGCTGTGCAATTCACTAGCCGGAAAAAATAGAGAGAGAGACATATACATATACATATATATTTATTTTGGGGGAATTTTTTTTCACCCAAAGTTCTCTGTTGTTCCTTGTTGTTTGGGACTCACAACCCCTTAGAGGGCTCATATTTTTCTTAATGGTTTGTACTTCATGGACCCTCCATCCATATGCATCCCTGTTTTATATTTGTCCAACATTCAACTCCTCAAATGTTGAGATGTTGGGACAAGTATAGATAGGGATGCAATTAGGTTGAGGGTCCATAATGGGTATGCATACCTTAATCCATATGCAATGGTTCATTTTCCTAAATTGTCAGTTCAAAACACAATCAAGACTTATTTTGTACTTGTAACAATGTTTATCAAATTAGGTAAGTACCCCTTTAATCGACACAAGTAGCAATTGGGCATGTAGTACTATTAAATGCAAGTGATGTTTTAGTTGGATCTAATTGGTAAGTAAAAGGAAATTTTAGTACTTGGCAATGCATTATTTAAACATTATACAAATAAGTTGTGAAATTTCAAAATAATGTTTATAGGTATATATTACAAACTCACACTAGGCTCTTGTGGGCTCTCATCAATGTCAAAGTTTTATTATTGCATTTTGGTCCAAATGTTAGTAGCACATTTTAGGCAAATAAGATTATGGATACATATACCTTAGCAAAAGTCCCCAAAATACTATTAGAAGCCCCAAAATATTATAAACATTCTTCTAAGTGACCCAAGGAAGTTAGGCCACCTTGTCTCTTGAAAGAACATGTTTTTCTGGATACCTAGGCTCTATTCAATTTAATAGAGGGCCTCCTATAACTCGTGAATAATGTTATGTTAAATTAATAATTTCAAGTGAGTATATAAGGAATATACAAAGCATATAATGTCATTGAAGAAGGAATTAACTCCTAAAAATTCTTGCACATTTAGTTGATCAAATTCAACTGTAGCTTCCAAAAAATCCATTTCTGTTTATAATTTAGACTAAGTAAATGGATTTTGGCAAGTTTAGTTTCAACTCCATTTTTTTTAAAACTATAATTCCAAACATTCACTAAATTATTGCAATGTGCATATGTTAGAATTTGTATCACACAATAGATTATGTTTTTTAATTGAAATTAACAATTACTACTTTTTATTCCAAACTTCTTTTTTGATACAAGTAATGGATTATTTTAATATATACTACCATTCATAAAAAAACTCTTTGTGCAATTATTGTGTCTCTTCCATTCCAATTTTTCTTCCGATTTTATAAGTTTAATAAGTAAATTTTTTTCTCATTTTAACTTTCACTTTTGTGAAAAATCTCAAATTATTCAAAAATAAAACATAAATGATATAATTTCATTTATTTCTTGCAAGTTAAAAAATCATGATAATTAAAAAATTTCGCCCAAAATTTTGAAAAATCAACATCTACAAAGAAACAAATCGTGTAAAATATCAAAATTTTATCAATTAATTACGTTTAAGATAATTTCAGCTTAATAATGATGAGAATGTCATTTCTAAGGGTGTTTTAGATGTAAAAGATAAAATCATTACTTAAGAAAAATTCGTAATAAGCTTCATTGGTACTTATTCTTTGTAAAGAAATGTTAAATTGTTTGGCTAGTTTTTATGTTGATAGACAATACATAATCTTCTTCTTAGGTATTAAAAATATAAGATTGAGCTCAAATATCATTTAAAATGATAAATTGAATTCAATAAAGATGTTTGACCATACGGCAATGGAACTAAACTTTGATGTTGTAGAACTACATTTATTTAATTAGGTGGAAATGCATATACTTCATGAGATAGCTAATTAGAGTGAGAATCTTTTGTTTACTTAAGTAAGAATGTAGCTGATTTAAATTGTTTTTTCTATTTTTTAAATAGCATTTTGGTTTCATGAAAATTGCAAATATATTGCAAGTGATGAAAAGGAATTTTCTTGGCATACATGTCCCATATTTTGAACTTTTGAATTTTCACACTAAGGTCTATACATCTACTATCAATACTACCATGGAAGTGACACCTACATTTGGACCAATAAGAAACACTTTTTCTTAGATATTGATTAGACAAGAAGTATACAATTTGAAAATGAAAGTCTATGAGAGTCTAATGTTGGGTTTTAGTACACCTAGAGACAATACTTAAAAAAATCATGTGGTGTCCAAATGATGCACACTTAAGTATTTTGGAATCTTCTTGGAATTACCAATAAGGCTTAATAAAAATAATTTATGCTTAATAAAAATAACTATATTTAGTTGTAATTAGGGTCGATTTTAGATGCACATGGATACCTTAGAATGAATTGTAAAATTTTCCCCATAAACAAGATCTTATGTTGGGATTACAACTAGATTTCTATAAATTGTAGCTAAACTTTGGATGGGATGTTGACAAGGTCACAATATTCCAATACATGACCTAATACCTTAGAAATCTAAATTCATGCACTTCCAATGTCTCTAATTTTGTGGTTGTTGACGAGGCCATTCAATGGTTGCTAAGAATAACATACTCCGTAAGTATTAGGCATATCTATAAAAGTAAAGCATCCCATTCCAAGACAAAGTCTTCCACCAATCTATGACAAAAATATTTCAATAAATGAAGATGGGATTCCATTAAGGTCTCCTCATCCTTCTACAACACCAACCATTTGTTATAAGCTACATTGAATAGGAGTATTAAGGGGACCCATACTAATTAATTGACATTTCACACTATATAAATATCTACCTTTCTTGTACATCAATAGTTATTGAAGTGTCCCAAGGATGTACATCATGTTTCAAACATCTATGTTTTTCTACAATCAGTCCATTCTATTTTTTGGTCCCCTTAATATCCCTATTCAATGTAGAAAAGAGTTTTTTTTATAGTTCTTCACTAATCTAAGTTTGACAAAGTATTTACTCAAAATCAACACTAATTTTCAAAAGGAACCATTGGAAGTTAAAGAGTTATTTAAAGCAAGTGAGGAGAGTTGAAGCATTTTTTACTTCAAGGATGTCCATATAGGATAGTCTAATGTTAATAGTAGGTGTCTCTATAACTTCAACTTTGAAATTTTTTAGTATATTCATACAAACTCGAAAAATTCTAAAACTATTTGCATTTGCATTTGCTTTCATTTGCTAATATGATGATATGATATTCTTCTTGAATTGTGTTTAGAATTGTTCATTTAAAAAAAAATTTAATTTAGGTGCGGATACCTTTAGTTAAGTTAGTGACTTAGGTGGCAATAATAGAATGATTCATGACTACAATAGAAACTTTCACTTTTCTATGTGTAAATGCATCACAAAAAGTGATTTTTTAAGGCCTTCATGAAGCAACCATTACATGAAATATTGTGAGATGTCCATTATGCGTACACTTTTTGGTTGGTTTTGTAATAGTTTAACCTTTAATTGACGCCAAGAAGTTTTTTGATCAATAGATGACAATGAATCTTTTTGTGTAGGACATAAGAATACTTTCATGTAAGATAGAAGTGATATTGTTCATTCTTGGAATTTCGTGCAAAAAGGGAAGGGCCATACATAGTAGTTTGACCTCAAATGAGTAAGTTCGGTTTTCTTAAAGTAGATGATTCCCTCTATAATTGGAAGGATGATTTCTATAGAGACTAGCCCATCCTTAGGGCCTCCTTACATGTAAGACAGGTAAACCCAAAAGCCACAAAAATTGGTACTGTGCATTGTTACTATTATTAGGCTGATCAAATTTTTATATTTCCTTGTTGGCAAGAGAAAGGAGGTTCCAATGCACCAAAGAACACATCATCTGGATATTATATGCAAAGTTATTCATAGTCAAAGTCTGTTTCTAAAAGCGCTCTATGCAAATAGGTACATAACTCAATTTAGGAATGCTCACTTGTTGTAGATGGTGCTTTTAGGCACAAGGCGATTCTGGGGTTACCCACCTTATCCGTGGGTGGGGAAGCTTCGCAAGGAGTGCTACAAGTAAATATTGCAATTGCACTTTCATGTGGACTTGGTCGGTGGAGAGGAATACAATAAGAAATGGACATGTAGTACTGTAGTAGATTCTCTTAAGAGTGACTAGTCTCCATGAATGGAGTTGTCCACCGATATCGGTGAAACTTCAACTCCTTTCCCACTGGCAAGACAATCGGTTGAGCCTAGTTCGGCTTGTTTCATCTTACGGCTTAATTTTGTACAAAGCTTGCCCACTGGACCAACATGTAAGCATGCCCTTACAGGGTTAAGGGTTCAACTCTTTTTGGAAAAATTCAGGACCACACTTCAAAAATTCTAAACATTTCATATTTCGTCAAAAAAATATTATTTCAATTGCTCTCTCATTCCTCCCATTTGTCTTCAAGTGAATTTTAAAAAAAAAAATTAAACCAATACCACGAAGGATTCTGCCAGTAATGAAGTGGTTTACATTACAAGGTTTCCAACTTTCATTGAGCAGTAATGTCAGTACAACAGGTTACGGTAAGGAAAAGAATCTTACTGAGATTTTGCTGGAAATGCACGAATGTTTCCCTACTCCAAACGGCCGATTGCATTCATTTATCAATTAGACGAGTTTAGCTTCAGCATACGTAATACGGGGTAGTGCTCAAAATATTCGAATTGTCCTCACCTCTTTAACCCATAAACGACGCGGTGGACGCTTTTTGTCCGATGACTGACAAGAAATTCTCCTCTGTAGGACAGAAGTGAAACTATTCATCCTCGGAATAAGGCTTGGAAAGGGGAGATCTTCGACAGTAGTATGACCCCGGATGAGTATTTTTCGTTTTTTAAAAGTTAAAGATGTCACACGGTTCCAAAAAGGATTAAGCATATCCTGTTCCGATCTGTTCCGATCTGTTCCGATCCGAAAGGAACCAATTTGGATTTGGGGTCACAACTTCCAGTTTGATCAGTCATGTTCCAAAACTTTTAGGAAGGAAAATGAATAGTCTCACATGCAAAAGATCCTACTACTTTCGTGGGATAAACAAGCATCTGCTACATCACCGTATCAAGTTTTCTTCAGATGCGCAATCGACATACCACATCAGAGCAGATAGATAATTTGAGTAGAAAATTAATCACTTGGAACTCAACTGGAATTAATCACTTTGAACTTCTTCCAAGGGAAGATAATTCGGAATCTCACAATATAGGTTGAGATAGAAAGTACATGGTTAAGATCAATACTTTAGAGTAGTTCAAAACTCTGCACATAATTCTTATCCAAGTCTACACGTCACAATGACCCATCGTGAGAGGGCCGACTAACATCCAACGTTGACCTAGCTAAGAATTTTCCCTCGGCACGAATTGCACACTTCATTCTTTACACCGAGCCCCTCCTTTCCTATCGTCCTGCGGGAATAAAAAAATCTACTGACAATCCTCTTGCAGGATTCTGATCCGGAGCAAGCCCTTCACAAATATAAGAAATTTCTGTTCATGTGAAGTATACAACCTCCCAGAGCGCTGGGAGCTCTGGGAGAGCCTCCTCAGTTCACCCTTCCATGGCCTAAACCAAAAGGACGTACAGGGCATATAAAATGCCGGGAATGTATCCCAAGATCGTGAGGATTACGCAAATCCAGAACTCAAGCTGTTAACAACCAAACAACCAAACAGCCACAGTATTAGTACATGCAGTTCAAAAGAATTATAAATAATAGTAGGTCAAGTACTAAAGCTTCTAAACACAATTTCGTCGTGATCGAAGCAACAAAGTAAACTCATACTCTAGAAATCCCCCAAACGTTCAAGCATATGAGTTCAAAGCCAGATATTCGTCAGATCCATGAATAATAATAGCTAGAACCCACAACCCACAAATTTTGACAAAAATCCAAGAACAGAGTTGAAATATCCCTTTGAAATCCATTGAAAACCACGAACATCACCACTTCCCATGGGCCTGAGCCAAACTTTCATGTCTTCGAATCTAGCTTAAAAGTCTACTAACACAATGCAGGCAAAAGACAACTGCCCCACTCCCCAGCTTCCAGAAAAATTACTTACCCCGCAAGAGTACCTCAGAAACACTCCCAAAGGAGGTAACAAGATAGCGAGCAAAATCTCGACAAACGTAGCGGCGGCCATGTTTCCAAAGCTGTATCCTCTCCCCCAAAACACACGCCGCTGAAGAGCTCAAGTCTAAGTTAGCAGCAGCAGCTCCAAAGCTTCGAGAACTCGCAACCAACTCAAACTTCAGCGCACAAGTGGCTCTCGATCAAGCAAAGCGAGGAGAGTGTAATCTTTACGGATCGGAGTGCAGGCCCTGCTGCCATTTGTATAGAGTGGTCGGTTGCTGGCAGCGTCTGTGCTTTAATCTATTCTATTCTATTGTCTCAATTTCCTAGATACCGTCCTCCTTATTCTGTGCTGTTTCGGCATCAACATCTGTTGCAAATGCGGCAATTGCTTCTTCGACGTCTATCCGGAGAACGGAAATCTATGTTTTCGGAAGGACCTACGGTTAAGGAAATGTACGATTTCGTGGAAACTGATCTTGGTTTTTTAAACAAGTGGGAAATCTACGTGGTGGTGGTTGTGCCTACGGCAGGCGACAATGCGGCATGAGATAATATCCAAGTGGAGGACTGGCATGACGCCACGTGGTGGGATTTGGCGGGAGTTTTTTTAATAGAAGAAACTGACCCTGCGACGTGTTGGCTAACGAGAGGTGGATTGCATGGCATAATTGTTGCCAGGCTTGAGGGGCATGGGAGGCAGGCAGGCAGCAATTTCGTAGTCCCTTCCGCATTCAAATTCAGGGTTGAATGCGCTTGCGCTGACTCATCAGCGGGGTGCCAGAGGGTGTGAGATAAAATGTCCCCATGTTGGTCATGCAAGAAATTTATTCGTTTTCCTTGGGGTGGTTGATAACAGCGTGGGGATTGAGTGTCCCTGTAATCCAGGTATCATCCCGGTTCTCAATACTGTTTATTCCAACCCCAAACGAGGCTGGTTTCAAATTTAACCATGCTAAGTTACCCGGTGTACTTTTTATGCATGATTTTTTGCCAATCGGCTACAGCCAAAAGATGTTGGATATTTTTAACCCTTAAAGGACGGATTGGTGACCATGGAAATACTCCTTTCGGGAACCGTGTGACATCATCTACTTTATAAAATCCAAAAATATTCATTGGAAGTCATACTATTGTAGAAGACCTACGCTTTTTTCACAATAGTCACAATTTTGTCCTACATAGAGAGATTCTTTGTCATCCATTGGACACAAAATGTCCGTGTTGACATTTTAAGGGTTACTAAAGGAAATTTTCATTTAGGGGGGTCAAAATAGCTAGAGTATTGTTGTATTTTAATAACATTAGCCAAATTTTACGGAGGTAGCACCTAGTTTTCATATAGATATTACCAAATATCACCAAATATCACATGAGTATTGAAGAAACCATTGGCTTCTTCTCTAAAATGAAAAAAAAGAAAAAGAAATTGATACTACCTTTGATACAAATGATTGTAGTAGTAACAGTCAATTGAAGTACCACCATTGTTAACTAATCTTGGAGGTTTCAATTTTTTTAACTTGAACTCATACTATAACAATGAGTGCCATTAGATGAATTTGAGGGCTCCAAGAGCCTGGAAGTATCTTGAGTTCCCAAGTTGTGGGAATCCGACACAACAGCAGTATGACATGGCTAGTCACTACCACGTTAGAAAATAATTTATTTTTTAATTTAAAAAAAATAAAATTTTAATTCAATTATAATTTTACCAATCCTTTTTAGAAATTGTGGAGAAATTTTTTTTAATTTTTTTCCAAAAATTCGGAAATTCAGCCCATTATGGGCTGGTTCCCAATTTCTGGCAACACAAGGAATAGTGCAGGGAACAACCCTGAAACAGGCTCTTGGATCCCTCAAATGTCCTCTTGGGAATGCAGAATGTCATAAGTGTATCATCAATATAGTTCAAGAACTTGGAATCTACTAGTAACTACAATTAGTAGTGGTTCAGAGTACAATTGGTGCAATTTCATAAATTCCAATGGAAGTTGGAAAATTGCTACAAGTAAAATTAATTTATATAACATTGCAAGTTCTACAAAAGTACAAGATCATGAAGTTTATTCTTTTTTGTAGTGTTGTACATATTAGATTCTTAAGTTATATATGCAATAACCATCACTTATGCAATCTGTTCATGTAGTAACTTGAGTGTTACAACACATGAATTAAAAATATCCTTCAATTGTTCAACAATTGGACAATTTGGGTTGGTGCCATTAGACATACCAATTTGGTATGCATTTTCTAAAGTTAAACTCATAACAATGCATTGTTGTCCACACACTAATAAAACGTTGTGACCCAAACAACATAAAATCAACAATTCTCTATTGTTCTTGGCAATAGTGGTCATGATTTGATTAATTTAATAGATTTATGCAAAGATCCTGATAGAGTTTTGTTGTTCTAGGTACTTCAAATTTTTTTGGACCAAATCAGCAAAAATTCAAATTTTTTCAAAAGCAACAATTTGATATTCATATATACACATGCATATTCAACCATGGTGTATTGGTTGATAAATTTGGTTTGCAAAAACAAGGTCTTGGATTCAAATCTTGGTGCCAATACATGATGAAGTGGTAGATCTTGCAATGTTGATGTGGTAGTTGACTATACTATTGACATGGCAATTTCTACAATGATGACATGCACTAGAAGAAAATTGTGATTGCCTCAACAAAATCTACATGATGTATTTGTTGAGGCAAACACAAAATCTGCGTTGGAAAATAGAAAAAATGCAGATTTTGCATTTGCCTCAATGAACACGCCTTGTAGATTTTGTTGAGGCAAATGTAGATTTCTTCTACTAATGGTAGTTAATTGATTTGCTAATATTGGAGTTCATGTAGTGCTAATTGTCCTAGTGACATGGCAATTTTTGTTGTTCTAACGTGGCAGTTGTCCATGTTGCTGACTTGGCAATTTTGTAGTAGTGATGTGACAAATAGATGTTTTGCTAACATGACATTTTTAAAAATTGAAAAGATGTTAAATAATAATAATTGTCTAAATTAACAAAATAGAACAATAGATTCAAGTGTAATTTGATTGGGACAATGTGACCAAAACAATAGAACTAAACAACACTTTTCATTTCCCATTTTGTTGTTTTGGTCGTAGGTTTTTCTAGTAGTGATAGGGCATTCCCAATTTTATTGTTACCTTTCTTTCTTTGTTCAATTACATTTAAGAACCAAGAATCTCCAGCTCAAATATATCCTTTGAAAATGAATATAATTATCCATCTAGTATCTCAAAAATCCAATTCACGTTTGAGATTGGTTTATACCAAGGATGGACTAAAGAACAAGCACTCCAAAGTACTCCATGTCTTTAGATGTGACTATGGGATGTAGGAGACCAAGACAAAAAAATTCATAACTAGGATTTTTTATTTCATTTGGAGGACCAAGCTCAAAAACAATAGTGATTGGAATCATGAATCTATTTACATTAATTAAAAAAATGAAACAAGTAAAATGTTCATAAAAAATCATTTATTCATCAAAATGCACATCCATCAATCCCAAATGGAGATATACTTTGCAAAGATTTTGTAGCATTTTAGCAATTTCACTCATTGTATAAAGGAGAATATATCCCCAAATATATCTTCTAATAAAACTGACATCTCTTTTTATCTAGAAATTCCTCAAAATAATATCTTGTAATGACAATTTGCATGGTCTTGGTGTACTAAGGCTAAGAGAGACCATATCCAGACTACATCTATTTATTATTAAATTCAACATTGTAATAACTAGTAGAAACTTATAGTTGTGGGGTTTTAGTTTGTCATGCTCTCCTAGAATTCCATTAGGCCTAGGTAGATAAGAAAAAGAGTGCCTGGAAACTGGTATAACAATATCTACTTTGGCCACAAAAGATTTCAAGTAGATTTCTCATCCACGAAGAATGGCATGAGCCTTGGCCAAGTATAGATCCAAATTGGGTCACAACCTACCTCTCAACCAATGATTACTTTGAGAATTCAAGAGTGCTGAAGCTTTGACTATAGTGCAAAGTATCCCCAATAATAACATCTCAAATGTTTAGTACATAGTAAACAATTTTGGGAGGATCTCAATTGAGTATACAAAGAAGCAAGCATACATCTATTATAATTTTTTTTGAAAAGTGGTTGTGATTTGAAGTATTCTTGGCAAATAAATAAAAACTCTATATTTGATGATTTGCTATTTTTTATATCTAATTTTTTAAAGGCAAGAAGGTAATTGTGCTTAAATCACAAATTCAATGCCCAAATATCATTCCTATGGTAAAAATTCATTTCTATTTGATGGAGTGTAAAAAGAATTTAGATGAGAGGCCTAGTTTAAAAAGTTATTTTCTCCAAAAGAATGCCAATAGTTTGGGTAGTTCAATCATCTCTTGCAAAATTCCTAATTTACTTTTGAAATTTGGAATATATGTTACTTACAAAATATAATATGATTTTTTAAAATAAATTTTAGAGCAAAAATCTCATCCTAATTTCCTCAAAAAAATCAAAACTCTACTATCCTTGCTGGGTGGGTTTGAAACAAAACATTTTTCTTTAAGTACAAAAATTATCTTGGAATTTGCGCTTCAAAAATTCTTGAAATTTTTTGCACACATTTCAAATGTTTATCTCTAAGTTTTTTAGCTTTTGGATTTAAAAAATTTCATTCTTGAGAAATCACCGAAAATTGATTACAACATTTCTAGTTTATTTCACTTCCTCATATTACAAGGTGATTTAGAGTTATTTGCTTCTAAAATTTTGCATGAGTGTACCTAACAAGATTTCATATTTTGGTGTAGTGCAAAATTTTACTACAATAGGGCTTGAAATTTTTTTTCACACTTTAGACATTATAATCTTTCAATCCATACCATTGAATGGACTAAAATTTTTCTACACATGTTCATAATACTCAAATAACTTTCATATAATTGATGTTCAATAAAAAAGATGATTTTTCAATTTTGGCTAATGCACTAAAACTTGGCAATTTTTGACAATTTCTCTTCAAAATCACTCTCGGTCCTTTGGGGTTAAGAAATAATTCAATATGTTATTAATATTAGTAGTTGTTAGCATCTTGAACTTTTTAAAAGATTATGGTAGTTATGAAATTTTGAAATCAAATTCTTTATGTATATAAAGTAGAAAAAAATCTACGAAAATTCATTGTATTTTCTTACATGTAAGAAAAAATCTTCCTTGTATTTTAGGAAATATGTTTGTCCCACAATTCGATTAGAGCTTACTTGTGCAATTATGTACTGGCAACATACATTTTAAATTTTGTTATGTGCGCTTTGGGTACATAGTGGCACAAATAGTCTCAATTGAATTATAGCACAAATAGGATGGTTTACCTTCACCTTCAAAAAATGATTGCCTTATGACTACATAGTTTAACTTCAAAATAGGGTTGATTCTACAAGACCCCTCCAAGTTTGAAAATTCAAAGTGAGGCAAACTTGACTCGGCAATCAACATCCGCCAACCACAATCTTAAATCTTTATGCAACTTTACAATTATAGAGAGCAAATATATTTATGATTCAAATTCTCATCCTGAAGACTAAACAACTTCATTTTGCATACAACTATTTCGAAATTGTGAATGCAACCTAAGTAAGATGAAATTTTGCACTCAACAACTAGGTGTACAAGAATTGTTGATAACCCTAAGTGGTGAGAGGCAAGTATTGAGGAGATAAGGTCTCAAGTCTCAATAGCTATTTAGAGGAGGGTTACTAGAACTCACATCAAAATATAGAACACAATGTCTATGGACATATGCTATAGCAAAGGGCATGCACAAGGATTTGTTGAATTGTTGTATGATATTGGCATACCACTCTAAGACGTTTACATGGCTTGGCAAAAAATCCTCTAGTTAGGCCTTCACCTCAAGAAGCAATTGCCTCATATTTGCAATTAATGTGCAACAAATGAAACCTAAAATCAAACAATGTCGATGCAATTTTGAATTCATGCATTGTTGGACTCCTAACAATTCATTTGATTTAAGTACAAAAAAATGATGGTGAGCATGACTCAATTTTTTTGAGGATGACAAAGGGTCACTAATCCAATGGTCACATATATATTGTATCTACTTAACTTGCTAACTTTGGATTAATATGAGACTCCTAATATTATCCTAATATTTGACTTGGTACTTGTAGGTGGATATCTTAACACCCCTCTCACTCACAACTCTTCCTCTGGCTTGAATGCTTAATGCTATCTTCTCTTCACTTGTTTTTCAAGATGTCAAGTTTTGCATCTTTTTTTGCTGAATTTGTTATTCTTCAAGAACACATGCAGACTCTATCTATTGTAAGATCTGAGACCCGTATCTTTTTGTTCTTGGTTTGTTTGAACTTTGAAGTGACATATTCATTGCTAAGAGAAATTCATAGTTGCAGTTGGAGATTTTGTTGGTAATCTTCTTCCTTGTGGCATTGCTAGTTTGTAAGGTTATGGTTGCGTTCTTAAATTTTTGTACAACTCATTTTTGTACATCACTTCTTTCCTTTGTCATCGATCATAGAATCATAGTCATTGTTGGTGTTTTGAGGCTAATGAAGATCTTGTTGATTTTGGTAGTCTATCTAAGGATAATTATTAGCCTTTATACTTTCTAGACCCTAATCAATGGTGGGATAGTTGACCTTTTAAAAAGAACCCTAGAGCTCCTAAGTTTAAACACAAGGTTTCTAGGAGAGTTTTATAGGTAGATGGTTAGTATTTCTTTGGTTGGATCAAGTATGAGCTCGATTCCAAGAAGTACAATCAACTGTGTTATATCTTTGGTATAATAAAAGGCAAGAATGCTGCACTTGCTTTATCTTTTTTCAATAAATGAGTACCGTAGTTGTAGGGCAAGGTTGATGGAAAAGAATTCAAAAAATAAATGGCAAAATTTTAGGAAAATTATTTTTTCAAAAAACAAAAAAAATTGGTGGAAGAAAGGATATTGGCAAAACAATTATTTTTTTTTGGCATTTATCAAACCTTATTTTCTAGAAAAAAATAAATTTTTGGTAGGGAGGTGTTGACCTTGCCCTATATTTATGGTAGTGAATGGAAGGGATTCATTTAGAAATTTGCTTGTTGTAATGAAGTTGGGACATCACTTATGTCAATGTCTCCTGACTTGATTCAGTCTCAAATAAAATGAGCTTGAATATTAATATGCTTCATTCTTTGATGCATGATTGGATTATTTACTAGCTTATGCAAGCTTGATTGTCGCTCATAAGAAGCATTGAGCAGATAGAGCTACAATTTAGTTCTTCAAGCATTCTTCTTAGATATATAGTGTCTTTGGTTGTATTGATAAAAACATTAAATTTTGCTTTTGTGGTTGAAAGCAAGATAGCATGTTGCAATTGACTTGTCTAATCAACTTTTGAATCACCAAACTTAATAATAGTTCATGAATTTGATCTTCTTGAATCAATGTCAATGTCCTAACCCTAGTCCATATCAATGAAATAATAGAGGCCAATATGTCCTTGTGAAGAAATATATATATAATTACTACCTAAACTAGTTTGATCCAAAGCCGTCATTGGAATTTGGATGTAAAAATGTATTCTCTTCATTTTTACATTGTTTAGATTAGTCATAAGATGTTAAACAATTTAGTTGGCATTTTGGGATCCAATTAGGTAATATGCAATATTAAGTAAGAGACACCTTACAATTGATTTGAAGGCTACAATAGGGTCAATTACTTTTTAGATGTAAGACCATCAAAATACAATTTTAGGTCCTTTATAGTGTAAATATGTTTGGAAATATTGTCATCATTTTAGGTTTGTGTATAAAATGGCCATTATAGATGTGTTTTTTTGTTAGTTTTGGAGATGACCAAATGGCACTTATTAGCTCTAGAGTGGATCACTACAAGTATTTCCTAAAAAGCTTATACTTTGCATGAAAAATATAATTTGACTTTCTATTGCTTAATGGGGAATTTTTTTAAATGGTATTTCTTAATCTTTCAAGGGATCAAATCATAAATTTTTGACACAATATGATGTTTTTCAATCTTGGTGGGAAACCTCTACTCTAAAGGCAATGATTTTGTATCATAGAGCACTTGACTATATAGCAAGAGGCTTAATGGAAATATTTATTGGATTAAATGATGTTTTGCTTGAAATTTTGAGTACAAAGTTCATTTTGTAAATGTCAATATTTTCTTATTTTGATTTTTGGATCTCAAGCTAATGGATTTCAATTATCCTTTGATTTTTCGGAAAATTCTTGTCATTTGAAATTCCTTTCTAACTTATTCTTTCAATTTTTTGCCCCTATTTTTTTGAAGATATATTCATTGCAAAGACTATGAATATCAATATTGGACAAATTGTCATATAGGATGATATACCTTCTCAATATTCATTAAAATAATTATAGACAATTTATTACAATTTGCACCTTATACTTCTATCAAATTGTATCAAGCTAGGGTGACAATATAAATAGACCAAATAATGTCATTTGGAATTTCATTAATTTAAAAATAATTCTCTATCTTAGTTCTAGTAAGATCCAGTCTTTATTTTATTTTTTATTTTTTGGTGAAGATGAAATCACCAAATTGGATGAAAAAAGTATGAATAGAATTGAAAAGTCATTTTTGGTCCACAATTTTGAGAAATAGATGGTTGAACCAAATTTTAGATGGTTATGAATTTATGATACATACACTTCCTAAAATATTTATGGAATTTTCAGGTTACAATTTATATCCATTTGGATTTTCACATTTTCATTCTTATACATTTTTTTGCAAAATCTAGAAGCACTCTTGAATTCAAAATCCAATTTTGGCAAAATAAAGAAAATAATATTGAGTTCATAATATGTAATTTAATAATTTAAAAAAATCATTAAAAATTTCTAAATATATATGTAAAACTTCAAGAAACTTATAAATTAGAATCCTCCCCTTGACATTATTATTTTCCTACTAATTTCAAAATTAGCGATTTTAACAAATGTCTCCATTGTCCATCTTTTTTACTCTAAATTAATTCATATCCAAAGTAAATCTCTATATAGATATAAAATAATCATCCCTCTATTGATACTTACTGTATTTCAATCATATTCTTGAAATCCATGTTTCTATCCATTTTCAATAAGAATAAGATTCATTCTATGCATTTGTAGGTTGAGAAGCAAAATGTAAGTAAATGAAAAAGATTTGCTCAATTTTGATAGTTAGCAATATTAACACTTCCATCTTTTTTGTTGATTTTGCCCAAATTTGCAATACAATACAACATATGTTGGATATAAGATGGAGTAGACAACTTTTTTTTGTTTTATCTCTTTTGCAATTCTATCCATTAGGATCATATAAATATATGTCTATATTTCAACTAATTTTTAGAGCCTACCTTGTTAAGTATCCCTAGGATTATAATGTTCAAAGTTGTATAAAGAACTTTTCCAAATCCTTCCAAAAAGTTAGGTTCAACTTTGAGATGTTTTCACAAAAAATTCATCTTTTGCAAATCAAAGAAAATTTAGTTGAGAATCCATCGAGAAAAAATCAATATAACTGAATTTGATCTTTATTATTTTAATATGTTGTAACATGAAAGGATGTATAAAATGATGGACAAAACTAAATTGAATAGAAACATAATATGGAATCAAAACATGCCAATCCTAGTGATGGAAATGTTGTACCAAATTATTTAATCCTTTTATAGATATCAACTTTTGCAAATTATGAAGATTGAGTTAAAAAAAAGAATTTCATATATTATATTTCTTGAAGATTCAATAGTTGCCCCCAAAACAAAACTTATCCTACTTTTTTACCTTGCTAATTATAACAAAACAAATGAAACCATTCTTTGTATATGCGGATTCATTTTTGAAGAGGTTAATTTTTTTAATTTTGTAGAAGATGTGTCTTTTAGTTAATCAAAATTTTTAGAGGAGGTTAGAAATTAAAATAAATATCTAACTACAACTTATTTCCTTTTCAAATTGGTTTATTCAAAATCTAAAAGAACACTCCACTCTTTACTAAAGTTTCAAGAAATGTCATAAAAGACCATGTCTAATGGAATTAAGGTGTAATTGTAAGGTTTTGTACTAGGTATACAACAATTAATATATTCATCAATTGGACTCCACATCCTTAATCCAACCAAAACCTGACTGGAGAAATCACATTGTATACTATGAATACAATTGTAGATAGGACTTGGAAATTGGGATTTAGAAACCAAAGTTTATTAATTGGAACCCACATCCCTACTCCAACTAAACCCTAACCATGTTATGTAGTGTGAATATGGTTGTAGATAGGATTCAAAAACTAGAGTCAATGCCCTAGTCTTTGTCCAAAAGACAAAGCCAACCCTCACTCCAACCAAACCCTAACCACATTGTGTAGTGTGAATGAAGTTGTAGATAGGATTCAAAAACCAAAGTCAATGCACTAGTCTTTGTCCAAAGGAAAGAGCCAACAACTACAAAAAAGTATTTTGTATAAACAAAGTTTTTATTTCACATAACTTATTTGTGTTAAAATTATGTTTGATAATGGCAAATTCTATAAGGTCAATAGGTGCCTCACTCTTAAACAATCAAGTAAAGCAATCTTTCTTAATAACCTTTGATTTACTTTGTCATTATCTAGTCTATAAACCCTAAATCCTAAATAGGAGGTTATCCAAATCTTATACCCCCTCCACTTTGCCCTTGGCAAAAGTATTCTTCTAACTTGTTCACAATTCAAGACTTGTGCTCTAAAAATAGAATCTATTTGGATAACATGATTTGAAGTTTCTATTAGAAAAACTAACGTATGTATATCTCAAACTATCCTTGTACATTTCAAGATCCATAAGAAGCAATATACAAGCAAATGGACAACTTTAGGAGGAACAATAAGGTATTAATGAATTTCTCAAGTGAATCTAACATCCAATTAATGTGAACCGCAAAAAATTATTCACATTATCAAAACAATTCCCAAGCATTAGGTTAAATTAAAAGAAAGTATACCACAAACCATTCCGCCTTTCACAGCCACCCTAACTTCGGCGTTCTTTCTTGGCGACACAATCAACAAGGCCAATTGAATGGCAATATCATAATGGACCCAATCATAAGATCCTAAACCTCAACCTCTGGATTATCATAATGGACCCAATCATCACGAAAAATGACCATCAACTAAGCCGGTTCTATAATCATGTTTGTTTTTTTCTGAAAATAGTCCAAACATGGAAAAACAAACAATGGGGGTATTGTGTACGAGCAGGAGTTCAGCTCCCGTCTCACTGAGTTGACTAAGCGTCTCTGCAGAGAAGAAGCACTTACTATCCGTAAATTTCAGAATTTGACTACATGCAGAAAATTTTGAATTTAAACGAAATTTTTTTGCTAAGATACGTCCATGTAATCGTAGCAAAAAAATGTGCTTCATGTTTGCTTCTGAATGCATTGTATGGAGATTGATAGCTCTTCACTTTACCATTACAGTCGATCGTTTCACTTAGTTCTGTGTTGGCTCTGGATCCACCCAGCGACCGTGCTCCTTGATGAGGAAAATCAGCTCGTCGGTCGCTTTCTCCATGGCGATTCCTCTCCTAACCACTTCCTGCAAATTAGAGCATTCATCAGTTGAGAGCTCGACCCCAAGTCAAGTGATGAACGTAAGCAAGTGCGCAATCAAAATCGAAATACACTCCACCCTCTCTGATTGAACACTCTGTAATTGCACATTCCATATCTATCCCAAGAACCTCTCATGCTGTGAAAATATGATTGGACAAGGTCCACATGCTAGATTAAAAACACATGCCAGAGTGCATTTACAAGACCATTTATCCCAACGAGATTGCAATTGGAGAGGTTAGAGGATCATACTTTGCCGACATAGAGGTCAATCTTGCCCGGGGCACCCCCCACGTATCCAAAGTCAGCATCAGCCATTTCTCCTGGACCGTTCACAATGCAGCCCATGATAGCAATCTGCAAAAGAAAAACGTCACAACTGTAAAGAATATAACGAATTTGCCATGTCGTTGCGATTGCAAGAAACTCAATGTTTGCGAGAAAAAGACTGGCAAGGATGGATCCCCAGATTATGATGAGCAGGTATGAAAATTCGCCAAAATGAAAATAAAAATTATTGAGTGCAGTCGGAATCCTCGTACCGAGACACCAGGCAAGTGGTCAGTCTTCTCCCTAATTTCTGCGCTAATCTCCTGAAGATCGAAAAGTGTCCTTCCGCAAGATGGGCACGAGACGTATTCCTGATTCCAACGGAAAATCACATAAGTTACAGATTGCTGAGAACACAGCACCATTAATCTACTAGTGATATTAGTTTTTATAATTCGCAGATCTAGTATCAAGAAAGACTCGTGTTTAAATCCATATCCTACAGAGCTTCATCAATATCTAGGTTGACAGTAGGAATGAACAATTGAGCACCCAGAATTACCAGATAATGTGAATATTATATAAGTTAATCAGGTTTCGTAAATTGCAGTAGAACGCAGTCATCAAGTTCAGGGATCTGATGAAAAGACAAGGTTTGAGGAACTTACTGTCTTTGTATTCCGCATTCGGCATCCCTGAAGCATGCCAAATGATGTGTTTCTAAGGAAATCGAAGTCCTGATCAGCAGCCTCCAATAAAACGCCATCTCCTAGGCCATCCACGAGCATAGCGCCGGCTTCACTGCCGGCCTTGATGACCAATGCGTCTCTGCAGAATGTAGGATTATTTGGAAAGCTGTTGTAATCTTCCGTAAGATTTATCTCAAAATTGATAGAAGATCCATTGATGCAAATTAGCACTCAAGACCAATATGATTGCAATAACTGTGGGATTACTGGGCCACAAATACACAATGGTTTACAAAATCTTCAAATTACAAAGATTTCTTCCACATCCAAAGATATTCTGTTGTGGTGTAAAGCAACTCTTTCGTAATTGGTAGTACCCAAGGTAATTACAATTCTTGGTGTAGTTAAAATTCCCGAAAATAAATTATCTGGAATACCTGTCGCTGGCTGCAGGGAATTTAAGATGATGAATCACGGGGAAGTTCAGCTCATTGGTCTGCAAATATTCAAACAACCTGCCAAAGTTCCAGATAAATTGATGGTAAATGCGTGAGTCAAGTGCTGGGCGAATCCACAACCAATATGTCCTCAACCAAAGCATCCCCAGCATCCCTAGTTACAATCCGATTCATAACACTGAAAATCACTAACAAAAGTTGATTAGTTAGCACCACAAGGACACTGAAATATGTTTCAGAGATAAATATGGATATAAGACCAACCTCCGTGAAGCGTGTACACGGCTTGACTTCTCATCACCTTCAGGAAGATATTGTAACAACATGATAAGATCCAATTTTTTCAGCAATTCAAGTTTCTCTTCAGGTTCATCTCCACGAAGAGTCACTGCAAGACGAGTGCCTGAAAACATAAAATATACTTTAGCAACGAAACATGCCAATTGATAAGACTGAACTTTAGTATTTGGACGTCAAAAAACTCTGCTTGGTATTGATATTGATCACGTGACACAGATTGACGTGGTCAAATATTACTTGCAAGAAGATGCGGCATACTGTAAACACATCACAACTGTGATCACCAGGTTCATCTCATGACACTAATTTGATGTAAAAGTAGAAAAATAAAGCTTATTGGGGTACCTGTGGGCAGTTCCTTGTGGGCTCCAGAAGAAATTTCATCAAGAGTAGCAAGAGCAATAGCATGTTCAAGAGGATTAGCAAGCTGCTCACTTAAAGGAGTCAGAACTCCCATACCAACGTCTGTCAATCTCTTTACTGCAAGTCTCTGCATCACGAACAGACCATGGAGCGAGTGAGAGAGGATCCCATTACACGGTGGCATTGTCAACAAATCATTCACAACTCTTTGACAGCACACTAGTCTGAAGATCATAATGAAGAGTTACTTCACTTACCGATGCTTTGTCTTCAGCAGCTGGCAGTTTATTCAAAAGTATCGTGTCCACGGTAGCCAAATCCTGCACCCAAAGACAAAAATATTTCAAGACCAAATATCCTAACTCATATCGGTGGTGGTAGAGAAATCCAACAACTCATAAACTCTCTGCATGAAACTAATGAACAGGGGTCACAAACTGCTTGAATATAGCTTCCTATGGTGATATCAAAGAGGACGTTCAGAATTGCAGTGCAACTTCATCCAAGAGGTCGGCAGAGTGTAAGATTCCTTAAAACCAAACAGGTCGAACACATCTACGCAATGCACAATTGAACTGTAAATTTTAAACATTCTCCCTGATAATCATCGAACACTGACAAAAGGAGCACTTACGAGTGAGTGAAGCGCTACACTTTCATATACCGATTGCACAAGACAATAAGGCAATAATCTATGGAAACTTTGCGGAATTGAAACAAGTTACAACATTCCACGTTCGACCTAGGACCACCAAAATAAGCATCTGCTAAGACTGACAATGTGAACAGCGGCACACCTTGTAAGGCATGCCGATGATCAACTTCGTAGCCAAGTTTCTGTATAGGGTTTCTGGACTCTGCACAGGAGAACAACCACTAAAATGAGAAACAAAAAGATTCACATCTCGAATAAGTCATTGACAACAGATAAGACGTGCATGAAAACAATCAAATCCAGACGACCTAAATTTACTAAAAAATCTCCATGTTTCATCCATATCACTGCCAGACTTCATGTTGAACAGCAAATCATTAATGATCTACATCGCAGCAGATACAGACGCTCCCCACAATAAACGGGACGATGACAAGCCGAGATAGCATACCTTCAACTGATCCAAAGCAACTGACATCAGAACAGAGCCATCACGGTGCAGCACGTTCCTGTAGTCTACCAAATCCCCCTGCCCACAGTCAAACCATCAGATTGCTTAAAAGCAGAAGTACAAGTCAAAAAAAATACGCATTCTGGATGGTAAGGCATTAAAACTCACGATTTTCCACTCTTGAGTGGCAAATTTACCCTCTGCAAAGATAAAATAAAACAAAACAAGTATCGCAATATATGAGACGAAAACCTTTTGAGACCATAATTAAGCAAAATCCCCTCGACATGCTAGGGCGGCGCAGACAAGAACATCCACAGCTGAATTGGCACATCCGCGCAAAAGGTTTAACTAACCTCCTTCTGTAGTGGAAGTTGACCAGTCCTCCGTTGAAAGTCGAAGTATCGCCGGTACTTCTCTTGAAATTCAGCCTGAAAATAACACACATTGCCATTTAACTAAATTCACAAGACATCGCAATCTAGAGTATTATAGGTTCCATATGAAAACGAAAATACATTGACGGTTCAACTTTCAGGATGCGACCGTCAGAGTCAGAAGGGTAACTTTACATCCAGGTTAAAATGCAAAAAATTGACGACCGACTTTGAATAGTTGAAACAATTTAAGCTTGGCAATGCGGACTTATAGAAAAGGGATTGGAAAGTCCGAGAGAACTTCATTGCATCCAACTTGTCAGACACGTGACTCCAATACATCTGTTGCAGACTCACCACTCCTTTCTGCTCTGCAGATATCTTCATGCCAAGGTTTGCAAGCTTTGTGCAAGGATCGATTTCCTGTTCAGGAGCTTCGGTCAAGGAAACACGAATAGTGTCACCAAGACCATCCTGCAGGACAAACATAAGTCAGCAACTACAGTAAAGAAGCACTTACAACACATGCTGCAGAAGAGCTGACACAAACTCGAGAGTTCAGCACAGTTTGAATCTGTATAGGATTGAATCTACATTAGTTCAACACAGACGACCAAAAGTATAATCATAAAAGGAAAGCCGAACCTGAAGTAAGGCACCAATGCCGATCGCTGACTTCATACGACCATCTTCTCCCTCACCAGCCTCAGTGACACCTAGATGTAATGGGTAGTCCCAGTTGTTCAAATACATCTCTGACACGAGAAGACGATATGCTGAAACCATTATGACCGGGTTGCTTGCTTTCATGGAAAATACGAAGTTATGATAATCATGTTTGCGGCAAATTCGAGCAAACTCAAAGGCAGACTCGACCTGCGGCAGCCATATTTGACACGTTATTTAGGATGATGTAGATCAATTTTCAACAAAACCTGACTGAAATGGAGAAAGATCCAGATACTTATTCATAAAAGAAAATCACAGGGTTACTAGACCAATAAAAACTACTATCCTCAATGAGGATCATATCAAAAATAGAATCCAATAAAAACAGGTCTGCGAAACTGACCATGCCTCTTGGAGAGTCTCCGTAGTAGCTCATAATACGATCAGACAGACTTCCATGGTTGGTCCCTATGCGCATAGCCCTTCCATACTTCTTACACTTTTCTACTAGAGGGGTAAACACCTGATGCAGAGAAACCCCAATCAAGGTGATTAGCCATCACCTCAGCAGTATAGCATTCATACCTCCTCACATACGATACAGCAGATTTACTCATCACCGGCACTATCGATCCTTACATACCTCTTCGATATGGCGTAGCTCCTCCTCATAGTCGGCTTCTGTGTACACCAATTTCTCAAACTGCGCACGCCGATCAGCTGCGAGACAGCGAGAGTTTGCCACAGTAACAATGTGTGTGAGAGCAATCATGAAGTAGCTAAGTTAAGCTAAACAAAATGACATACCAACAGACCTTACCAACTTTAGGGTTCAGTAATAGGAGCTTCGCCTTTCTTGTGTAGCCCTCAGGAAGATCTTTGACTATCAAGCCGCCCCAATCTGACCTTTATCATACTGATTACTAAGAAATAATAGGCAGCATCGAGCATAAAAGAACGTTCTTGGCGTGCAAACAATAGAAAGATAATTCACCGGCACATGTGCTCACCAAAGTTGCCAGGGTTGATACGAATCTTGTCAAAGCACTCGGCAACAGTCATTGCAATTGGGGGCGCAAAATGAATATCGGCAACGAGAGGTATATTGTACCTGTAACTCTCAACAAGGTCAATGCCACGTCACTAACATATTTGTAGGTTCCGAGCATGGCTGTGGACTAATAAAGTCGCTTGATCTTCTCAATGTCTAACTAATAATAAATGCATTACAAGAAAATGCCTCGGCACAGGATCATCAACAGATATAATGATTTGAAGGCATAGAGGAAGAATTTGTGAGCAACTTCGATGACCGAGGAAAAGATAGCTGGGCAATACCCTTTCTGCACAAGAGTATTCTTGATATCATAACAAGCATTCGCCTCTTTCCTCCCTTGAACCGTAATCCGTACAATATCACATCCTTTGTCCGCAATCCTCATCACCTGAGAGGCTCACGGCCAAACAGGTTGTCACGTTAGGGTACGCTGCGAACCTACGACTGCTTGCCATTCTGCATGTTTCTAGTTGAAATTTACTGAATAACATTCAGACGGACAGACCTGCTCCACAGTGCCCTTGACGTCCTTTGTGTCTGTGGTGGTCATGGTTTGCACTCGGATGGGGTGTTCACTGCCCACGGTTACCCCACCAACGTTCACGGTCCTCGTCTTCCTCCTCACAGGCTTGTGAATTGCTTCGCAATACTTCTGCCGAGGCACTGTTTACACGCGACAATGTCATCACAAGCGGTTCAAGTAAATGCAACAGAGACTAAAAAGTCAGCCTTGCGTGACAGGGTTCCTACATCTCCTCGCCTTAGTACCCCTGGGCCCATGATAGTATCATGAAAGTTACCGAGGTTCTCAATGATCTTCCAGGAATTCAGAACATGCCTTCACTCTCTATATGTAGCCAAACTGCTTTCCTGTCCTAATCGAGTAAAAGCGTACACCCTAAAAATAATTTCATCATAACTAGCCTCATCATTCCACAAGCAGCATTCGGATGCGGATTGCGCAATCACGATTCCCATCCAATGCAGATTCGTAGGCTTCCTCATCGAGATTCAGTACAGTTGCATTCCAGAGACAAAAAATTGGCGAGAATTTTCTTCCAATTCAACCACGAAAAGCCAGTGCACATTTGCCAGCATCGGGCGAAGTCGAAAAAGAGTGCAGGAAAAAAAAAGAGATGGGATTAATTCAGCGAGAATACTACCAGCAACATCGAAACACACAGTCATTAATTTCCAATATACTTCGCAGAGCAACGCGCGGAATGCACATGTGATACATAAAATATAAAGACCCAAATTATCACCTAAAAGCTGGCTGCCTTCAGACGCGGGCTCCATCTCCACCAATTCAGGCGCCATATTGCGCACGCCAGCCACACGAACCCTCTGTCCCCGCCTCTTCTGCGCCTTCACCGCCCCTTTCAATTCCACCACTGCACCTGGATGCAAACTTCCAGACAAGGAATCCATCTTCTTCAAGCTCGAAAACGAGCTCGGAATGCTGGTCGACATCGCCACATTCGTCATTCCAGCCATGGCTCCAAATCTCCAAGGCCTCACCTTCCGCTCACTGCATCAATCTCCTCGCAACAATCTCCACAGCAAAATTCCCACTCCCACTTCCACCGCCTCTACCACCAAGAACACACGCCAAACTTCTACAGCAAAGGTCCCCGATAACCGTGCAAAAGCAAAGTAGCGGAATAGAAGGAACCCAAAAGAAGGAGCGTTACCAGAACTATGCAAAAGGGTCAAATGCAAGCGAAAGCTTGTCGTCAGCAAGAAAGGACGATTGATTAGAAACAAGCTAGGCGCCTGAAAAGCTACGGAGACTGGACGACACGAAAACTGACTGGACTCCGCGTGCGAGGAGATTGCCGCTTGCCTCCACAATTCAATTCCCAGTGAAGGAGGCTCTAAGCTTCCTACAAGTTGTAGAGAAGAACGTCGTGCAATCGTCGTCTCTTCAGCTGAAAAGAACGACGACGACAATAAAGAATGAGAGAGAGAAAGGGAGAGAAAGAGAAGGCAGATGGAATCATGCAGTTGCTGCTGCTGCAATTGGATGGGAGGCTTCATTCAAGCAAAGCTGCTGCAATTCAAAGAGGATATCATACGTTGTGGGATGCGCTTGGCACCGCATTATCATATGCCGGGTACATTCCTTATATCCAATAGCCCCGCCCATTCCCGATGATACCCGGACGCAGACCAGAGTTCTGGTATGGTAAGGTAAGGTAGAACAACCCAATGTTGTCAGGCACCCAATTCTAACATTTATTGGACCAGCCCATTTGTATCATTCACCCACCCATTAAGTTTCCCACAATCTGAACAACCCTACAGCATCATGAGTTCATGACAATGCACTTGGGGGAAGAAACACGTCAGCATGTAGTTTAGCATGGGCCTATCCACACTTTTGCTAATTCAATCCCAACAAACTTTGAAAAATCATAGAAAATTCAGTTCTTGTTGAAATATCTTCATTCTACTTGCAAATGACTTTTCCCAAATTTTCCAATCTCTAAACGATTCCACAATTCTACAATCTACCAAACGTTCCCCACCACTTGTTCCCACAATCTACCAAGGTTTCCCCATTGGAGGAGCGTCACCTTTCCTTGACAAGTCCTGTAAAAATACAAGACTTGAAAAATAGCTTCTCCAAGGTACCTAGATAGCAAGTCTGGGTGGTCCCAGGGTGATCTACTTTACGTGCATCCATTATCAATACTACCCTACATGAAGGTCAAATTTAGACATATATTAAGTCAATATTTTTTGAAATGTCCCAGGTTTTGAAATATTGTAAGTGAATTGTCTAAAATCTTGAAAAAAAAATCATTCTATATTAGCCAACTTTTTGGAATATTTTAAAATTTTATAAGAAATTTCAAAGAATACCATTTTCAAGTGTAAAACCCTAAACTATTTATTCCATGATTCTCATGAATTTGAAAAGACAAACAAATGAGAAAAGACATTAGCAATAAAACCAAATCAATTAAGAAAATAAGAAAAGTTGTTTCAACCCAAAGAAGAAGACTTGTGGTAGACGAAATTGTAGAACATGATTTCAACTTGTTAACAATATTGAACATTAGAAAGTAAAGTATTCAGCAATTTGTTGCCAAATATGACCTTCATATATAATGATTGCAATGGGACATATTTTTTATTGTGGAATATAAATTAATTTTATTCAATTTTATTGGTAAGTGAAAGAAGATTCCAATTCACTTTAGCATGCATTACTTGGACATGCACCATATGTATGAGTTATGAAACTTCAAAGTATTATGAATAGGTATATCAAAAGTGACAGTAGGCTCTTTTAGGCTCTTGTATTTTAATTGGGTAGATTTTGTGTTATCAATATCTACTTTTCAATGTTGCTTTTGAGTTCAAATGTAGGTGTTACATTTTTGTCAATGATGATAATAGATGCACATACTTTAGCATAGGGTTGGTACAAACCAATATTGCAAAAAAGTATGTTGAAGATGCATGAACATAGAAAATCAAGGATAGAATGAGAAGTGATAAATATCAATCTAATATCTGAAAGGAACAACAATCTAAGATTTTCATGTAGAAATATCTCATACCTCAACAATACTTGTTCACTCCAAGACTGTAGTAAGGGACAACTCCAATTTAGTGGTATCTCATTTTAGTGGAATCCATATTTGATAGAGAGAAATTAACTCCAACCATGTATTATGATTAGCATGCATTATGAGTTTGTTCATTTAAGGTCCCATGAGTGACTCAAAAAAATTGTACAAGTTACACTTAAATGACATACCTTCATTAATAGGAAGATTTAGTTTTACCTATTGTAGGGTACTTTGAAGAGGTTAATGAAAACTAGAGAGTGGTTTGTTTTGGGAGGTGGAGGATATGGTAGAGTGTGTATAGGAAAGTAGAGGTATGGAGTGAATTTGGAGGGGTATTTTTATTGGAGCTTTGTAAAAAATGATAATGTTTGATTGTTTTGCAATTTTTGTTTGAACAATGAAATACAGGTAATATATGTGATTGCAATGTTGTTGATATTAGTGAATGGTGGTGGAAGCTTCTTTGGGAAGTTTAAGTTGTTGGTAAAGTGTATTTATATCCAAGTATTTAGTTGTTGTAGATTACAAAGGGGCAAAGAATGGATGGATATTCTGTAGGCCCAAAAAGATGGTGGGGGACTTGGGTCATATATTGATGATATCTAAATTTGAAGAGGTGTGTGATTTGAGCATCACATATGATGGAAGTTGTCTAGAATTTATTTGAAAGGACATTGTCAATGTTAGGATTATTTATTCATTTGATAATATTGGGAAGTTGTTGAGTGAGAAATTAATGCCAAGGTTGTGATGTCTTGTTTTTCTAAATACAATTGTAGAAAACGAATGGGTTCGTTATATGGTATATATTCTATGGAAGGCCAATCATCTTTGTGAAGAAAATATGGTATGGAATGTATGTATTCATGATCTTATTGAGGTAGTCTATGTTGTTTTGTATTTCCTTCTACTATCGAAGAGTTTGTTTTTTTGTTCTTAGAGATGTTATTGTGTGCTTGAACTTTTATAGAGCAAAGAAATAATTGATTGAAGTATGGATTTGTTTGGGTAATTATTTTGGGATGTGGGATTGACAATGTGTGTGAAGATTAGGTATATGGATTTTATATTTTCTATATGGTAGGTTGTATTAGATGTTGGGTTTCCAAAATTTGAGTAGTATGGGTGGAAACAAGAAATACTTGTCCTATTTTTTGTCTCCTTGGTTTTGGATGGGTGTTTTTTTAGCTAGAACTTTTGTAGTTTACATTCGAAGTACGTGAACTTTGAAATGAAGGTACATGTAAATTGTAGACATTGAATAGTTTTTTGCATTTTTGGAAAATTTGTTTACTACATTTAAAGAGTCCCTAATTGGATGCCTAATTCTAGCATTTGGAGAGATTTCATCCTATTTTTTACTTGAAAATGTAAATTTGAAGTCGGAAATTGAAGTAAGAAGTGTTGTGCTAAGATTACACACAATGACACAATAAGGTTTTATGCAAATTTTGACATGTGTCATGCATATGGGCTCAAAGTTTGTGTCCTCTGTTTAAAGACAAGAGTGAGAAAAAAATTCCTTTCAAAAGTATTTGGTGCCATTTAAGCAGGTTGAATTGTTGAAAAGTGGCCATTTTTAATTCATATTTAAGATTTTTTTTCTAAAATTACTAAAAATCAAAATGTTCATATACACATTTTCTATTAATTTCAGGTCCTTTAATTCCATAGTAGTCCGCCATAATCAATAGCAGTGCATGGTAATGTAAAGAGGGCCCACAGTTTTTCATAATTCATTTTAAATGATTTTTTAATTTTATTTTTAAATGATTTTCAATGATTTAAAAAAGAAAATTATGATTTTACTACACTGCTTTGATATAGTACCCATAGTAATGGTAACAATGGTAGTCCTATGGCCCAAAATAGCATTTTGAGACAAAACATTTAAGTGTTTCTTGCAATGACCCATATTTGTATTGCCATGATTTCAACACATAGACCAAAGAGTCTTTTAGAGAGTTCAATTAAGTGTGTTGGATTGTGTACATGTATTCTATAGACCATGGTTCTAGGAAGCCAATTGTTGTAATTAGGAGGGCTTCAGTTGGAGGAATGAATGAATTGTTTGTGTAGTAAGAGTAGGGTGGGGTGAATTTGAAGGTTGGATTTGTGTTAAATGTTGGTAGGTATGGAATGATAGTGTTGGAGATGTGTCTAAGGGGATAGGACAAATCATTATTTTAGTCTACTTAGAGTATATGTTTACCTTAGTATATGTAGATGAGGGTGTTGAATTTGTAATTCTATTGTACTTCTATAGAAGTGGGCGATGAAGGTGATTATACTAGGAAAGAGTTGGTGGTGAAGGATGTATAGTATATACAATACATGTTTTTCTTTTAATGGTGTGGTAAGTTTGTAGGTTCTATATCTATGATGGAGTGCGCATTAAAATAGGCTAGTATATAAGTGATTGGGAATTTAGAAGTATTTGGTAGTTTTTTGTTGTACCATTTGGAGTTTAGAAGGATGAGGATCATGAGGGTTGTTTGGTTGTTTTGAGCTGCTAGTTTTGCCTAGTGGATGAATTGATTAGGGTTCTAAGTTGGTGATGGGTGTCCATGTCCATTGCTTATCCATTTGTATGAGTAGGTGGATCCTAGGGGACCAAATATTTTGCCATGTGAGTGGGAGGAATAGAAGTGTTTTAGTTGTATGGCACTCATGAGAGGTGAAGAGAAATAAGAATGTGTGATTTGGAAGTAGTGAAAGATGTGGTATAGAGTATTTTCTAGTAGTGTAATTTTGGTATTGGGTGTGTGTACGATTGAGTGAACCACTTTTTAAGTCACAATGTTATTTTTAGTATGACCATTGCATTGAAAGGGACATTGTAGATAATTTACTACACCATTGTAGCTATAAATTTGAGAATACATTTTCAACTTGAATGCAAAGACAACAATCTTATTATTTAGAAGGTATCTTCTTTAAATAACGGGCTACAAACATTTAAAGTTGCAGTATGAATTTTGAAAATTCCATATAGCATTGTATAAGAGTCTTTCTAATGAAGTTAACATTTTTGTAATTGTTCATCATATGTTGTAATGTGAATTGCATTAGATGAAATTTGAGGGCATGAAGAGGCTGCGAGTTATTTTGAGTTCCCAAGTTGTAGGAACTCACCACATCACCAATATGACGTGGCACAGTTACTGCCACATCAGAAAATAAATTCTATTTTAATTATTTTAATTCTTATTTTTAAAGAAAATGTTTTTTAATTCAGTTTTGAGTTTATTCATACTTTTTTAAAATTTGGGGGAAATTTTTTTTTTAAAAAAAGTTCCAAAATTTTGAAAATTTAGCTCCCAATTTCTTGTAGCACAAAGAACAGTGGAGGGAACAACCTTGAAACGGGCTCTTGAAGCCCTCAATTGTCCTCTAATGAGGTGTCTAGAAATTATATTGTTTTATTTTATATTGATCTTAAAATAGTAGTTATGAACTTTCAAAGGAGAAAAATTGAGTTATATTTTCAAAAGTCCATAGAACTGTTAAAACATTGTGTTTTTCCTATTTTTTTTTAATCCTAAGTGATACTAGAATTTGCACATGGGCTTCAAATCAACAATGAAGATTGGATCAATTCCAAGCTATTGGCATTTTCTAGATTTAGGGTACATGATGGGTGGATGATGTCACCATGCATTTTTGGCAAGGTTCATTGTAGGGTTCTAAAAGGATCCTCTCAATGCTTACCCTTCATTGCCATGTGTCTCTCTCTAGATTATTGTGTTCACTTTCTTTGTGCAAAGTTTTTTGGACTAGCCTTGTAATGAGTTATATAGATATAAACTTTTGCCAATTATAGTCCACTCAATCGTGCACATGCTCTGTTATCCCTACCTTTTACTTATTATTTTCAAAGAGCACCACTAATTGTTGTTAATCTTTTGAGGATGACATATTTATGATTTTTAAATAGTTTGTTTTGATTGGTCATATTGTTAAGAGTATAAATTACATATTAAAAAAAACACTTTACAACAATAGAGTGAGTGAAAAAAATAGCATGTGCCGGCTCAATCTTGTTTTTCTTTGAACACATAAAAATCCCTATGTTAACACTTCAAAATTGCTAAAAAAAACATGAGGCCAAAGATTTAGGTCTCACTTTCGTCTTTAAAGGGTTAACATTTGAATCATATCTAATTCTCACAAATCCTTAACTTGGTCTTTTAAGAACATCACCACATAACATTTTATAACAAAGCAATGGCCTTTCCCTATGTTGCGAAGGTATTTCGCTTCACGAGATGCATGGGAAGGACTTTTCAATTAACCCTTAAAGGATGGATTGGTGACCGTGGAAATATTCCCTTTTGGAACCATGTGACATCATCTACTTTAGAAAATCTGAAAATATTCAATGGAATTCATACTACTGTAGAAGACCTACACTTTTCTCACAAAATTTAGAGGATGAATAGTCATAGGTTTGTCCTACATAGAGAGATTCTTTATCATCCATCGCACGCAAAATGTCTGTGTTGACGTTTAAGGATTAATTCGAAGATTGGGGTTCGCCGACTAGACAAATATACAAGTTAATTTTTTTTACTGTAGGAATCCCATTTTCAAGGATGCAAAAGGGACCCGGGCCTCATTGGTAAGAAAATGTTTGAGTGAAATCCCCTCAAAACAATGAGAGTGAGTGCGCATTAATGGATGCTGATGTAAGCTTACTGCATCTGGAGTAGAGGCGGATATGCCGAGAGAATCTGCTGCAGACATGGTTGAACGTGTTCTTCCCAATGCACGGGAAGGTCACCAAACCGGCCATTGCCGGTTTCCATGGACTGAGAACCGAGCCTATGACCGTGTGAACAACCTCAATAATATCAATAATATCCCTATGGATGCTCTATTTTTCCACTTAGAAGTATGAGTGTAAATTGTTTCATGTTTTTTTCTCCAGAGATATAAAATCACATATTTTCTACAGGTCACAAAGTTTTCAAATTTGTTTGTGAAAATTTGAAATTTCTGTGATTTTTCAAGTAAGAGTGAAGAAAATTCATATCAAATACAATATGTAACTTGAAAATTCTGAAAATTTTACTGTTGGTGTATGTACATCATAGTGTGGAACATCATGGTGTAATCCAAATTTTAGTGTTGTTTTATATTTTTAAAATCAATAATTTATACTATGTTGTGGTTATAGATTCAAAGTTTAAATTGTCGTGAATAGTTTAATTTTATAAAGATATACAAAATATCAAGTTGAAGTAGGAAGTAGACTTAGAGGTTAACTTCATTTCACTCATCGAGTTCAAATTCAAAAAAGATCACAATTTTGGCTTGAATTGATTGCCAAAACCAATGAAAAAGCTTCTTTTGTGACTCGTTTTTTAGCATCTTCTTTTGCAAAGAAGTTAATAACATTTCAATGAGGGAATTTCGACTAACATCATATGCAAACACATCCAAGGAAACCTCAAAAAAATTGGATGAAAAAAATGCAATTTGTCATCTTGTTTTGTTCATTTGAAATCATCCAAGTGTAAATGTTTGGCTATTTTGCCTTTTAAGGGTTCAGTTCATGTATATAGATGGAGTCCAAATCAAAATTAATTATTATTTTTTCCCTATAGACAAATGGAAATCATTAGAATTAAAATAAAATGAAATCAATTTGGAGAGTTTTTATATTTTTTGTGAATTTTCAAAGTGTTCAATAGGTGCATGTTTGAAGCACCTAAATAAAATCCCAAAACCATTTTCTAAAAAACTTGTTATTTTACAACTGTAGAGTGCTACTTGTAAAGTACAAGACATTCAAAGTGAATGGTTTAAGGTCATTGATATTGGTGACACCTATTTGATAGAAATGGAAGGTGAACAGAATTAGGTACTCCTACCATAATAAGGTATTCTAAATTAATAACTCTGAAATGGTTGAGAGGAGGTTTTGCATTCTTTGAATGATTTGAGGGAGGTCTTAGGGAAGTAAAAAGTACTTTTCCATCCAATTTATTCGGGGAAGTTGCTTAAATCCAATTTTAGTGGAAGATGACAGATATTCTCTCTTAGTGATATTTTTTTGATTATCCTAGGTAAGGAAATGATAAAATCATGGATCAAGGTGTAGTGTATTTTGGCAATTTATACTCTTTTTTCTTAATTTGAAATTAACTTGGGAATGCTTAAGCATTAAAAAAATGAATGATGAATGACTTTTAGAAGGATTGTAGACAAAAATAGTGTACTTATTCATCTAAGGTTCTCATAATTTTTAGTTGACTACCTTGGTGATAGATCTTGTCCTTCTAGGGTTAAGTCATAAAATTGAACTTCTATAAATTTGAGATCAACTAGTAAAATGAAGATTATCAAGTCTAAATCCTATTGCAATTTGGGTATACAACCATGAACTTATAATTTTTTGATTTTCGAATGAAATTGTAAATTTTTTTGTACTACAATGTTGTACATTAGATACCATGTCCATCTAGTAGGGTTGTCAAAAACTAAATAAAAAAATAGATGAAATTTTTTGAAAACTATTATGAAAAGGAGTTGAAAAACAAATAAATGAATATTGCAAATGCTAAATTATTAGAAAACGGGCCACATATAAATCTCAAAATAACTAATCTACCACCCATGTAATACTCTTATAACTAGAATTCACCAAATGATTCTCTTTGGAACAAGAAATTGCATGTTTGCAAGATTTTTGACAATACTATTATATTTTGTTTTCTAGTGAAACACAAAATTTTCCACTTAAGTGAACATTAGGTGTCAATACTCCAAAAAATGTTTGATTTTAGATAGCCATAGTTGGATGGTGTAATGAATAGACAACAAATAAAAGGAGCCAATTCAATTGACCACTCATTCCTAATGAGGTGCACCTCTATACTCTAATTCCTTCCAAAGTTGCTCCCATCCTACTCCTTTTTTCTCATTTGTTTTCCCATCTTCCTATACTTTGGTGCAACACTTTCTTTTTTTCCTTCCATTCTTTTTGGTTGATGCTCAATGGTAGCCCACAATATAGACAAAGTAAACAATAATAATAGCATTATGTATTTTGTGGAGCAACATGGGCTTTGGCCCCTTGATTTCTTGTAAGTGGATCCAATAGGTGTGATTACAAGTACAAACTTCTTTACAATGGATGATGGCAATACATCAAGTGTTGAGCAACAAAAGTTGTTAACAAATGGTGTACCCACATTAGTATATGATAAACTTGACTATTGCAATGTGACAAACCATGATCCCCTCCCTATTAGCACTAGCTTCTTTTTTGAACAAGGTAGCCGTTCAAATGCCAATAAATTTTGGTAAGAAAAATAGGGCCTCACTAACAAATGACTTAACATTATTAAAGACCATTGGAAGTTCTTCACAAAATTGTAGTGATTTATCCCATTGATGAGGGTGCAAAATTAGCTCCACTTACAAAGTTAGTGTTGCTACTTGTTTTCTATATGAGGTAGGAACGCCTAAAATAGACACTTATTAGAGATGACATAATTGTGAGGGTCTGTGTAGAAAAAAATGTTGTTTGCAAGGTAGGAAATGGTTTAAGAAACCAACAAAATTGTTTACATATTTTTCCTAGCTTGTATGAATATCATACAAAATTTTGAAAACAACTTCATAGATGCACCTACTATGGACACTAGACTAGCACCATAGTGGACACAAAAACACCCAAAAGCGAGACACTCTAAACTTGAATCAAGTGTGGGTAATTGGTTACTTCTTGAAAAAGTGACAACTTCTTGGAACCCCACTTGTCTACTTTGGGTCCACAAGCCTTTGGATTTATGGGAGGCAACCCATTCACGATCACTGCCCCCTTCTGGCAATAGTAAATTGTTCTCTTTCCACACAAGAGGAGATGGCAATGATTAATTACATCACAGTTCCCCATGCAGTTGTGGCACATTGTGATTGTTTTACAATACTCTCAATCCTTGGTGGATTTTGCAACCAGCCCTTGTAGGAAACAAGAAGGTCTACATGACCTGAGTGGGAGGAATGGAATTTTCTGCTCAAAAATTCTTAAGAATTATATTTTGAGAAATAAAAACTTGGAAAATTATGGAAACCTTCTTAACTCTATTTCTGCACACTGGAAAATTTCCCCACCCAAGAAATTTGCCCTCCAGATATGTGTAACTACTTCAGTGGTTGGAAATGGGTTGCCTCCCTTAGGTTGTTTTTTAGGTGTCCGTGAACGACTCCTGTTTCATTTGGGTGCTTCTACCTTATCTACCGGACTACGGGACGTAGTATGAGTACGTCGGTCTGTTGAGGAAATGGATGAAATGGATGTGGATAGATGAAAAACGGAGCTGCATCAACTAAAGCAATTTCCACACGATACATCTAGGGTTTTGGTAACTGGACCTCGGAGATGGCGATGGAGGGATTGGCAATTTTCTGCTGTCTCATTTTACAGTAACCCCGATCTTTTTCTTCTTCAGAGTCCCTTCTTCCAATGGCAGCAAAGTTGTGAGCACCTTGGATCCAGAATTTTTTGAATTTGAACTCTTTTTGAATGGTACGAGGTCGGATGCTCTGGCATCTAATCGTGGAATGTCGTAAATTTCTTTTGCTCGTGTGCACGATCGTCGTCCTGATGTGGCTATGGTGATTCTACACTTGAGCTGGCACTAAAAATCACTAGAAAAAGTGAGGCCGAGGACTTGTGGGTTGAGATTTGACAGAAGAGGTGTGGGGAGCTATGCTCGCCAATTTGGGTCTGTATGGAAACCCTAGTAGGAGGGTGAGTGAAAAAGTGTGCCGCAAAGAATGAGAATTACGTTCTGTCAATGAGTGGAGAATTTCGGAGGAAGGCTCGAGACAAGCAAGGAACAACGGTCTGCTGAAAATATTTGAAGCGTTGTATAGGGTTTGTGTAATTGAATTAGGGTGACATTCTAGTTTGTTGTGCCTCTGATGGATTCCTTTCTCCAATTTAGATGTCCTTTTCTGTTCTGAGGGACTGTTGCATTGTGAAACTTTTAGGATTTCACCATATTGGTATTAAGGCTTTTTATCCATCGTGAAAATTCTGCTAATTTTTTTTCTGAGGTTTGTTCCCTTGATCCTTTTCTCTTGGCAGGGATTGAAGATTGGATAGTTTTTCGAATGAGGATAACTTTTGTGGAGAGGGATTTTATTTGAGGGAGAAGGCCTTCAGGTAATTTTCCATCTCATGCTTGGACTGTGAAGCTTATTGCTCGAGCCTTTAGGGTAGACCGTGATAGATCCGATAAGGGAAGTACACCTAATTGCGACCATTAGCCAATAGTGACCCTTCTAGATTCTTGTTTAAATTGTACACGATGAGAATCTAGTGTCGATTTTGGGTACACCTGTAATTAACTCAAAACCAACTCGAAGGAAATCCATAGTTTATTCATGCAGTATTCATGAAATAAATGCTAAATGCCAGGGAATGGTCTTGTACTTGCCAGCAGATCTAACGAAAGTAATAGATTCAGCCTTATAATAGTAACCATTCTCGGATGCTTTTTAGGTGCACATTCCTTAAGTGAGAGATTTTGTGGATATTCCAAATCTGCAGGTGAATGTGATAGACTACTTTCTAGCATACTTGTCAAAGCAGCTCCCCTTTGCAGATTGCGTAAAGCATCGTGTCTTGCCTCTGTCGGGACATAATTTGCGACGCAGTGGACTCAAGAAAGTCGACTAAATTGGCGTGGTTCACTTTTTAAGACCTTCAAATCTGCAACAAACATTCTGTCACCAATTCCCGATCTACAGGAGGAGCCGAAATATGGAGCAGAACGAATGCAAAGCTCAAGTTGACGGAAGTGCAACTGAACCAGATTGGAAGGGGGCACTCAAGAATGGGGGATCGTTGTCTTACATTGATCTTAGTGATACTAGTACTGGATGGACTTCGATTCCAGGGGACTTCTTCAATGTAAGGGGCCCTCAATATTTGATTGACCGAGTTAAAATTCCTGGTGGAGAGTCTCTACTTCAGCCTCTCGCATTAGATTGGTTGAAGAGCAATTCCAGAATCGATAATGTTCTAAAGCTTCCCAACAATAGAGTCATGTCAGCTTTAGACCAAGCAAAGAAGGCCGGCACAGAGGACCCTTTTGTTTGGGCCTTTAATTTGCAGGTCAGTGTTTTCCCCTTCGTCTTTGGTTGGCACTTAGAAACATCCAGATTCTGAAGGCTTCTATCGTTTGAGAGTTTAGAAATAATTTTAATCCACTGGTCATTTGATTTTGTTTTTCTTACCCTGAGGACCCGAGGCAGCAACTTGCTCAAGTGAGATTCTTCCGTGGTCCTTTTGAGAGGCTTCGGAAACGAGAACTTTTACGAGAGCTGAATACGTTGAGATTCAAAATATTTGAATTCAGGCATTCAATTCTTGGATGTGGTTTTCCTGTTAAGTCTTGCGTCTCAATTTAGAATCAAATAGAAATACCGTGAAGCAGCACTTTCACAATCCACTCTTGGGGCTTCTGGTTGAGATTTTGAGGTTGTGGCTACATAGAATCTTTTAGATTGCCGTCCTCAAACCGATAGCTTGTTATAACAGGTCCCAAGCAAGGAGCACTACAGTGCAGTTTGTTATTTTGTATCCTATAAAAGATTTGAGGAGGGATCTGTGGAGGACCTATTTTTGAAAGGAGACGATGCATTGAAGAATACTCGCTTAAAGCTTATTGCAAACATATCAGAGGGGCCGTGGATTGTCAAGAAAGCTGTTGGAGAGCAGGCCATTTGCATTCTTGGCAGATCTCTCACTTGCAGGTCACCTTCATATCCTCAGACTTGTGAACAGAAAGTTTTCGATGTTATGGTTTGTACGCCCTGTTGATCTCGCATGGCGGTAATCATGTGTTTTCTTCTGTTTGATTTGATCCCGATTAGAGCTTCCTCGCTAGAGGGTAGTTACTTAACCGACTCATGGGGTCTGGTGACATCCTTAAGTTCTTTTGACTTGCTTCTCTTAAGAGGAGGACAATCTTCAAGTATGTCATTGATACATCGTCTCCACAAGTCTTCTAACTTCGCCTCTGCACACTCTTACACTTTCAAATATAGTTTCCTTTTTTTGACTGCTTCGGATCGTTCTAAGGAACCCTTGGTATCTTTATTATGGGAGATTGCAGGTACGTGCAAGGAGTGAATTTCATAGAGGTTGACGTGGACATTGGGTCCTCGATTATTGCAAATGCCATTGTGCACCTCGCAATTGGCTACGTAACAACGCTCACCGTCGACCTGGCCTTCCTTCTCGAGTCACAAACGGAGAGTGAACTCCCGGAGCAGATTTTGGGCACGGTTAGATTAGTGAGATTGGATTTAGCAGCTGCTGTTCCAGTGGAGCTGCTGGCAAAGGAAGCTGCTTCGGAGGAGGAGATTTCCTTCCAGTCCCGGCTATGGAGATCTTTCGGACTCTCGACACTCATGCAACCTGCTCCTCCCTTGCAACCTGCTTCTCCGTTGCAAGGCACCAGTGATGATGAGGCTGCGTGAGTGTGCTGTACATATTGGAATGCAATAGCATTTTCATTCTCTTTAGGATAGGTTTAATTTTTTTGGTGAAATCAAAAAGGCATTGTTGGAACGACGGGATTGGATTACTTCTCAGGGTACAAGCTAATTCTCCAGATGTATCATAAATTCGTGATGGAGGACCAATTTGAAGTTGAAGTGCGAAGTGGAGTTGTAGATGTGAAGATGTATATTTAAGTCACGTAATTAAATTTTTTATTTATATGTTGATTTTTATATTCTTTAATTTTTTGGGGCATTTTGAATGAACCCTCGAGTACCAAAGTCAGCCTTTTGAACCTCTCAACCCCACCCAAACTTGACCAAGCTCCTTGCTAATATCGAAGGTTCATTGTTGGATAATCTTAAGTTGCAAACTTTGTCTCTGAAATAGATTTTACTCTTCTACAATCCATTTATGCAAAATTCATTGTGATCCAATGTACTAATTAGGAACTATTAACAGTTGATTATCAGAGTGGTGGTATTTTAGAATTTTTGAAGGCCATTTACATCATCAAATTTTTAAGAATCTTAATGTAGAGCTTAAAAACAAAACCTTCAAAATGTTTGGAATAAGAGGCAAGTAGATCGATGCTTACAAGGTCCTTGGGAAATTGTATGTATGCTACAGGATTTGAATCCTAGAATATGTAATATGTACTAAAATATGGTAAGATATACAATATTGAATTGATAATACTTGAGAAATATGCAATAATCATTAGAAATTCAAAGTTGAGGGGTTAACCCCTACGTGTTCCAATGCCATTCAAGACAGTGCCCGTGGGCAATATTTTGCCCAAATAACTTCTCATATCCAAATATAGCAACTTGAAAGATATTTTACTGGGAATTCAGGAAGGCAAGAGACGGTTTCGTTTTATTTATCCACACAGGTTGGTATCTTCCTTGAGGTTTCCCAAGTGATTCAGTTCAATTCCAAAAGCCATGCCACCACTTTTTACCATTTACACACTTCGGGGTTCAAATCGTAGAGCATGGTTCCTTCTTTCTGAAGGTATAGTTTGTTATCTTCCTTAAAATGATTCCTTTCAACTTAGCACACAGAAGCAGACATTCCTGAGCGTTTCGGAACTTAAGAATAAGGCTCAATCTCCTAACTCTTCTCCGCTAGAATAACAGGTCCAACATTTACAATAAAAACTGTTCATTGAATGTCGGCAAATCGGATGAATCAAAAAGCAAACTCCCTTAAATCAAGCCACAGTACTTAAAACTCAAATGATCCAGGTACTTGTGCTTATTCCTGACCATGTCATCCAGATCATGCACGATTTTGAAAACAGCATCGGGCTGGGCCAACTTCTTACAATTCTCGGCCATCTGCCGAAGCTCCCCAGCTTTGACACCAAACCAGTCCGCAATAGTTCTCGAAATGGCTTTCGGTTCGTCACAGAACGCACCGGCGCCATTGTCCACAACAAATGATACGTTTCCCACTTCCTGCAGGAAACGGACGAGAACTTTTAACCCATGTAGCTGGAGTCTCTTTTTGGTAAACAGCGCAGTTGATACGACATGTAAATTTTGACTTCTACGTCACGAAGGTCTCAGAAAACCACTAAAAAACGATACAAAAGAAAAGAAAACCAAACTGTAGAAGAAAGAGCATTTACTTGTCCAGCTATGAAGTCGAACAGAAGCATCGGCAGCTCCCTTATCATTGCCTCTGCTATGGTACCAGGCCCTGCCTGCACGTCATGAATCATGCTTCATGTTAGATAGCAAATAATATGAGCTGTAAGTTGGTCGTGAACTTTCAGTTGGTTCAAAACCCGTAATATGCTCAAAACGAGATCCAAATCAGCAAAAGAAGTCGAGCTTACAAAAAAACTATCAAAAAAAGAGGCTAGACCTCTAAATATGCAAAAGTCAAATGCTAGGAAACCTAAACCAGGGCTCAAGTCAAAGATGTCCCATATTCAACCACGAGATAGAGATTACCTTGCTAATAATGCAGTCGCTAGCTGCCATCCATTCAGACATATTCGTTACGAAACCGTTGATCTGCACAGAACACCAAAAGCGGAAGCTGAGTAATACAATTTCCAAGCTCTAAATAAATGGTCACAGTGCACAAAGTTCTTGAGCCAGTAGGAAGACCATCCTTCGCGGAAGAAATCATGTGAAGGTCAAGCAAGAGAAGTTTTGAGCATTCGTGATTTACCTTTACGGGAATATCCCATTGCACCTGCTCTAGCTTCTTAACAAGGCGTTTGTTGCGGCCGCAGACCACCACCATTTGACCAATAGCCTTCCCAGTATTGGCATCATACAGGGACTGCCCAAGTGCACGAGCGGTAGCTTCCACAGGACCCATGCCTTCCCCTCCCCCCACCAACAGCACAGCCGGCAGATTTTGGTCCATGTCCAGCTCCTTACGCAACTCATCCTAGCGCAACAAACTCGCACGTCTGTTGTTTGAAGTTGTGCAAATTCAATCGTGACATACATTGCAACCCATTTTAGAGCTAAACTGCAAGCTTGATCGTAGCGTCCAAACCTTGGGACGCGTGAAGGTGGAGAAGGAGGGCCGAATTGGAAGTCCGTGCACTCGAATCTGCGATTCACGGAGGCCAGCCTTCAAAGCTCTCTGTGCTACTTCCTTTGTTGGACAAAAGCACACCGTCACTAGCTTGTGGAACCTGACAAACACAATCAATCAATTGCAGAAAAAGAAACCAAACACAAGAGAGGCTGACAAACATGACATTCTTCAGCATTTGTGAGAATTCACCCTCCTCCAAAATTGAAAATGGCAATCAAAAACAAATCTAAAGAATCTGGCATTCACTAAGCTGAGCATGTGATACCATGTAGGGTGGCAAGTGCTCAGGTCTGTAATGACAGTCGTGAAAGGCACTTTATCGAATAAACCCCGTGTTCGTAGAACCCTCAATGGTATGTGCTGCATCAGTGGGTGCACGCTTACAATGACGTCAGGCTGGTACTTGGCCAACCCCTTCGCCACCTCTCTGATAACCACAACCTAGCACAGTTTCAGAACCATAATCACAAACACTCAAAACATCCTTGAGGAGCTCCATCGACACCCTTGCAAACAAACAGAATCTGGATTCTTTGGTGCGCAATCTTAAGTTCATCTCAAGTGAGAGGTACCTATAGCGACAAGAAGAGGACGCGGGGTACTTATAGAACGCACACTCGGTGAATATCAGATTCTCGAGGGGTTTTCGTTGTTATTTATAGTGAGGTCTTACAACTGCTACGTTCAGTCACACAAGTGTTATTCCTTGAAATTTTGAAGGAACAGAAAGTACTTTGACTTAAATTTTAAGTCAAAGTATTCTCTGTTCGTGCTCCTAAGCCAAGGACGCACAATCCCAGTGCTAAGCTAGAGGAAAGCTGTTGACTGAAAAGGAGCCAATACTCTCAAGCCATGACCGCTAATTCTAACTGGAAAGAAAACTTACCTGGAGACAAAGGGAGCTATTGCAGCCATTTGCAACTGATGGGCAAATCTGGGCGCTGTACTGTAAAACGCAAACCTCCACAGCGTCTCGTGCTTCACCATAAAGCTGTAAGTTCGAGGAACTTGATTGAAAGGCCACGGAGTGTGCTCCTTCCATAAATCAACCACATGTACCTGAAAATTCGAACCCTCGGAACATTTGAAATTGAACTTTCTCTTTCACTACGACATAAAATCCTTGCGCACTTGAAAGAACTCGCCTTCTCCAAACCAGATAGAAGCCAAAACCAGATTCAAAAAGGTTTGACGTTCACTGGGGAAAGAGAGAGCAAGCACGGTGTTCAGTAAGAGTCCTGTCTTCTATTCCCAAGGGCGTTGATGCTCCTCGAAAATAATCTAGATGATTTTCCCAAGGGCGTTCAAGAATATCATCTCTTAACCCTCTAAACCCTAAACCTCTAAACACTTCCCAGGTTGCGCACCTTGTACTGATCTCCATACTCCAGCTCGAACGTCGCCTTGATAGCTTCCGCAGACGCCCGATGCCCACCTCCCGTATCGCTCATAAGAATCAATACCGACTTCCGCTTGCGCTCGTCTCTCCCCGAAGGCTGCGTCTCGTCGTCTCCGCCTTGCGTCTCCCGACTCCCCCCGAGTCCTTTCGCTTTCTCCCACAGCTGCTGCTCCTCCCCTGCTGCTTCCGTGATGGACGCCCACCCCAAAGGCACTCTCTCGCAATGTCGACGAATCAAGTCATTGAAATGACGGGCCAAGCTCGTCCCTTCCACACCACTGTTGGTGCTGCTCGTGCCCATCTGCACGTCCGCAAGAGCGCAACGACCCCCAACAAGCCATTGCTGCCTCCCCAATCGCGGAATTCGACATGTGGTGACACTCGCAAGAAGGGAAGGATTGGAATTCAAACCCACCACACCACTCGAGCTCTCCCCAAGCTGCCCGCCGAACTCCACCGAGCACTCCATCGCTGCAACCAAGCTTACCAAATGCAGACTTCGAAGCAGAAGGGCAGATTTGGGTGACCAAGCTCAGACTTTGGGGACCAATTCGGGACCAATGGGGGAGGAAACACGCATTGGCGACATGGTGGGGGTCGATGGGAGCCCGCGGGAGTGCGGGGATCAATGGATTGAGCACGAGCATCAGTAAATCCACGAGCGTTTGCGATTGGGGTGCCCGAAAGCCCTGCGCCTCCAATCCCCGGAGCACGGAGCGCGCAGATACGGTCGCGGCTGTGGGTGCCACGGTGGGGTCCACGTAGATTTGATAAGGGCTTAGCCCAATGGGAAGCGAGAGACCTGGCAAGTTCAACTGTCAATTTCTTTCCAATCTTAGGGAGACGCCGGTGAGCAGCTGCAGAATAAGCTTGAGTTACTGAACTGTGCTTCAGGCGTTTCTTGACTTTGGGGTTGGGAGGTGACTTTCTTAGCAGCAATAGGTAGAGGTAAGCTGTCAAATTAGTCGCTTACAATTGCTGGTTCACCAATTTAAGCTTACCAGAAGGTTTGTGCATCCGTAATCGGTACTCATAGCGACTGAGAGTACTTTCTATTATGAAATATGAAATGTTTGTATTCGATGTAATTGGCAAGTGAAAGAGGGTTCCAACGCATTTCAGCACGCACCATTTAGACATGGAATAAAGAAATTACGAAATTTCTAAGCTTTTTTTTTTGAAGGAATACAAAAAAGCCACGCTAGGCTCTCTCAGACTTTTGTATTTGATTGTGTATATGTTGTGAATGTTGTTAACATCTAGGTTTTTGATGTGTGTGTTTTTCTTTAAATGTCGGTATTGCATTTGGGCAATGATGATTGTGAGTGAGTATGTCTTGCTTGCAACAATATGGATATAATTGTCTCCTACTTGGTGCAAGTTTTCAAATTGGAAAAATCTTAAAGTAAAATAGATATTAACTCCTAAGTGAATTACTATACTTTTGGTGGATTATAAAACAATGGGCCCAAATATTCTACCATACCATAGATTGTACCTTTAATTTTCACAATGACACTAGTGTGTGAATTTGGAAATGTGAGCATGTGAACCTTGGGCATATGTATAAGTAGATATCCTACAACCATTAACATTGCTTATATCATAAACACCTATACTACATGTATCTATAACATAGTTGTACTATTATCGTAGGAGGTTTGTATAAAATAGCCCCCTGTAATGTAGGTGTCGTGTCTTTTAGGCTTGCGGGCTTTCATGGGCTTACAATTCTAGGCTCACATAATAGCAATCTTCTTAATTTTCATGTATCTCAATTTCATTTGGCTTAATTACTTGAGGGCTTTCATGTCACTATTCTTATAATCTCATGCTTATAATTCTATGAGACATAAGATGTACATTATTTTAAATGATGAGTCCCATTTTGCTTCTTTTCCTTTTAATGGATATCTCATATTCATTCTTCTTTGTAACTTTTGGACTATCAAATCATTTGGGTATCTTTGCTTAATTTCAACTAATAGACAAAGATATAAAAGTTGTTGTAAATCAAAACTTGCACACATGATTCTAATGAGTTTACTAGACAAAATACTCTATAAACAAACATCCTAGTTTGTCCTAAAATTTGGAGTGAAGGTAATTTGTATGGCTACTTCATATAGATTAATTTATGTATTACCACTACTTCTTATGCAATGCATCTTAAAACAATTTGAAGTGAATTGATTCAATTAAACCTATATCTTTAATTCCATAGAGAATCTTCAAATGCCTTTCAAATAAATGATTCTTTTCAATTTTTCTATATTTAATATATTATTCTAGCATGTGTATGTAAAATTTCATACAAGTTTTGATTATAATGGGTCTTAATGGATGAATACCAACTTAAAGAATTATACTGATACACTATTTTGAAGAATTATAGCTAATTTGAACACATATTGGTATATCTCTAGACAAAAAAGATCGAAACAACATTTAGTAAAGGTTTATTTATTGATTGAATGATTAACTAAGATAAATTGACCTAATTGCACCCCCCCTTATAAAACCAAACCTTACAAATTCTTACCAATTGTAATGGATACTCTTAAAACATAAGAGCCTACAATTAATTTTGGGTGTCTCTATAGACTTTATTATAGAGTAGATATCAATAGAAAACAATGCACTAAAACCAATATCTTTTGCTACCTCCAAATCAACATTCCATTGCAATACAAAGGCCAAGAATTTGTAGACTGGAACCAAGGCTTTTTTTTTACCTTTTTGAGAAATTGTCAAGATGGCAATCACTTAGAATTTGGTGAATCACTATATTCAACATACATACATCTTCAAAACCAAAAAACACTTTCCAACTATATTCACACACTTTTTCATTCAAATTTGGTGACTTCATTCACATTTTAAATATGGGAAATTTCTGGTGAAAAAAGACTACTTTTATTTGGCAAAAAGCATGAGATTTATAATGAAAAGGTGCAATTCGGTGCCAAAAAAAAAGGGGGGGAACTGAGACGGTAACAAATCAAATTGGGTCATGGAAGGGTCAGCACCTTAGGAGTCATCCTTTCCTCCCCTTACTACTTGGTTCATAACTCTCACAATACAAGGGATACAAAAAACTAGTTGGGTCTTAACTTTAAAGACAATGTTCACAAAATAAACACGTGAAAACAAGGAAACGCAACTACCCTCATGAGTGACTAATATACTCAGTAATTTGGTAAAATACACCATGAATTGATCAAGTCTGAAAAATACGCGGGAATTACTGGAAAAGCGCCACTGAGCAACCTTGGTCTTCAAAACAGCTTGCCCGCCATTGACGTAAAGAATCCCCTCAGATGTCCATAGGCTGCTTTTAGAGAATATCTGCAAAATCACCAAGTTCAAATATAAATTCTTAAAATATAACCACATTTCACAAATTATTCTCCTAGTACGTATCATCAACATAGTCGCAGGGAAGATCGTGGCACGTACATAGATGTGCAGGGCGAGCGGCCACCATTGACATAGTAAACATGGAGATAAGCATCGTGATGTTGTCCGTCAATAAAATAGAAGTTGTGAAGCCTGCGTATGCACTGAAACATGTTCTTCTGGTAGAACATAATAGCGGGGCGATTGTAGGCTATGACATGCAGATAGAGAGCTCTAATGGACGACATTTGGTTCGCGTATTCTATCACCTCCCATAGCAATGCCGATGCTGCAACCAACAAAACAGAGCTATCACATTAGCTTTCTTAGCGAGTAAATTGCTTTCAGGAGACTGGGCATGAAACGATTACATTCCAGTTGACATTGGACAAGATACAGAGAATGATTGAAAAGAACACTTGGATTCATGACAAGCTCCCTACCTCATTTAGTTATTGAAAATCGTAGACAAAATTCAGAATAATAATCTTCTTAACCGCACTTCTATGAATACCAAGTTTTGATTGCACCTTCGATCAAAGAGGTCAGAATATAATACCAATGCCCGAGTTTCTGTACGGCGGAATGACACCCAAGGTCAATATGTAGATGAGTGACCTCTCTGATGACGAAATTTCATAACCTAGCATATCAAGTTCCTGGAGAACACAGACCCAGTGGAATAATAAGTTCACAATGATATTTAGCTAGTCCCAGCATAAGTACAAAAGGTGTAACAAAGCACAAAAGCTCTCATTCAAACAATGATCTCCCTGTTCAGGTTATAGAAACAGCTGCAAAGAATATCTATTGATTCAGACGTTATTAAGTACGAAGACTTACGTCACACTCCGAAGCACTGATAACTCGTGCTGTGACAAATCCAATGAGCTCATCACAGTGTGAGTCTGATCTACTTGTGTCCACAGCTGCCCATGATATAATTCCTCGCCCATCTATAACATTCCTAAAAAACTCCATTTCATATCTGCACGAGGAAGATCATCATCAGAAAAAAGCCCAGAAAGAACCTACAAAAAAGACAAAACTTATTGACCTGCGTTTGTACAAACAATAAAATCAACATGTCTTTTGGCAAAATCTAATACAAGATGTGGACCTAAGGAATTCAATTCGGTGGAGCAGACGAGACGACTCTAGAAGACACGAGATTCCAATTAGTCAATCGATAAATTGTCCTAAAAAATCCTACCAAAAGCAAATTCATCGATACTCACCTTCACAATATTCCAAAAGAAGAAAAGTCGATGACAAAAACAAGAGCGTTGTGAAGAGTATTGTACTTACTTGATAGGGAATAAGGCTTCATGCATCTCCTGCAACACTTCTAAATCTGATGGGCGAATTTTTCGATATGAAATGGACGAACGATGGTTTATGACAGGCACTCTGGGTGGCACAGTTGGTGCCACGGCAACAGCTGCCGTGGACCCGGAAACATCTGACGGTTCCAGAAAACCCGAAGATGAAACTGGCTCGGACTCCGCTTCGATTGCATAGTTGCGCTCATTCCCGCTCTGATGTTGCAGCAGCTGTGGATGTAAGTCATACAAAGGATGAAGCTTGTGCTGCTGTCCACCCACATACGACCCACGTCCTCAATCAGAAACGGCCGACCTAACACAGACTCCATTCGGGATGTGGCAGCTAGCTCAAAACCATCCTTGCTAACCATCTTCCAGCATCACATGTGCGAACCTCGGATGTTCCGCCAATTCTTGCAAAAAGATTCTGACCTAGATTCTCAATATCAGAGCGTGTTCTCCACAGTTGAGATTAGGGTATGCATTCCTCAATTTTAACGCACAAGCCGAGCCCAAAGGCAATTCACAATCCAGCTTCGACATCAGCCCATCATTCAAATCTCACAAAAGCTTCATCTACATCGCCGAATTGCGGCAAAAGCATGAGCACTTCTCTGGGATTACACCTGCTGCAGCTAGATTGCAAAATCATCAACCCTAAACACTAATTCCACCGACACCCACATCCAATCCAATCCATAAAAGCAACCCCGAAACAAACGCCTTCCTTCCGTTTGACAACCACGCCCGCATCCAATTTTCCACCACCGGCTTCACCTCCGTTCGGCACAACCGTACCACACAAACCCTAGGCGCAATTCCCAACACAGGTCAACAATCCCCCGGAAATTCAAACCATGAGGGACGATGCGGCCACCAGCAATTGGCAACCGACTTCGTACCTGGTGAGCTCCATCCATGACGATCCATCAAAATGTCATCCCAGCAAGTAATCAGCTGTTGGGGAACCAAAGGAGACCACCACCATACGCTCTCTTTGATTTGTACGAACCTTGCAACTCCTCAAAGCAGCAGCAGCACCTCGATAGGAAGAAGAAGGAAATTGGGCTGCGAGCTCCGGGGGGTGGGGTGCGGTGACAGAGGTCAAACTTGCGGAAAGGGTTGCTTCCGGGGAAGAACCAGGGCAGCCATAGCCGGCCAGCCGGGCTCCATGAACCAAAATTGATCTTATACTTATGTCCTCTTCAGACCATCTCATCACAAGCTGGCAGTTCTGAAGTGCACTTATTAAGTTACTACTCAGTTACTACTGGTAGCTTTACTTAACCCCTATGTGCACCGACGCCCACTTTCTGGACAACAAACAGATTGAAACTCAAGTTTCATCCTCATTACTGCTTGGATGAAAGTCATCCTCATTTGTGGAGATACTTTAACAAGTTCTTGTTCTATCTAAGGGTTGGATTTGGTGTTACTAGGAGTTCACATTTTTCTAAAATTACCAGTGTGCAAGTATGTCAAGTGGTTGACTAAGCCAAAGTTACATTGACTCTAGTTCAAAACTGGATTTGCCAAAATGAGGTCATAGACTTTAACCCCTAAGCGCCCAGAGCATGTTTACCAAAATACAGACCCTTCTCAATTCCTTCTAATCAAATTGTCACCCAAAACAAGATCCATATAAATTGACCACACCAATTGGTAGTAGAGACATGCCTAGAGTTGTGGGGGAAAGGACAAATGATTTCATTGTACCATTGAAAAGATTATAATAGTCAAACATGGCAACCTTTCATTTTTGGGAGGCCATATTTGGGGCACCGGGGCACTCAAGGGTTAAGAACACAGAAAAATTCAAAATACCACCATGTGAAGAGAACCTTGTATCAAATCCATTCCAACAAATTTTACTCAAAAAATGATAATATTTTGCTTGTAATTGAATTTTTAAGGAATTTTGAATTTTTCCTTTCAAATTTTATAAAAAAATAATATTGGTGATAGCATTGGTGAATCTAATTGTACTAATAAAATACACAATTCAAAATCTACAACTTTTATTTGTATATTAGTTCCAAAATATTCTTCCAAATAGCACTTTGTAATGTTTTTTCACAAATTGTCAATTTTGGAGAAGACTCTAGACATTAACGGGTTAAATGAGACTTAACCCCTAACTACCTAACCAACCATATATGGTCAATCTGAAATTTCAAGCTCATTTGGGGATGGGTAGTTAAATTCCTATTACTAGTTTAAAATTTTTTACGAGCAATTTCAAAGGTTTACTACTGAATTTTCTTAATCTTTCACTGAAAAGGTTAAATACTTGATTTTTGAAAGGTCCTCTGAGGCATACATGTATCTTAGTGGAAGAGTATAGCTTGAATATTTTTCTTGATTTCTTGACTTTGAGCAAAGCTTGCCAATTTCACTTGATTTCAAATCTAAAAATTATACTTATCCATTTGCTTTGAAAATGATCCTAATGGAAAGAGTTAAATGTTTTCATGATTTTCACCATTGAAAATTTAAATATGCAAATGTTGATTTGAAGTTAATTGCAATTTCTACTTTTCAAAAAGAATTGCATTTCAACAATTGCAAGGTGGATTGTGTAATGGGTTTGATAGCTCTTCATTTAAACTTAAGGTTTTTGGAAGTACATTTTAGTATGCTAACACAATTTATAATCAGTCATGTCACCTCTAATCCCAAAAAACTTCTATATGCAAATTTCTAAAACATTGTGGAGAGGGGCAATATACTAAAAATAGAAATTGTATGTTTATCTTGTTATAATCTCACAACTCTTATGCAATTTTGCACTCAAAATTGGTAGGCATACTAATAAGCAAGCTCTTTAAACATCGATATGGTTAGATTTTGAAAAAATAAACAATTCGTTTCATTGGAGATAACTATAAACCCATGTTCTTTTTTCATAGTCAGAACACACTTGAAAAGGCTTAGGCATTTATGGGTTAAGTGAGGTGGAATGTGGAAGTGCCTAAAACCAACTCCAACTATAAACCAATCTTAAAAATATATAGATACAAGTAGTTCAAAATATTCTAGACGTGTACATAAATGTAGAAAATAGTTCAGGGTACACTATGTAGTGGAGTTTTCAAATTAAAAAGTAAACTTATACAAATTCAAAAGCTTTCATTAGAAGAGAATGAACTCCTACGGAAGACCGTGAGTTCCCACAAGCTCCCACAAGTTCTCAAATTATGTGAACTCCACCACAACAACTTGCTAACATGGTCAGGCGATGGCCACATTAGATAATAATAAAAGAAAAAACTGATTTTTTTTTAAATTTAATATTATTTATTGATTTTTCAAATTTTCAATTTTTAATTTCAATTTTTTTAATAGTTTTTAAATAGTTTTAAATTTTGGCCAACCTTGGCTAGTTCCCAACCTTGGGATCTACCCTAAAACGGCCCTCCAAGGCAACTGAATCTTGTCTATTGGAGGTTTTCATTTATTTTTAAACTCATTATTTTCAAATCCAAATGCATTTAAAATAGTTCCATATATTGAATCCATGTAGAGTTGCTTAAGTAGATGATAATTGACACTTTTACCTTAATTGCATCTAAAATCCCCTAAAGTAGCATTTGAGCTTAGTATCCATTAGTGAAAACTTTCAATGGATCCTATAAGAAGTTCAACCCCTAATTCATATTCTTTTCACATGCATTATTTGGACAATGAATGAATGAAACTATACAAAATAGGTACAAAATAGGTATGCCTAACATTGATCTTAGGTTCTCATATTGAGAGGATGTGCATTAAGGCAAGAATCTAGAAGTGACAATTTTGCAAATAGTTTACAATTAGATGCAATTGCCTTAGAAGGCAATTCAATTCCAAGTATAAATAACTATTTTGAGTGATCCCATTAGTGAGGTCAAAAAATTAGTATCACTTCAATATAAAGAGTAACTATAAATTCCATTTAATATAAAAAAATAGCACAAAAATAATAATATTTTAATTCTGAAAGAAAATTATGATAGTTTTAATTTCCAAAAATATTAAGATGTATAATTAAGTAAAACTAAAAGGAATAATTTTATACAAACTTCCAATAAATTTTATAAACAATGACTCTTAGATTATATCCATCAAGTTGAATTCATTGCACCAACTATTGTCTATAGATGAACTTTGAATTCAAAAATCCATTTTTAAATGGATTTTGTTTGGGTAAATGTGATTCTTTAAAGATTTTACTTTGTGATTTTAACATATAATATTCTAACTACTGATCTTTTATGATTTTTATATTACTTATTTATTGAATTGCAAAATACTTGTAAAATAGAATTTAGAAAATCCACACTACACAGATGTTAGAAATGTAACATAAAAAACTTAATAGAATTTAATGAATGCAATTGGATGTGCCTATTGGATATGCTATTGCTTGGAAGATGGGAAGAATCCAAATTACATTATTGGGTAGTTGCCAAAATTACATATACTATGAGTTAGTAAGGGTCATGAAAGGAACTACAAATATTGATGTCCCACCTCAAACTCTGACATGTCATCATAACCCAAACCAATCACTAGAAGCACTTCTTGATATAAATGACTAAATTAACTTTAAATCTAATCCTCGTGTTCAAATCTAATCCTCATGTAGCATGCTATAAGGATTACAAAGAATGTAACTTTTATAAATTAGTATCATACTTACAAATAGAATAATGAAATGTAGCTTGACTTTGATAATGTTGATACACTACACATAGGACCTTCCATAGTACTATAGTAGTACCATCGATGGAAGTCAATCAATCCTACAAATGAGATTCTTGTTAAAAGAAATGTACCAATTCTACACAAATCCGTAGTGGCAATCACATATTAAGAAATAAACCAAAAAAAACAAGCTAGAATATATAGCAAATGATGGTTAATTACCATCAACCTCACTTCTTTTTTTAAAACATGTTCTTCCATAATCCCCTCACAATCTAATTTTTAGTTAAATTCATCTTGGTGTGACTTAGAAGTTCATTCGAACAGAACAAACAAATAAACCGTGCCAAATCTCAAAAGATTTACCACATCAAGGCTACTCACTAAAAATTATTCGTCAATTCTCCAAATTTAATTCAGATTGAAAGAAGTGTTTAAATTCTATGGAACTAGTAAGACATTTTGGTAGTTCCAAATCATTTTTGTTCTAAATTGTTAACAAATGATTTTTAAAAATCAACTAGTAGTAGACTAGCAAGTAGCTCTATCAAGGCCATTGATGGTTGGCAATACATCTTTTCATAATTCAAAATTTCCTTTAAGCATTTTAACATGCACAAAATATAAATTTTAAAATATATATTACAGAATTGTAGAGAGATTTTGACTTAACAAGATGTCATCAAGCAACAATGACATATTTTACCATTCATGAGTAATTCCATTTTGTTCATACAAGATTGTGTTCAAGCACGTGTTGTTTGAAATAACCAATCTATTTGTATAAATTAGCATTTGATTCTCCTTGCTACTACTACAAAGTCTTCAACTACTTATAATTGTATGACTACAACCAAACTTATTGAAATCAATTTTTTATCTCTCAATATTAAATAATTACTCTTTTTCAAAGTAGGAGGTTTTTTTTATCATTGTCTCTAAAAGAGTTAAGGCTATTTGCATAATAGACAACCTTATTTTCAATCAAAAATTAATGCCCACAGTTGTTTAATCAGTCTAACTAAAGACATTATTTAATAAATGAGATGTGGGTAGTGATGCTCATTATAAGAAATAAAATTAAGTGCCTAAAAAATAAGATATCAAAGTGTGCGAAGTAGAGGAAGACATTTTTTTCAAGATTGTCTTGGCTTTTGATAAGGTGGCTATGCCTAGCTTACACATCTAATAATTCAAATTTTCTTTTGCAAGGAAAATCACAGGACTTTATATTTGAATAGAGCTTGAAGTTAGGGAGAAGTATGTAAATTTTTAAAGCAGAATGATGCTCTACTCCTCTTGCCCAAGTTGGAACCCATACCCAAAGCACCACGTGAAATTTTACCAACTATGAGATCAGTATAAATAATTAGATTGATTGAAAGTACATTTAATTCCCGAAATTCAAAGTAAATAAACAAATCAATACCAAAATTTAATGATTCCCTTTAGAGATACCCTAAAATCATGAAGGCATTATCTCCCAAAGTCCGAAGAGTTCCCTTGACAAACATTTGAAGGTTTGGACAGGTACCTATGGCCTCAATTTTATTTTATTTTATTTTTGAAATGGTAAAATTAATTATCTTTCTGAAAATATTTCAAGTGGTGCTCATGAGAATTTTTTTGCCACAATATGCCTAAAACAGGTGAGGTCGGGCAACAAAAAATACAAAAATTTGAAATAGTTTTAATTTGTATTTATTTCTTATATATGTTATATTTTTTTTCTATGTGGAAAGATTTTATTCATTTCATTTGGATAAGTGATTTGGAAGTTATGAAGCTTCTTGTTTTGAGGGCATTCTTAGCAAATTCTTTAGAGAATAATGTGTTGGATCCATTTATAAACTCAATTTCAAAATTTTAAGAAAAAATAGGTTTCCCATCGATTAATTTTCTAACTTTTCTTTCTAGAACAATCTCATTGTTGGAATAAGAGTGTTTCAATTCCATCATAGAGCTATCAAAAATTTATTTTTTCCTTTTGTTTGTACCTACTATGGCTTAACAATTTTAAAGAATGAAATTCATAAGGAGGTTTGAATTTTTTTACGTGATCTCACAATTTAATTCTTCAACATAAAAATATCAATTCACAAAATGTAGTATACAAATTTAACCCCTAAAGGACCATTTGTCCCCTCAGGGGACAATTTGGGTCTAGGCAGGTTCCTGCTATCTCAATTTTTAGTGATATTTTTTGGGATTTTTTGAGGTTGTGTATCTTTGCAAGAGCTTTGTGAAAATATATTTTTTATTTTAATCGATGCCTGGGAACAAAAGTTATGGCATAATAAGCAAAAATGGAGTTCAACGGGCAGCACAAAAAATATCACAGAAAGTCAAAATAATTTTTTTCAAATTTTTTTCTCAAATATTATATTTTTGTCTACATGTGAAGCTTTGTTTCATTCAATTCAGACTAATAATGAGAAAGTTATGGACAATCTTAGTTTTTCGGGCAATCTAAGCATCTTCATGAAAACCTAACTTGTGGAATTCATTTTTGAATGCAATTTTTAGAATTTTTCTAAAAAAAATGCTAGGCAAGGTTAGATTCTCTTGCTAGAACAATCTCACTATTGGGATTATTGTGATTCAATTCCATCTAAAAAATATTAACAATTTAGTTTTTTCTTCAATCTTGAACCCACCTCTTCTTAACAATTTTTTAATGAATGGAAATTAAGTGATTTTTTTCCAAATTTTATTTTGTAGATTCTCAACTCAACTACTTAACATAAATAAGTAGAAAATCAAAATCCATAGTGCAAAAAATTTGAACTAAAAATATTAAAAGCCAAAAAATCTAGTCAAACAAGGTGTAAAAAAATTGGTTTTCTTCACTTTAAATGCATATATCTTGCAATCTGCATGGTCAAAGTTTCTGAAATTTCTTCCATGTATTCATACACTAGTCAAGTACAAGATCTTATGGTTGGATATGCAAAAAAAAACAATTTTTAATGTTCTTTTCTCTTTGCAATAGAAGTGAGAGTTTTGAGTTTTTTTTTAAGGAAAATCACCTTGGTCCTTTAGGGGTTAAAGTCAAGAGGGATTCAAAACCTTATAATCTAGTCAATATAGGGGCAAAAAAATATCATTTTCTTCACTTTCAACGCTTATATCTTGTGATCAATACAGTCAAAGTTTTTCATAATAGTACCATGCAAGGATCCTACAGTTGAATTTGCAAAAAAGAAAAAGAAAAGAAAAATGTTTAAATTTTATTTTTTTGCATTGAAAATAGCAATTTGAGTGGTTTGGAATGAAAAAATGGCTTCATAACTCTAAGGTTCCAAAAAAACTTCATTTTCAGTTTAATTTTATATTTTGTAATCTATTTTGAGGCTACATAACACAAGTCAAATCATACCCAATGGTAAGGAAATTGATACATCGAATTTTGATCCCTATCTAGAATTGACCTCTATAGATTCTTGCCTAAAATGTACTCCCACAATTCATGAGAATCTAGGGTGGGATTTAGATACAACTATTTTTAGCACTTTGAATCTTCATAGTTTATTTGTATAGTTTCTCAAAAATATTTTCTAAGAGAATCTATAATCCCCTTTTGACTACCAACAAAAAAAATTTATAAATATTTTTTCAAGATAATAATGGAAACCATGCCAAATTGCTTTGTATTTAGTCAATTTCAGGGGTAGTTATCTCAATCTTTCTCTAACAACACATTGAGCACACTTATATGTTTGTTCAAGACAAAGTAGATCCTTGAAGGGGTCCAATGTATACTTTGCAAGTACATAGTACTATTATCGTCTATATGAGATTCGGTTTAACCTAACTACACCTAGTTTCAACTGCTTTTTCTAAAATTGACCACACTAGATTCTTGCCTAAAATGTACTCCCACTATTCATGAGAGTCTATGATTGGTTTAGAAAGACCTATTTTCAACACTTTGAAATTTTTTAGTTTATTCGTATGGTATCACAAAAAATATATTCTAAAAGAATCTAGAATCCCCTTTTGTTCAAACAAGATCGTGTAGAATGTTTTTCAATCTAAGAATGGGAACCATGTTGAATTGCTTATTTGTGCCATTTCAGGTGTATAACAACTAGACACCTAATATGGCACAAACAAGCAATTCAACACCATCAAGTAATGTTCCCATTGTTATATTTGAAAAATTTATTGTGGCGTCTTGTTGAATTGGTAGTCAAAAGGGGGTTCCATAGATTCTCTTAGGATGCATTTTTTGGACACTCTATGAATAAACTATGAATTTTCAAAGTGCTGAAAATAGGTGTTTTTAAAAGCAACCCTAAACTCTCAAGAATAGTGTGAGTACTGACATTTTAGGCAAGAATCTAGACTGAGAGGTTTTAGGAAGCGATCTAAATTAGGTGTGGCTCCCTTTAGTTACCTTATCACTGAAATCATGATGAACAAAAATAAGTTCGGTCAAAAATGACACTTGGAAGGACCGAGGCTGCATGGAAATGATGTATAAGTTATCCAGACAATTTGATTGAGAAAAAATGAAGAACCTGTGTGCAGGGCTGCAACACAGGTATGATAACTTGCCAATGCTCACTTGTTGTATTCTCACTTGCTGCACGTGCAGAGTGAGGGACAAGAATTGAGTCCAGTAAGTTAAAAGGCAAAGCCCTGAGCCATTTTGCACTGAAGGTTGGTGCGCGGTTCTATTATAACTTATACGTGGCTCATAGAATTGATCTCGGGCGGGACAGATGGGAGTGTCAGTTCAAGTGGAACAATAATAGCAATAATTCTTATTGTCATTCAATTCTCTCATTGGGCAGAGTTCCTAAAATCCTTTAACCCCTCACCGGGAGTCACCGCCAAGGGGGACCAAAAGTGTCCTCGGGTCAAATTCAAAGTGCTGTAACTTTTGCATCCAATGTCCGAATTTAATAAAACTTGTTGGAAAATTTGCGCTCTCTCTTCTAGTTTGTGTGGTAAAATTTTCAGATTAATTTAAGATGTACTGAATTTTTGGAAGCCAATTGAAGTTCACAAGTTCAATTTGAGTTCACCAAATTGCATTTGATAGCTGCAACTTCAGGGGCTTGCATCTCCTTCATCCAACGTTAGTTTGCAATAAAATTTAATGGGTTATGTTCCCCTTGAAGTCTAGTTATTGTGGTAGGATTTTCATGTCAATCGGGGTTGTTTTGAATGTCTAGAAGCAATTCGAAGTTCAAAATCCCGATATTTTGGGACTACAGTGAACTTTGGCGGCTTGTTTCTTCTTCATACAATGTTTGTTTCCAATAATATTTTTAGAAAAGTTGTGCATATTAGTCTAGTTTGTATGTAGGAAGTTTCATATCAATACCAAAAGTTATGAGTGATTGAGAAGCATTTTAGTAGAAGGAGGTTTAGTTTTTGATGTGTTTTTTGCAACTTTTCTTGTTATTTTTTGACATTTCAAAGCCATTTTGCAAAGACAATAAATCAATTGAATGATATTTTTTTTCATCAATATGTTTGTATGCTGATTTTGAATCACATCATAGTTTAAAGTTTCTTCATTTGAGTAGATTTAGAAACTAAATTTTGCCTTTGAATGTATTTTTAGGAAAAATTCATCATCCTTTTTCAACACTAAAACATTATAATCTTGCAATCTATGTGGTCAAATGACACCAAATTTGATGCATGTCATCTACAACAAGTGCACTCCAAGATCGTACAACTGAGATCTCTACAACTCAATGAAAATTATATCTATAATACTTCAAAAGAAATGTTATTTTTGAACCTGCTTAGGCCTTGGGTGGTGAGGGGTTAAGGTAACACGACCCATTATGGGCCTTTTATCCATTGTGGACTCCTAAGAACGATCCCATTATGGTTTTCTTTTAGTGATTGAGATTTGGGCCACATTCAATGTCTTAGCTAAGTGGAATGGAGTAATTAGTGACAATAATAGGAACATTGTCTAGTCTAAGCAACAAAAAAGAAAAGTACTTGAAGTAACTTTTAAATATTTTTGTCTCTCTGGAAAGATTTGATTCATTTTTTTTGGATTTGGTTTTGAACTCAAATTTCACAATTTTTCAAAAACAAAGTTCTACAAAGGTTTAGTTTGTTTGCTAAAACAATTCCTCTTTAGAGGGGGTAGTCATAGGATGGGTGTGTTTCAATTCCATCTTAGAACTATTATTGAAATGATTTCTCCTTCTATTGTCTACCTATTTCCATTCAATTTTTTTTTCTTAGAATGAAAATTAAATCAAATAGCTTTCTTTTTCCTTCCCAAACCCTCAATTCAATTCTTCAACCTAAAAATTCGAAAAAACAAAAACTATAGTAAAAACAAGTTTCTAAGAGTTTTTTCACACATTCTCATACTAATGTAGTGCAAGATCCCTCATTAGCCGATATGACCTAAAAATTCATGAATCAAATTTTGCTTTTGTGGAAAGCAAAAATTCCAATTTTGAGTGTTTTTTGATGAAAAAAGAATTCACTCACTTAGGACGATACATGCAACGGAAAGACTTGGGACATCAATTAAAGGGTTAACCCCTAAAGGATCCGGGATGCAAATACCTGTGTTGCAGAAGCCACAAGAAGATGGCCTTGTGAACCTTTAGAGGTTCATGAATACAACGACAATGGTATCGAACTCCACCCCTTGTTTTTCTTGCTTCTTGCTGAGAAGGAATTGAACTTGGAAACTTGTGAATGTCTGTCGTAACTTAGGTCCGGGCTGCATTTCCTTCTGCCTTTTTTTTTCCCTTCTCCCACTGATTGGAGCTGTTGAACTGTTTCCCTCCACCTGTTGGCAATAAGTTACCGTATTGATTCTATTTGTAAAAAGAATGGGAGAAAAAAGTGAGCCAACATCCCACCAATCTGGGACCAGGTCATTTATCTGTTAGGCTACTCGCCTGATTGCCCCCACTGTGTGGGTATGGAACAAATAGTCTAGTGACTACCTTACGGTCGCATAGAACTTGTAAAGATGCAGGTCACGCCTCTCCAGGGATTCAACCCCACCAAAGGAAAAGAGAAAGAGGGACTTGGCAGGCCTATTGTAAGTATGATTCCGTTTTTTTCCTTTGAGTCTGTCAACATGTGAATGTACTGTACTGTACTTTACTGAACTGGAGGACAACTTGCATGCATGATCAGCTGTGTGCAGTTCACCGGATTGCTTCATCGAACATTCTGGAATAGGATCGAGGAAGCAGGCGAATTCCTCTGCAACAGGAATGCTTTGGGGAATAGGTTACAGGGATTCTTACCTTACTGGGGGGTGTCCATTATCTACGGGATCAGGGACTCTCTCACTCACTTCACTCACGGAATAAGGGAATGAATTCAGATAGGAGGCTCAAAATCCGCACAGGCTCGAAAACTGCCCACCTCCTCAAATGTACATTGTTTGTATATGGGTTTTTTTCATCTTTATAGGAATGTACCAAGAGTGTACATTTCAGGAGGTGGGCAGGTTTAGAGCCCTATGGCTTTTTGACTTTAAAAATTGATAACTAATTCCACAAAGCTGCAAAAATTATGAAAAGACTTGGATTAGATGTCAATTCCACTTGTCTTTCAAGGAAAATTTTCTGAAAAATATTTCAATAAGTTTCACCTCCCCAAAATGTAGTTTCAACTCTTAGAAGGGCGCTTTATGGACCTCCTACCTTAGTTGATACATATATTTTTGGTCAAATAATTGATTATTGCATATCTAGCTTTTGTTTTTCTGAACTTGTTAGATTGCAATTGATTATGGCCTAACAACCATCTCTCGTCTCCCGTAGAAATACATGCATATATATATATATATATATAATTCCCCTTGTCCTAAAATAAACATATTTTTAAAAAAAAAGGCTAGATTAAAGAGTAAGTTGCTTCTATTTGGATGGGAATGCATAGCTCTTGTAGCTTTTGGTTAGCCCCAATAGTCCTAAAAGTTTTGAACACAAAAGTCAAGCAAACCATGTTCAAAAAACACAACCAAATTGATTATTTTCCTTGTTTTCTTCAACTTGCTTTGGTACAATGAAATTCATTTAGATGACCCTAAACTATTGGATGATGGTGGAAAGGTTCCTGATCCGAATGGTGAGGTTGTAGGTTCGATACCTAGTTGTGATAGATTAGTTTATCTAACCTTTTATCTGACATGAAATCAACCTTTTTTCTTGACGGAAACCCTCAAAGTGTGTTCTTCAACATGCTTGTATCAAATAAATAAATAAATTCTAATGAAATTCTAGTTGTCTTGCTACAAGCTCTTGTGAATTTTACTTCAATGAGATCCTCTACAATTAGAGTTTAGGAGTCACTATGTCGCGTCCCTTAGTGACACTTACCACCTTAAGCTCACTTTCCAAATCCTTAACACCTTAGTGCCACTAAGGTTCACGCTCTCCTAACACTACACATGCCACGCACCCACAATGTTAGGTTCCAACTCAAGTCACGAGGTTCCCCATTCCTCCGTGACTCCCAATCCTTTCCTTCCAATACTTAACTCCCACAAGACACCGGGCATGTCATTTGATGACATGGGGCGGAACTTCCATTGATGTCCAAGCACTCAGTGAGGCACTACTCCCACCGGTGCTAACCGCCCTTGAATGGGACCCAACTTCCCACTAGGCCCAACCTAACTTATTTCGGGACTCACTAATCGGGACTCACCAAACGGGACTCACACCATGGCCTAGTGTGGAGTGGGACACCACCCAACCGGTATGAAGGAGTGCACAAGCACTCCATGGTAACACACAAGTGGTGGTGAGGCTCCAACACTAACCTCACCACCCGGGGCCACTTAGGCTCACCATGGCACCATCCGGGAGTGAGGAGGGAAACCACCCCTCCTCATAGTACTCTCTGCGGGATTCGGCAGCCCCCCCCCCATACTAGAGGTCACCGGGAACCCCCAAGATGCACCCCATCTTGGAAGACCACCCATTTCTCCCGATTCGCACTACTTTGGGACTCCCGAACTTCCACCCGACATAACTTTGCGGTCCGGGATCCAAATCGCACATGCGACCCCATTTTCGACATCTACGCAACGTGTAGATGCCGATGGACTACTCACTTGCTCCATTCACACAAGTACTCGCAAAGATATTGCCCTCCAAAGATTCGGGACACTCCCGGCGCGACCAGGGCGCTCCTGGCGCGTCCGGGACACCCCCAACTTTGAACGCCCATAACTTTTGACTCGCAAGTTCAAATCACGCGTTCTTTGGACGGCTGGAAGCGTCTTCGCAAGACCTTTCCAAGCATGTATCACACGCCCCCAAATTCGTCTGGATCAGAGCGCTACCTCGCTCTGATCGCTCGAGACTCCTAGTCCCCCTCACCTCATCTCTTGCAAGGCTTGAGGAGTCACCCCCAATGTCTCCCTTGCTCACCAAGGTGGCACGAGCACGCCTTGTGATGAGGGTCGTGACACACTATGACTAGAATGTGTTATTATAGTAGTCTGCTCTAATTTCGACCATGTTCTTTAGACATCCCTAGCAAGGTCTAAAATGGACATTAAGAGGTTGTAAAATGGATATGTGTAAAGCATTGAATGTTTTGTCAATGACATTAGAGCGCTTTAACATTTGTCAAATATTCCTTTATCCTTTGCTAGTGGATGGAATAAGAGCCAAGGTGGGTCCATTTCTGAAATGTTTACGTATATTCAAAAAAACTTTTCCCCCACAACTTTGAATGCTAATATTTTCCAATCTTTTTGGTCCAGCTTGATAAAAATTTTACCACATGATCTCATAGAAGTATAGTATAAGATCCCACAGTTAGATTTTTTAATTTTGATTTTTTCTTCTTGAATGAACGCAACAAAAATGACAATTTTGAGTGACTTTTGTCAAAATAAACGGCCTTGATCCTTTAAGAGTTTAGTTCAGTAAAGGTTGTATTTTGGACCCTTGTCTATTACTTTCTGCATGGTGCAATGCAATGAAGCCAAATCTTTTTTCAGACTACCTTAAGTGCGATTAGGCTTTGGGATTCAAGTTCAATCAAACTATGGGATTTTGGGCAATCGACTCTTATGATTAAAGTGCCATGAGTTTAGTGATTCAAATTTTGTCAATGTGGCAATTTCCATGAACAATTGAAACATCAAATTTATTTTGGACAAGCTAATTGAGAAAATTAGGGATTTATTTCAAGACAACCAGAGAGAGTACAATACAATTTCATATTAAGTATCCCCGTACTTGTAGATATATTTGTATATCATACTTCCATATTCCATATTGTATAAAACGTTTTTTTGCTTTTTTTGGGGGGGGAGGAGGATGAATTAGATGTTTTATTTTTTAATTCAATGGGTGGGGGCAATGTCGGGCTCTTTTCAATGGATAGGTGAATGAAATCACTTCACAATCCATTTACTTGATAAGTGAGTGAATCAATATGTACTAGTGTGCCCTTTGTTGTTGTCACATCCAAAGTAAAAGTAAAAGTAAATTTTTTATTTTTTAATTAAAAAAAATTGACATTCAATATCTCACACCGTAGGACTTTGTTGCAATGTGAGAGGTTGCATTCCTTAACCAAATAGAAAGCTTTATGCACTCCTTCATTCAAAGACTTTGTTGTGTGGCATTTGGATGTGCGATGTGAAAGTTATGTTTTTTCCAAAATAAAAAATTATGTAATTCCATTTTTTAATGTTAAAATGATTCAAAAATCCATAACTTTCACTCAGAGGGTTCAACCACCACAAAGCAAAGTCCGTGCATCCTTCCTTGAGGAGAGCTTTGTAACGGCACCAAGAACACAATCAAAAAAGTTGTTGAGTACTTTACTATACCTTGTAATCCATGAAAATACATGCATTGATTTTTTTTTATTATGGGGAATATTTAGCTATTGTTTCACAATAAATAAGTCTATATTTTTTTTCTACTTCTATTTTCCATCCACTTTCCTATGCTCAATGGTAGTTAAAACTGAAATTAGAGGCATTTAAACATGTTTCTAGGAATGTAATTCAAAAATTTATATGCAGTTTTAGGTTGATCAATACAACATGTACACTTTAATTACTCTTGAATACAACCCATATAGATAGCACATATACAAACATCATATGTCAAACAATTCATACAAATGAATTATACAAATGAATCATACATGCACAATGGGAGAAAAAACCATAAAAATTGAAAATTCCTACATTCAAGTAACTAGTATTATATTAGCTAAGCTTGACTTATGCATTTACAAATGCACAAGTTCAAGGTTCTAAAATCTTGCAAAATGTGCCAGCAAGTAGTTTGGCTTTTGAGATTAGGGTTCAAAGTATAGTACAACAATAGCTCCTACTTGGAAAACAACAACTTGGCTCTACATATACACAAACTAGAATGAGACCTTGTTCATTGTTTTGTCTATTTGAAGATGAAAAAGGGAAGTTCCTCCCTGCAAATAGTGCTTTATATTCCAATTTTTTTGGTAGTTGTTTACCATTTTGGCATTATGGTTTATCAATTGGACTGCTAATGAAGTGAATTGCACTATTTTTGTGGTTGATAGCTTGATAGCCAAGTTGAAATAAATACTAGATAGTAGTAAAGTTTGATTGATAAGTACCAAATTGGAGAATTTTGTTAGATGGCTTAGTTGGTTAGATTGGTGGCCATCTCCTCTGTTGCCTTAGGTGGTTTTTTTCAATTAGTTTTTCACCCACTTTGTGAATGACAAGTGCAAGTCCTAGCCCCAAGTGGTTGTGTAATTTCTTTGTTTGTGTGCAATGTGATGTGTGTTAGTATGTGAGAACGAGTGTGTGAAATTTGATGATGGATTTGGAATGATGGAAATACTAGTTGGTGGAAGAGTTATAAGGTGACAAACTTTTGATCAAGTGAATGAGAAAATTGTAATATGGTGATTTGTTCCTAAAATGAATTCTATTAAATACAATGATGTGTTTAGCCTAATTGATCCTTTTGTGATGTATATGGATGCTTATGGACATGAAATTGATTAAAGCAATGAGAAAATGAGCTATAAATACAAATGAAAAATTTGTAAAAATAAGTAATTGGAATTGCTGAATTCCAATTTGTATATGCAGTGTCATTATAGTGTGAATGATGATTTCTAAGTTGGAATGTTGAGTATTATTTGAATTAATTGAATGTCTTTTCAAAAGAGAGATTGTGTATTTTAAAGTTGTATTATCTAGATAAGAAATGAATCTACTAGCAGAGATTTCCTACTTGATTGTCTCCCTTAGAACGAACTTATTATACTAATAGGATAATTTCCAATTCGGTCATTATTATTCTTCAACACTCCCCTATCTTTTAGACTATCCCTTGTGTAGATTTACAAGTTATTTACTATGGATCATTACAATGTGTTGTATAATAGTTGCAGTACATTACACCTCAAAGAAATGATACTATAGTAACTTGAATATTTCAAAAATTCTTAGCTCCACCATTTAAAATATACCATGTGGTAAGTCTCACATTGTTTCTAAAGTAATTGCTAGTGAAGTACCCGGGAAGACTCACAATTTTTTAGATCTCAAAGTATCAAACAAACAAACATTTAAAACAAAAGAAGAGAAACAAACAAAACAAAACAAATAAACAACTTAATTTAATCCCTACAGTTCTTTGACTATGTGTTCACCAAAAATGCTCCAAAATTGTCACTTCTTGTTTAAGTACAAAAATTTAGAAAAAAAACATTTTTGGACATATGTAACCATAGGATCTTGTTGTATGCTAATTCGAGAAGATGTGGAAAAAATTTCAGAAATTTCCACCATGTGGATTACAAGATATTAGGGTTTTGAAGTGACAAAAATCCTTTTTTGGGAGCCCTATAAAAAATTGGGCAACAGTTTTTCACAAGGTCACATTTGTATCTAAAAATGTCTAAAATGATGATGCTTTTTTGGATTCTTTTTTCAAGGCAAGTTGTCTATATGCTTGAAAAAAATTCAGACCATTTGGAATTGCACAACATATAGGAAAAGATGGTAAGTAGAAAGAAGTAAAGAATGATTGAAATACTAAATTGTTAAGAATTTAGTTATGGAATTGAAAAATGCCAATCCCAATTGCTGTAATGTTGTGAAAAATAATCTACATTCTATGATTTTATTTTTTTCAAAAAAATATAAAAATTGAGTTAAATAAAGGACTTCAAGTTAATTTTAGAGTAGTGATTCCATAATTGACCGCAAACTAAAACTCCTCATAACTTTCATCTCATTAATTATAATAGAATGATTCAAAGTTTTCTTTGTACATATAAGTCTAGAAAACCAATTTCAAATTTTTATTTAAGAAAAAAGTGATTTTTTAAAATTTGCTTATGATGCCTGATTTGAGAAACAAACAAGATTTTGCATGATAATTTTCACTTATGTACTCAAATGAAATGAAATTTAGCACTCATGGAAGATATTCCTCATTTACACCTTGTAAAAAAATTCCAGTCTAAATAAGTCAAATGTCCACTTACATGTACGTGCCTCCAAAAGTTATGTTGCCAAAAACAAAAGGTGAATCCTTTACGAGTTAAGGTATAGATATATTTCATCACACCCCTATTAATATTTTTTCTAAATATGCTAGATTACAATTGATATGCTATTAACAACCATCTTCCATATCACTTACCTAAACGCGTATGTTGTACCACATTAATATTCTATATATATTTCATATATGTTTTGTATATTATACTCATGTAATTTTTTTGGTTTTAGTTTTGAGGGGTGGGTGGGTGAATCCAGTTTTATTTATTTATTTATCTTTGATTGTTGTGGTGAATTATTTGATAAAATCCCTTTTCAAGGTATAGTTGATGAATTCTCCTACCCTCCATGTTCAAGTATGTTACGAAAAATTACAATGAAGGAGTTATAAACAATTAAAATAAAGGAATGATAGAGGGAGTAAGATTTTGGGGCCACTAAGAATAGGGATTGTTGTTTAGATCCTACAAACTTTTCATTTGTGCAAGTCTTGAGATTAGAGTTTTTCTTTCTATCTTGCACTTTAGATCATTAAAATTGTAGTACATGCATAAGTGGCATTGATATAAAGTCTTTTAAAGCCAAATTTCAACTTTCATTCATAACATTCTTTAGTAAAGTAAAAGGACCTTGTAACCCCTAAAGTTCTTTGTTTGTTTCAAGCTAAAAATTATCCTAAGACACTCAATTGTTCTAAAATAATGTCCTATTGTTGTTCCTTCAGTAGTTGCACATATTAAGACTTATCAATTCACAAGTATGTTTAAGCAATAGAATGATAACTCAAAGAAATTTCCACATGTATTCATTTTGGTCATCTCATTTTAGGGGAAAAATACACATTATAGATGATCGAAGCCAAAACATGTAGTTTACCATTGTAGTCCCTACAGGAGGACTAGTGTCATCCTATTAGATGCTAATGCGGCTCTCTAAATTCCCCACTTGCTTGCAATGGTAATCCAAAAGCATTCCTTAAGATTGTAGAAATACTAAATGAACCTTTTGCCATGTGTAGAATCCACATGGTGGGTGGCTTGTTGAATTATTAAACTATGACTTTGCAACCAATTCCAACCTTCCAAACCTTGTGTAGTTTCCAATGACATTTAGATGCAACAAGGTGAAATTAGGTTTAGAATTAGGGATTACAATTGGATTGAGGTGATTTTCAGATTGCCTACTTTAATAATAATCTCTTGGTGACATTGTCTTGCTTTCAAAGCTTTGAAAAATCCAAGAAAAAACTAAGGATTAACCCCAATATGTTGTAGAAGACAAAAAGTATTTAGTGGATGAATTTTAAGAGAAAATGTCTTAATAATAAAAAATGCACCATTTCATTCAAGAATGCACCTAAATATGTGTTCAAAAATCACATCTATTTTTTTTTATTATAGATTGTACTTGGTCTTCAAGATTTGCATTGCCCACCAAATAATTAATTAAAGTTGGTAAATGTAATTTGCAAATGCCTAAAAGAAAAATCCATTTTCTTCCTCCCCAACATATATAAATAATATCCCAACAATTTTGGCATTTTCTTTTGTAAATATTTTTTGTTGACTCTAACCATTGGGTACAATATCTTAGTAATAGGGTTGTATTTTTTTAGGGTTAAACTAGGATGAAACTTGAAAAAATGATGTTGGCCTAAAAGGCTCAAACGATGACTTCACTATTAACCCCTAAAGGACCAAGGCACATTTTAAACACAAATAGTGAAAAACTGCCATTTTTTAGGGTAGTCAAAAAAAAATGAAAAAAAGAAGTTTTTTTTCAAAATTCAACCGTGCAAATATGTACTAGACTACTATGGGAAGATGTGGAAAAAATTTCAAAAACTTTGACGATACAGATTGAAAGATTATAACGTTTGAAGTTAGGAGAATTTTTTTGTTACCTTGCTCGACAGGGTCAATAGCCTTTAACTCCTCCTAGAGTGAGATTTTTACACTAAATATAGTTATTTTTTTTTACATTTGCATCTTATATCATATAAGTTACATACCTACAAAATTTCAGAAGTAGAGGAGGTGTTTTGCACATGCTGCTTGAGCTGCCAAGAAAGTTTAGGGCAACATATGTCACGACCCTCATCACAAGGCGTGCCCGTGCCACCTTGGTGAGCAAGGGGGACATTGGGGGTGACTCCCCAAGCCTTGCAAGAGATGAGGTGAGGGGGACTAGGTGTCCCGAGCGATTAGAGCGTGCTAACGCTCTGATCCGGACGAATTTGGGGGCGTGTGATACATGCTTGGAAAGGTCTTGAGAAGACGCTTCTAGCCGTTTAAAGAACGCGTGATTTGGACTTGCGAGTCAAAAATTATGGGCGTTCAAAGTTGGGGGTGTCCCGGTCGTGCTGGGAGTGCCCTGGCCGTGCCGAGAGTGTCCCGAATCTTTGGAGGGCGATAACTTTGAGAGTACTTGTCCGAATGGAGCAAGTGAGTAGTCCATCGGCATCTACGCGTCGCGTAGATGTCGAAAATGGGGTCGCATGTGCGATTTGGATCCCGGACCGCAAAGTTATGTCGGGTGGAAGTTCGGGAGTCCCAAACTAATGCGAATCGGGAGAAACGGGGTGGTCTTCCAAAACCAAAGGGTGTTTGGGAGTCCCCCTTGACATTCAAAGTGGGGTCTGCCGAATCCCACAGAAATTACTATAGGAGGGGTTGGTCTCCCTCCTCCCTCCTTCTTGGAGCCTTGGTGAGTCCCGGTGACTCAAGGTTGGTGGTGTGGGGTCACCACCACTCCAAGGCATCATGGGACACTTGTGGGTGTCTCGTGGCACCGGTTGGGTGAAGTCCCACTCCTTGCTAGGCTATGTTGAGGTGTTCCAAATGGTGAGTCTCGGTTAGTGACAAAGTGGAAAGTAACAAATATACAAGGAGCCTAGTATGGAGTTGGGGTTACACTCAAGGGTGGTTAGGACCATGGTGAGTAGTGCCACGATGGGTCCTTGCACAATAGGATGGAAGTTCTGCCCCATGTTACCAAGTAACATGCCCTGGTGTCATGATGTGTGTGTGTGTGTGTGTGTGCTAGTAGTCCCGGTGACGGGGACTTAGCACAAAGAGTTGGAATTGGGGACTAACATTGGAAGTGCATAGCATGTGTAGTGTTAGAAGAGCGTGACCCTTGGTGCCACTAAAGTATCAAGTGCTTGAGAAGCATTGGAAGGGAACTGAAGGTGGTAAGTGTCATTAAGGGGCGTGACAACATAACTTTTGATTTGGGCACCCGATTGGAAAAAATATTACATTCCCATGTAGAGAATACATGTTTACACCTTGTATCAAAATTTGAAGAACATCTGTTACAAAATGACTTCATACAAACCTACCCGAGATTACATGTGTACATTCAACGATCATTTGGTCCTTTAGGGGTTAACTACAAAAATAAGGAATGCACCCATTAGTCATAATGGCCATATTCATTAAATTGAGACAAAATGCCTTATTTTGAGACTTGAGCCCCACTACTAAAGACTTCCATCCTAATGAATCAAAATTTGTAAACAAATCAATCTTTAAAGAATCAAAGGTTTATAAATGTATTAATATATTTCAATTTGAATTTTGGACACTTATAAACATATAAAGGTAGGATCAAGGATAATATGAGACTACGAACATTTCATTTTAACGAATATGGCCTTCAATTCTCAAATTATTTTTGTGACTACATTGGTCGTGGGGGTCCGCATCTTTCTAGAGTAAAGCTAAGGCAAATTAATCCTAGAAGGAAAAAGGTAAATTAATCTTTGAAATTCTTAATGTTTAGAAGCCAAATCCAACTACATGATCCTTTGGTTAACTTGTTCAAATACATTGTCCCCAAAATGTTAGAGTGAATATTTCCACTGATGGCAAGTTAAATGTGCATAAACTTCACTATGTACACTTTTCTAATCCCTCTAAAAGGTGTAGTTCTATCTTTCAATATTTTTAGAAAAGAAATGCATATGTCCTACAATTTGAAAATTTCGTCAATGTGTTGGAAAATGGATTGAAAATATATGTAAAAAATTTGAACCTAAAAAACTTCATTTTCATATTAAGAAAAATTGTAAAGTTGAAGATGTTACTAAATGAAAGATAAAACTAACATGCTCATAACTTTGGGAAGAATTTGAAAATTGTTCATTCTAAAGATGAGAATGTTCTAGCAAAAAAATAATATCTCTTTTTTAATTTTAATTTTAAAATTTTAAAAATGAAAGCAAAAGACAACTTTATATGTTTTTTCTACCTTCATTGCTCACAAAAAACCAACTCCTTGTAACTTTTCACTTGTTATTGGTATTGAGAATTGAATAATTCAAATGTTTTTGAGTAGGTACCACTCTATACAATCCCTAAAAAATAATTAGTATATTTTAGAATGTATTTTTTGCTTCTTGGGTTTACAATTTAAAAAAAAAATTCCAAAAAATCCTTCTAACTTTTGCAATATTTATCAAAATGACATGAAAGAAAGCTTTGTAAATAGATGATAGTTATAAGCATCCATCTTAAAAAATTCTTGCAAAAATTTCCAATTATGAAGTTAATAGAATTTGACCAAGTTCTCAAAAAAGCCCAAAGTGGACTCCTTGGTCCTTTAAAAATTAATCTTGTAAATTACTCCATGATCATTGATTTCAAGTCGCACTTGTCTTTTATTTATTTTTTGCCATTTTGCTACTAGATATTAATGAAAAATTAATAATTAATTTTTAGAGATGAAGTCATATGTCTACTACAAGTCACAAAATTTTCAGTTTTTTTCAATTTTTTTTGAAATTATTGTAAATTTTTATGAAAAATGAAGAAAATTCATATCGAATACAATTTATACCCAAAAAGTCTGAGATTTTCACTATGGATGTACCATGATAGTCTATAGTAGATTGTCTAACATCATGGTATAAAACAAAGTAATTGTGTCATTTGAAAATTAAAAAATCAGTAAACTATGGTTACAGACTCAAAGTTTATATTCCTATAAAATATTGAAATTTAAGAATTTGAAAAAACAAACTCAATTGGAGTAGAAATCGCACTTGGCAAGCTTCATTTCATTACTTGAACTCAAATTAGAAAAATATTTTTTATATGGCTAAAATTCACATCAAGAGTAAATAACAAGGAATGGCCAAAATACACTGCAAGAGTGATCTATGGATTAGGTATCTTCTTCTTAAGAAAAGTCAGTAAAATCATATTGAGGGAATTTGCAATCGTAATCACTGAAAATGTACTCAAGCAACTTCCAAAACAAAGTTTGGATGAAAAACATTTTTTTCCATCCTACAGTGTGTGGTTAAGTCATCCAAAGAACGTTTTGCGTCCTCGGCAGCGTTTCTTGTGTGTTTCTAAAGATTGTTTACGGGACAGAGGCTTATAAGTGACGGATGACTGGGAGTACAAGTCCAAGGTGAGAGTTCCTGTCGCCACTGACACTGACACAACCAAGCCCTTCCCTTCCCTTTCCTTCCCTTCCACCCCTGCCAGGCAGCCTCACAGACTGGTGTCCAGCCTTGCACCCCTGCCACCCACTTGAGCATCAAGCAAGCAGAGCGATGGATCCATCGACATGACACAGACGACGCACAATCCCCGAACGAAACCCATCCATCTATCGTCCAGCCCCAAGCACCCCGTCCCCAATTCACAGCAACAACGGCATTCATCGTCAAGCTCTTGCTTGCTCGCTGGAAGTATTAACTAAGCTTAAGTGCAGTTAGTTTCCCCCGTACAAACTACGAGCTTGGGACGCCAGGTGCATGATTGCAGCCCCACCTAGCTTGGCCTTGGAGCCCTTGCCTTGGGGGTCCCTCCAGGCTCCAGCGCCCTCCTCTGGCCTGCATTATTACGCGCCTAGCCTCTCGTACGGGTAGCTGGGACGACGTAGTGAAAGCAAGGCCGGTCGCCTCTACTGTAGCGGGCGTCGCCAAATGTAATTGCTGCTGCCGGTGCTGCTGATGCTGCAGTTAGCCATCGATCAGGCGATGGAATCGGAGTGACGAGTAGTATCCAGGGCCGGAGGTGCAAGGGCGACGTCCCAACGAACCGGGTTTGCCAGGAGCTTCGATTGATCTGCTGCACCTATCATATCATGGTTGGTTGGTTTGGGGGGTGTTTAGTTCTTGGGTTGGGCCCCGCCCTCGCGTGGGTGTAGGCTTCAGCTGATGAATATCTGGAAAACTGCGGGACGGTGGTAGAGGAGGCTGGGTGAATTATTTGACATGGCCGACCCGGACAGCTGCTGATGGAGTGCATGTTGCCATGCTGAAGCTCCGGCGCGACTGTCCATGAGGAGTGTGGGAATCAGGCTCTAGCTGCTAGTGGGGGACGATCGATCGATCGACAGCCCGCAGAGGGTTGCCGAGGTTTTGTATTTTGGGCATGCGGTTGGAGTGTGCAATTGATCCGCCCTCGCCATGGCGCATATTCAGGTGGGGCTCTGCTTGTTTTCCCCTTCCTAGAGAACTCTTGGTAAATAATGGTTTTGACTCGGCGAGATCGAGGGTTGGGTTATGGCGGAGAGTCGAGCTGCAGTTTGCTTCTCAGGATGTCCATTGGCATCACTACCAGGGCTGTGGCAATCTGTTTGCTGTGATTTGCAGTCAGCATTTTGCATTTTGTTTGGGAAAGGCAGTGTTGCTGCGTCACTACTGTAGGTGTTTTAGCAATGAGGGCTTGAGCGAGTACATTGGTCACAGCGGATGTTCGTTTCTTGAAGCTGCTTGACTTTGCCAAGGTTGTTGTGTCTTTGAGCTGCATCTTGCTCTTGCTGGAGAGTCTGTGAAGTCGTTAGCTTTTCTGGCGCAGATTTATATCTTTACAGCCATGTACGTGTTGTTGATCTCGTGGTCTCCGATTGATTTCTTTGCTGGGACCAGAGAGGTTGTTTTCCTCTTCCCAGCTGAAGAAAGCCGGGTGGTTTTGTCTTGAATGGATCTGACGAGTGATGGAGTTTATTTCTGGTCTGGAGAGTAAAGAGAGAGCATTTCTTGTGTATTGGCGACTGTACGTTGAAGGCGCATTGTGGTCGCCGTAACCTTGTCTGGATCGATAGTTTACAGAGCTTTTCCTGAAGGTCTCAGCAGTACAAGTTCAGGATTCAATGCAGTCTTTTTAAGCGGAGGCCTCGTTCAGGCGTAACACGATTCTAGTGTGGGCACTGAAATGTGGCTACAGTCACCCAACACCACATTATGATCCGAGTCTACCTTCTCGATTAGACCAAGAAGATAAGAATTGGTTATAAATCCGCCTTTGAGATTACAAATGACCAGTGATTCTCAAGTGCAATTGCTTAATGTCTCATCATGGTTCGGTGCTTTGAGCGCAGGAGATGACAGAGGACCAAGAGCGGCGTCCACAGACGCCTGAAACTCCCGAAGCACTTGAAACTCTCATATCACCAGAAAGTCTCCATTTAGCCGAAACTCCCGATTCTCCCTCAACACCCAATTTGCTTACAAGGTATACATTTCTCGAGATTTCTCATCATGCATAGATCAAGTCTTTCCACATCAATTGAATCTCAGTCCTCTTAGGGTTCACATTTAAATGAAGTCTGTCCAGGATCCGACACCAAATCAAGTCTCATGATAAGGCCTAAGAGAGGTAGACAGTGATTTAATTTGTGTTGGATGCCATTTTTTGGCATTGCTGATCTGAGGTAATTGATATTCGATTTGTAGGGATTGGAGTGTCGTGTCTGAAATCGAGGATCCAGATAGGGAAGCAGAATCCAATCACTTTGAGCAGACACTCACAATGGCAGACGGGGACGCTGAGATCGAAGCAACCGGGGTGCAGTCCAAAGTGGGGAGTTCCATTGAGCTGCTGCGCACAGCAGCCACTCCAGCGGAAGAGAAGGAGATCATCTCCAGGATATTGTTTGAGTTGGTGGACACACAAGAGGACGCCAGGGTAGCAGTGGGGTTGCATCCCCAAGCAGTGCCTGCACTAGTGGCACTCCTCCGGTCCGGATCCTTACCTGCCAAAGTGAACGCCGCAGCCATATTGGGGGTGCTGTGCAAGGAGGAGGATCTACGAGTCAAAGTGCTGCTTGGTGGATGCATCCCTCCGTTGCTGGCGCTTCTCAAATCCAGCTCTTCCGAGGCTCAGACAGTGGCAGCGCATGCTTTGAACGCAGTCTCGCAGGGAGGTGCCAAAGACCATGTGGGGTCGAAAATCTTTTCCACTGAGGGGGTGGTGCTCAGCTTATGGGAACAGCTGCAACCACGGCAGAACTTGGACCCCTCCCTTCCAGGGTTGCTCACGGGCGCCCTTCGCAACCTGTGCGCCAGCAGCGAAGGCTTTTGGCTGGCCACTCTAGATGCTGGCGGAGTGGGTATCCTTGTACGTCTCCTCACTTCGGAGTATTCCCAAGCACAAGGGAATGCAGCTTCTCTGCTGGCGAGTTTGATGACCACCGTTGAGGAAAGTGGTGAGCTTGTGCTGCACGCCGGTGCTTTGAATCCCCTTCTGCAGCTTTTGACAAATGACGACATTTCGGTGCGAGCAGAAGCGGCGGGTGCATTGCGAGCTCTCACTGCTCACAACGAGGAAGCTAGACAAGCTGTCAACGCAGCAGGTGGGATGGATAAGTTGATCTGTGCCACGGTTGCTCCCTCTGTGCCAAGTAAGTTCACACAGGCTTTGCAAGAGAATGCTGTGGGGGCGTCTGCACATATATTGGGCGGTTTGCCTGCTCTCATCATCAACCTTTGCAAGAGCATCAGCTCCAAGCCGTCGGAAGCTGCAAAGACCGCTGATACAATTGGAGCCCTGGCTTATGCCCTGACGAAATTGAACGAATGTGATCACGCGGTGGAGTCTGTAGATCCTCTCCATATTGAGGAGGTTCTAATTAAGCATGTTGGGAATCGTACGTCAGTGTTGATTCATGAGCGTGCTGTGGAAGGTCTGGCGAGTCTGTACGGGAATGCGTACTTGGCCAAAGGGATAGAGCATGCTGAAGGGAAAAAGATGCTGGTTGGACTGATCACCATGGTCACTGGCGAGGTGCAAGAGAGCCTGACGATGTCGCTCATGGACATTTGCTGCGAGGGGCGAGATTTGTGGCATGCACTTCGAGGTCGAGAGGGAGTGCAGCTGCTGATTTCGCTTCTGGGGCTGCCTGTGGAGCAGCAGCAGGAAAGTGCAGCTGCACTGCTCTCCATTCTGTCACAAGAAGTGGACGAGAGCAAATGGGCCATCACTGCAGCTGGAGGGATCCCGCCATTGGTGCAACTGCTTGAAATGGGCTCCGAAAAGGCCAAGGAAGATTCGGCCATTGTACTTGGCAACCTGTGCAGCCACAGTGAGGAAATTCGCGTTTGCGTGGAGACAGCTGAAGCCGTGCCTGCGCTTCTGTGGTTGCTGAAGAACGCTGGTTTCAAGGGCCAGGGAATTGCAGCACGAGCGCTCACGCAGCTGGTGCGAGACTCAGACGCAAGTACCATCAGCCAGTTGACGGCCTTGCTCACTGGCGACTTACCCCTGTCCAAGGTTCATGTCCTGCATGTTGTGGGCTGCTTGCTTTCCGTGTCCTCTCAGGAGGATATCTTCCACGAAGGCGCTGCAGCAAACGAAGCTCTCGAAACTCTGATCGCGCTTTTGCTTACCAGCAAAGACGAGACCCAAGAGCAGAATGCTTCCGTCCTCGCAGAAATTTTCGCTTTCAGACCCGACTTGTGTGAGAGCCCCGACATTGTCAAGGCCATTGCGCCATTGATCCGGCTTCTCAGTGAAGCCAGCGAGCAGATAGCCTTGCAGGCTGCACGGGCACTTGCAGCTCTGTTCTGCTCCATTCAGCAGAATCGAAGCGCTGCGGAGGCAGGCAGGGATGCTATCCTGCCCTTGATCAGCTTAGCCAAATCCTCCAGTATCAGCGTGGCTGAAGTTGCAACCACGGCTTTGGCTAACCTTCTGTTGGATGCAGAGGTCGCTGAAAAGGTACCAGCCGAAGATATCATTCTCCCTCTTACAAGAGTACTCCGGGAGGGCACTCTCCTTGGCAAGGAGCACGCAGCCGGAGCTGTGGCGCGTTTGCTTCGTTCTCGCCATGTTGACGATGTCCTGGCCGAGAGTGTTCACAATTGCGGGACTGTCTTGGCTTTGGTCTCGCTTCTTGCCACAACAAATTCAGAAGATCGGTCTACATCTGAAGCGCTAGAAGCGCTTGCATCACTTGCAAGGACCAGAAGAGGAGGGGCATTCAGCCACCCATTCAGTGTACTGGCAGAAGCCCCGTTCAGCATGAGTCCGTTGGTGACATGCCTTGCAATTGGGGCTCCCACAGTGCAGGAGAAGGCCATTGAGGTTCTGTCAAGGCTGTGTCGAGACCAGGCCGTGGCGCTGGGTGATCTCATGGCTGATAATCCCAAGTGCATCACAGCTCTCGCGGATCGGATCATACAATCCTCCAGCTTGGAAGTAAAGGTGGGTGGGGCTGCACTGCTCATCTGTGCTGCGAAGGAGCACCGACAGGTGTCCATGGAAGCACTTCGGGATGCGGGATTCTCGGTGGACCTCATCCGCTCGCTTGTGGAAATGCTGGGCTTCAAATCGGTGGAAGACACCGGAGATGACGAAGAGGCCACCAGTGATGCGGAAGAGGAAGAAGTGACTTTCACAGTTGATGAAAGTGGGGTGGCCAGAAGGAAAGAGAGTGGACACGAGGGAGCCGACACCGACACGTTTTTGGAATATGGTCCTGCGCTAATCTCTGGAGGCACTGTGGCGCTTTGGTTGCTCTGTATGATTGCTTCCCACGATAGCTTGAGCAAACTTTCCATCACTGAGGCTGGGGCCATTGAGGTTGTCACTGAGAAACTTGCAATTTTTGCTCCCAACGCTCGCGAGGTGAGATATCTGCTACCACTGAATTTAATGTAATTTAACAAGATATGTTAGAGATCACTTAGGAAAAGATAGCACAACAATATCACTTATGGATTGAAAGATTATAATGTTTGATCATGAGGGTGTTAAAAGTGCAAAAGTGACTTGAAGTCTTTCGATCCTCTTTTCACCTGTCAAATCTAAAAAGTTGGTCACCCCAAAACATATGAGGTTAAGGGCCTAACATGCATAACCCCAATCAATTCATGGTTTCTCAAAATCTACCCTACAATTTTTTAAATGAATTTCTACTGTGGTTTTCCCTCCAAGATCTAGTGTATTTGAGGCTCATTTCCAAGAGCCCTTAACACTACTGAAAGTCAAGATTGCAATGGGCACCCTTGCACAAAATCTTGAATAGAAAATTCGTAATCAATCATTTTCAAAATTGGATTTTTGATGCTTAAACTAGACTTCAAAAAGAAGTTTTGAAAAATACAAGCTACTAATAATAGCAACTTGGTTAGGTTTTATTTAATTTCAAAGTTTTGCAAACACCAGATTTTGGTGCCTTGGGCATTTAGGGGTTAAACCACTGTAATTCTCCAGCTAAGAGGGGTGCAGCATTACTCATTTGAATGTCTTACACGTCAGGTGTAACGATTTATTTGGTCAGGATTGTGGCGAGTTCAATTCTAGGCTTTAGATCAGACTTAGCTATCAAATGGACCGTGACAATCCTAACCTCACAATACGCATTTGCTGACTAAGGTAAAGAGTATCAAAATTGATTTAGTTCCTCTAGTGCTGGTGATAATCTTGTGATAGATACGAATTCTTGTATTGCCATCGTGAGTGACAGTAAGTTCACAACTGTCGTGTTGTATGTCCTTGATCATTTGCTGTTGTTTTCTTAAGGCGACTAATTTAGTGTATCAATTTGGGGACTCAGGCAGAAGTAGAGGACAACGGAAGCACATGGGTCAGCGCACTGCTGTTGGCAATTTTGTTCCAAGACCGAGACGTAACGCGCACTCCCGCAACAATGCGAGCGATACCCTCACTGGCAACTCTCTTGAAGTCCCAGGAGACCACCGACAAATATTTCGCAGCTCAAGCTCTGGCCAGTCTCGTCTGCAACGGCAACCGCGGCACATTGTTAGCCGTGGCCAATTCAGGAGCTGCAGGCGGACTCATCCCCATGTTGGGCATGTCGGAGTCCGACGTCCGCGACTTGGTGTTATTGTCTGAGGAGTTTGCCCTGCCTGGCCACCCTGACCAGGTTTCGTTGGAGCGTTTATTCCGAGTGGACGACATTCGTGTCGGCGCTACTGCTCGCAAAGCCATTCCCATGCTGGTTGACTTACTGAAACCTCTGCCAGACCGCCCTGGGGCTTCCCCCTTGGCTTTGGGCTTGTTGATGCAGCTGGCGCATGACAACAACGTCAACAAACTCGCCATGGCCGAAGCGGGTGCCTTGGATGGGTTAACCAAGTACTTGTCCATCGGCCCACAGGATGCCATAGAAGAGGCCACAGCCGACCTACTGCGCATCTTGTTCAGCATTCCTGAGCTGCGGCGACACGATTCAGCAGTCGCTGCGGTGGAGCAGTTGGTTGCTGTGCTCCGTTTTGGAACTCGAGGCTCTCGTCTGAGTGCAGCTCGTGCTTTGCAGGGACTTTTCGTTGCTGAGCATATCCGGGCAGGTTACGCGGCAGGACAATCCATCGTCCCTCTCGTGGAAATGCTAAGCTCTGGAGTGGAAAAAGAGCAGCGTGTGGCCATTGGTGCACTCATCACCCTTTCAGAAGACAATCCTTCCAAGGTGGTGGCGATAGCAGATTCGGAGGCCAATGCTGTGGAGGGTGTCTGCCGAGTGCTGCTCTCGGATTGCTCCCTGGAGCTCAAAGAGGATTCTGCCAACCTGTGTCGCACGTTGTTTAACAACCCCCGAGTACGAGCCACTCCAGAGGCAACTTGTTGCATCTCCCCGTTGGTTGCATTGCTGGACGTGGATTTACCCTCCGTTCAGTATGCCGGGGCTTGTGCACTTGATAACCTCCTTGACGATGAGCAGCAGGCGGAGGCTGTGGCTGCAAATGGCGCGGTGGTGCCGCTGGTGGATCTGGTCGTCGGCACGAACTATGGTCTGCATGAGGCTGCAGTCAGTGGACTGATTAAGCTTGCCAAGGACCGTCCTTTGTGCAAATTGGACATGGTGAAAGGTGGCATCATTGACAACGTGCTGGACATTCTCCCTGACGCGCCTGACTCGCTCTGTGCGCTCTCGGCCGAGTTATTGCGCATCCTCACGAACAACAGTAGTATTGCGAAAGGAGTAGCGGCAGCCAAGGTGGTGGAACCGCTTTTCTACACGCTCACAAGGCCGGATTTAAGCACTTCCGGGCAACACAGTGCAATGCAGGTGCTGGTGAACATTCTGGAGAAGCCGCAGCGTCTTGCCAATCTGACTTTGACTCCCAATCAAGCGATTGAGCCTCTGGTGCTGCTGCTGGACTCGCCATCCCAGCCAGTGCAGCAGCTGGCAGCCGAGCTTCTGTCTCATCTTCTGGCACAAGAGCAGTTTCAACGCGACGTGTTCACACAACAAGCGGTGGTTCCACTTGTGAGACTGGTTGGAGTGGGTGTGTCAAGCTTGCAGAAGGAGGCTATTAGGGCGTTGGAGAGTGCCTCCATCAGCTGGCCGAATGCCATTGCGGATGCAGGCGGTATCATTGAACTTTCTGCTCTTTTGCTGCAAACCGATCCACAGCCACCTCATGCTCTCTGGGAGGCCGCAGCTTTGGTACTCTCTAACGTCCTCCGCTTTAGCTCCCAGTACTACTTCAAGGTTCCGGCCGCCGTCCTAGTCAAGTTGCTGCGTTCCAGCAACGAGGCCACCGTGCTGGTGGCTTTGAGTGCCCTCATTTTGCTGGAGAGAGAAGACTCCTCGAGTGCAGAAAGCATCGCGGAGGCCGGAGCAGTGGAAGCGTTGCTGGAGCTTCTGCGTTGCCACCAGTGTGAAGAGGCTGCAGCTCGTCTTCTGGAAGCTTTGTTCAACAATTACAAGGTGCGAGATACCAAGGCCGCCAGGCTTGCGATTGCGCCTTTGGCTCAGTATTTGCTGGATCCGCAGACGCGCACGCAGCCCGCCCGCCTTTTGGCAGCCCTTGCAGCTGGGGATTTGTTTCAACACGAGGGTCTGTCCCGTAGCAATGACGCCGTCTCAGCTTGTCGTGCGCTTGTGAGCTTGCTGGAAGATCAGCCCACGGAAGAGATGAAGATGGTAGCTGTGTGCGCGTTACAGAACCTTGTGGTTAACAGCCGCGCCAACAAGCGTGCTGTTGCGGAGGCTGGGGGGGTTCAGGTCGTGCAGGAGCTTCTGGGGTCCAGTAATTCAGAGAGTTCAGCTCAAGCAGCTATATTGATCAAGCTCCTCTTCGCCAATCATACCATCCAAGAATATGCTTCCAGCGAAATGATCTGTGCTCTAGCAGGTGAGGCACATGCTACATCACAGCGACCGTTACCAGAATTGCTATCAGAATTTCTATTACCAGTGTACTGTCACTATTAATGCATTAGAGCATCGCTACCCTTACGTCAAAACAGTGGCAAATTTCGGATGAAAAACGCGCAATTTATGCCTGCACGGGTGGGTTAACAAATGGTCTACCGGCCTTTTTGATATGATAAGTTTTCTTGGAGATGCTCTTAGGTTTCCATCTGTCTGCACGCTTGACGTGGTTGTGTATTTTTTGTCTTGTGAAACAGCTGCCCTGGAGAAGGACCTGTGGGCTACTGCTTCGGTGAATGAAGATGTTGCCAAGGCATTGACTGTCATGCTGGGCAACTTCAGGCGGTTGCGGTCGACCGACGAAGCTACTCAAAGCATTGTACAGCTAGTGGGTGCTTTGAAGGCTGGAAACGAAGTAGCCCAAGAAGCTGCACTCAATGCTCTCTATTTACTACAGGAGGACTGGCCTGATAGTCCTGCAGAAGTAGGAAAGGCACAAGCTTTGGCAGCAGCGGAAGCCATCCCCATCCTTCAGTACTTGGTGCGAGAAGGGCCGCCAAGGTTTCAAGAGAAAGCTGAAATCCTCTTGCAGTATTTGCCTGGTAGCTTGGTGGTCACCGTCAAGCAGGGCCACAATCTTAAGCAGTCCGTGGGGAGCACGAATGCCTTCTGCAAGTTGACCCTTGGTAGTGGACCTCCACGTCAGACGAAGGTGTGTGGCTTCATTGTTTTTTGTGTATTTGGAGTTCAACTCTGTTTAAATATGTTCTGCCCATATTTTTTTTATGTGCAAAGTGCATGGGATTGCACTCCTACCAAGTGAATGTATTCTGGACGTTTTTTTTCCATACTTGATTCTCGTCTTGTACGGTGCAGGTTGTAAATCAAAGCGCGTCTCCGCAATGGAAAGAGGGGTTTGCTTGGGCATTCGATACTCCACCTAAAGGCCAAAAGCTTCACATAGCCTGCAAAAACAAGGGTGCTTTTGGCAAGGTCAGTACATAACATTCTAGAGCATTTTTGACTGCATACCGTTTTTATTGTTCCTGCACTATGTTTGCTAGCCGTCTAGCTCTTGCCTGATGTGGGTGGAATACCTTTGCTTTCTTTTGAACTGAAGATGTGAGGGGATCTTTGCCAAAGAAAGATGTTAGAGGAGCTTAGCATTGTTTTCTTGAGTACCCTGATTCTTTCTTAAATGAGCAGTTAGGCCCAAGCTATTTACAGTTCCTGTCAAGAATGTTAGCAGCAGATGGAATTTGAGTTGTTGGTTGCTGCACTTTGTTCTTTTATTTATTGGGGAACTTTCATGAGACAAACTTGGTACCAGATGATAGCTCTATTTACAACTGAGTTAGAAGGGTGCTCTTGGCAAGTTCCGAACACCCTCGCTGATTTGATTTATTGATTAAAATCTTTCACCTACCGTTGTGTTTGCAGGGTTCACTAGGGAAGGTGACTATTCAGATAGACACAGTGGTGATGCAAGGAACTATCAGTGGCCAGTATACATTGCAGCCTGAGACCAACCGAGATGGAACACCTCGAACCCTAGAGGTTGAGTTTCAATGGTCCAATCGATAAGCATGTCCATATCACATGCAATTTGCTGGAATTGACGGGCCTTCGTCCATGTGCTGATGGTTAGTTGCATGCTGAAAGCATAAAAATTGGGGATCTCAAGCCTCAGATGGAAATACAGCGTATGATACTAGTATTCAGCACATGATAGACTGTAGTGATTGGACATAGTTAGCTGTTGGACAGAGCTACTTGTAAATGCAGAAAACCAACCAGGTTTTGAATTGTGGTCAAGAATTAGAGTTTGGTAATTCATTATATCCTATTGTGGCTTTATTACCGGTACTGGTCTGCGCATTGATATATACCTGAAGGGGTTATATGGTACACCAGTGATCCGCATAATGTCCAATAGTCGACACTCGGGACAACTGCGCGTAGTCACCATAACAATCGTCTGCTCAAATAAATCGCAAGACAAAATCAGAAAGTCATGACAAAAATCTTTTTTGGCCTGCATTGTAGTTTTTACTTTGTGGGCTCCGACATTACTTCCTAAATCTTAAGCGTCACTTGATTAAACTTTCCCTGTGAAACTTCTCCTTGCGACTTCTGCAGGCTTGACCAGTGCTGGTAAGGTCACTCTTTTCGATGTGTCACTATCCCCTCCACTTGAGAAGGGGACTTCAAAGGCTAAAGCCTTATATAGACAAACTTGATCCTCCTCACAGAAATAAACCTGCACATTGAGCACGAAGTGTCACGATTATTACAGTGAACATGTCATAACATTCTTTAACTAAGAACTCACCCTTCTTTGCTGAAGTGGAAACCAAAATAGCTCAAATCAGTCTGAACTACCGGCAGTAAAAGCCTTGACAATAGAGAAATTGAAACATTGCAATGCACTTTTGAAATACCGGTAGTATTCTCATCTAAGACAACCATTTAAAATCCGAGTCAATCATCTCATACCTTGCACGATACCCTTGTAGCACCTTTAGATGCAGCATCAGCGTCACGCTTAAAGTGAATAGTTGCAGTGCCATCTGGTCCAATAGTGCCAGTGACAGGGTCCAGGGATATTCCACTGTCGGTCTCCAATTCCACCTCGTACTTGCTTTGAGCCTCCTGCAAGATAGAACGTTAGAATAGTGCATGAAAAGCGCAGCACCAAATCACCAACCTTTAACCAAGAAAAATTAACCATTCCTCCAATTGCACCAGTCATAAGACACTAGCATAGAAATAGTCGCATGACTTGCTTAGAAGCTTCTCCAGTCAACTTTAGCAATTCCACTACTCTCCACCCTCTCTAATGACATTGATTTGGGGACACATGGACTTCTAAATGCAATGTTGCCCAATCAGATGTGTACATAACAAGACAGATTTTCGAGGATTTTAAAGAAGTGCGCAATTACAGAGGTTTGAGTGTAGATGTAGAAGTGTCCACTGTGGTCCAGCAAGCATATATAATGAACGAATGAATGAGAAACGTGGACAGAAGTAGCACTCACTTTGCTGAAATGATAGCCAGAAGCGAGTGAGATTTGCAGCTGCAAGTCACCATTAAGAGCGCTGACGGGATCGATGCGGATGACTTCGGTGTCAGAGGAGAGCCGTTGGCGGAGTCTCCGAGGGCCACTGGGAGTGGCAAGAGTGGGAGGCAGGACGCCTTTCAACTCCAGTGTTTCCAACTTGGGTCCACCTTGTGCACGAAGGTCTAGCACTCGGATGAGACTGTTGTTGGTGTCAGCCACGTAGAGCTTCCCTAAAGCATGCACACCAGCATTGATGCTCAACAATGTCAACATACAAATTTAATTTCAGACTCTAAGTAGAGTTTTCACGTTGGCCGTCTGACTCTCTGACTACACACTTCAGTATATTCAGTGTCGGCTACTTTAATTTGAGCACATTTTCCACCGTACCAATCATCTTGCATCCACCTTTATAGGATTTGATTACTTGATGACACAACTATTCACACTCCTCTGCAAAATGACATGAATGGTGTCCACCTTAATTCAGAGCCCACACTAAGTAGAAAGAAGAGTGTCGTGTCCCAAGTCTGCAAGTATTCGACATGCCAAATGGAAGGTGTCAAACCTATAGCTGGTGGATATCTATGGAGTCATGTTTTTCAAATTTGGACACCTCAAGGGAAAAAGATGAGTATACTCTTACACATGATTCTAGTCAGTAATATCCGCAGTTATAAACCTTCTACAATTAAAAAAGCTTACCGTCAACCCCCAACGCCATTCCAGCAGGCTCGGATAGCTGCATAAAAACAAGAAATTCATGTATCACAGAAAGCATAACACTTCATTTGCAGACATTCTTGAAAGGAAGAAACAAGATACATAAGATGCTCAAACTTACCAAAATCTTCCCTTGCATATTTAATTGGCGCAGATTCTCTCACATCTTAAGTTCAAGAATGAAAGCGTTGTTATTCAACCAACCGTTCCAGGCGATTGGTAATTACTACCAACCCCAGTGCAACTGCACTGAAAAGGGAGGGTGATAAAGACCTCTCTAGAATGGTTCGGGACTGCAACACCCAACATCAGAGGGCAATAGTTTTCAACTAGATCGAGTAAAGATACGATTCAATTGTTCGTCCTCAATCTTGTATTTATAAGAACATGCTACATACCTGCCCTGCCTGAGCAACCCCGTCCTTGAATCCAGCACTTCCAGTGCCGGCAAGTGTCCTGACCCTCTGACTGCTAGGGTCGAGGACTTTTATCTGCAAAATGACATTGCAGTGTGAAAGATATTCATGCCGTAATTCGAAACACGTGACAACGTAACATGTCTGCAAAACTAGACAAGGTAACATAGTAGTGCAAAAATTTACCTTATGGTTGTAGGAATCGGCAACGTAAACCAGACCCTCTGGACTATGAAGAACTCCCAATGGATGCTGCAGCAGCGCCTTGGAACCTACTCCGTCCTGGTCACCAAACTGTTCAAGAGAAACGCAATTGAATGTCTCAAACAAAATCCAAGGAACCAGGAAAATCCCAAGTGCTAAGAATCGTTGTCCTAGGCAATGCTTTCCAGTGTACTCTGCAGTACAATAAGCATACAAGGTAGAAGATAACCATTAGGGACCTGATCCTGTCTCCTATATTGATGCCTATTACCAGCATCAACTCATCTATTCATAAACTTGGTCGGCTTATTGGCAAGTGGTGTACGCATGATTTGGCTAATGTCTATGGCCACTGATCTTTGAATGGAAATGGGGTTATCTACTGTCACAGTGATGTGCCACCTCCCCCTTTGAAATTGCATGCAATATTCATACATGGTGATAAAAATTAATCTCAAAATATTTTACTCTTGTACTCAAATATCTCTCCGCAGCTCTCTTCACCTCCCCAAAATCACCTCTACAGAAGCTAAAATGCTTGAAATGATGCAAATAGTATCCTCTACCTTAGATGTGTCTACTTCACCGTCCCTCCATTCAATCCGTACCTGAAATAGGTTATCTGAGAATGTTGGATCGCCACCTGCTAGCAGCTTCGAGCCTCCCGTCGTTAGATCCACTCTTCTAATGGAGCTGCTCTCACTGTCGGCTAGATACATTGATTTTGAATCTGTGCGAAAAAACCCAAAACAATACTCAAAACACTCTTGAGGATCTCTCCGAGTACCCTTGGTATCAACGAACAACAAGTTAAGAAAGGGAATCTAGATTGCTTTAGTTCACAATCTTGAGATAAAGCAAACTCTGTTACAGAAAATACATTCATAATTCTCAGATATACACATACTGAAAAGAGATAAGCATATGAACTCCTAAACCCCTAATTACCTACTCCTCTGGGAAACCGTAAAGGCTCATACCTGAAGTCAAAGAAATTCCAGAAGGTTGGGCAAAGGAGGTATCTTTTCCTCTGCATTCCACACGGCCCACAAAATTGCAGGTTTTAAACTGTTTACAAATGCGCATCAACAATATCCAGTGAATTGAAACCGAGATATGAACATTTCTGAGTCTATTGGCTGAGATTTCACCACAAACAATATTTCTGCAGGTCCTTTGGATTAGTCTGTATTACCTTCGCCCATTCTGATTGCGCTCATAACCGTCTCCACTAAAAACTGCAGTGGTTCCATCGGCAATATCATGCCGCCAAATCTGATGCTGACCAGCCAGCGCGATGTAGACAAAACCGGATTCCGCATCATGGGCGACATCCCAAGGTGAGTTGAGGACCTAATCAGACATTTTCAAAGCCAGCAAGGTGGTCAAGAAATGCCGCACAGAGAAACCATTAATCTCCTGTGTATATAGGCTCAGCCCCTGAGGAACCAAGTTTGAAAAATGCCCAATTCAAACGATCATACTGTGACAAGAATAATTAAGATGGGGGTTTTACATCACCAGAATCAATAAAGAATATTATTGCATGTGTTCTTCAAAAAATGAAAAAATTGGAGTACCTGATCAGAACCCTTCTTCCCACCTCGATAATCTGCACCCTTGATGCCATTTCCAGCTAGTGTCCGCACTGTCTCTTTCACGAAATCAATTTCCCTGCATACTTCTTTTTGTCAGCTGCCCAGAGCTTTCAGTGAGTGCTTAGAACAAAAGCAAAATAAAGCAGAGAACAGCACGATGTACGCTGCATTGATTTCTTCACCCACTAATTTAAAATAGTGTGAATTTGGTAAATTAGTCACACGCATTAATAGGATGAATCAATGTAGTGGAATATAAATGCAAGCAGCAGCAGCAGCAGCAACACCATTGTTCTAAAATCAATGTCGATTTCTCAAACGATGCATTTCAAAATGATAGGCGCGTTAGAAAAATTTGCGGTTGACTCAATTCCATGTCCAATGGAACTTTAGGGTTTCATCAAGTAAATGCACAGAGCACTGTACACTAACAATGCACTTCCAAATTATCCTATCTGAACATATTCTCTGATCCATTCTTTAAACACAAATGTTATATTTTCGATTCTTATTTTCTTCAAGAAATTCATTGCTCCTCGATTGATTGTATATATCTTTGTAGACAAAAAGTGCATGCTTAGGGATTAGGGTTAGAGTGCAAGATTAGCAGATTCTATGTTGTGAGCTCAAAAATAAGTGCAAGATAGCGAGGATTGTAACCTCAGGGCGTGATTCTCGGTGTCAGCAACATAGAGCACGTTTTTCACGGCATTGTAAGCCACGCCCTGGGGTCGGTTGAACAAAGCATCTGTATACGATCCATCCTTGAGACCTTCTCCTCCACCTCCCACTTGCGTGACGAAATTGCCGTCCAAATCGGTTACCACCTGGTTTCCAACCACTGCCTCTTGTCAACCCCAACCACACATACCATGCGGGGTTCGGTTGCATCAATTTCACATATCAATAACAAATAGGTATTAAAGGAAAAAAATGCACAGTGCGACTTTGGTTTCCGTACAATGCGGTGATGGTTGCTGTCGGAGATGAACAAGCGGCCATTCACAAGGTCAGTGGTGAGCTTCCCTGGAAATTTGAGAGGTGATGCAACGAGACGAGAGTCCTTGTCCCTTTCTAAGCTCGGTACAAGAGGCCGCGAGTCCAAGAGACTCTTCTCTCCATAGAATTCAAGCGCTGCCTCTACCAGATCATCTAAATCCTGAACAACAAAACTAGAACATTAGTCACTCGCCTCGCATTACCCCATCAAAAGAATAAGATAATTTCAAGATCATCAGAATCAAAAGAGAACAAAATGCTTCACAAAAGGTCCCTCTATACTGAATATCAATCGATGGCTTCAGTGTTGCTTCAATTGATTGATGACTTAATGCTAATAAGACAATGACAATGTTTTTGTGTTGGTTTGATGTGATGAGTGCAATACCGACCTCGCGATGGCCTTCGCCAGAGAGCATGGCAATCAGTCGGCCCTTAGGACTGACGACAGCCAAAGTGGGCCACGAACTCACGCCCAGTTGCCTCCACATGGTCATCTCGCCATCGTTCACCACGGGGTGCGTCACATCGTAACGCAGAACCGCATTGCGGATGGCTCCGGAGTCTTTCTCATTGTCAAACTTCGCTGAGTGCACTCCCACCACCGTCATCGGCCGCTCTCGGTACTTGTTCTCCAAGTAGGCCAGGTCCGGGAGCACATGCATACAGTTGATGCAGCAGTAGGTCCAGAAATCCAGCACCACCACTTTCCCTTTCAAATCCTGCCAAGTCCACACCGACAGTCCATCAATCCATCCATCAATCCAGCTCCTTCAACCCCTAAAGTACCAGCAGACCCAAACAGGGTTTCTTCATATTCCTTTTTGCAGTTTGGAGCAAATTGTATAGGGACTTTCTTGTGCAGCCTAATATATTTAAATTTTTGACCAACACCTCGAAGGTTTCTATTGATTTTGGAGCATAAAATTTTGCATCATCTGAGTTCTAGTTTTCACAATATGATCAATTTGATCGCTCATTTTCAAAACAGAAATCCTTGGGCCTTTAGGGGCTAATGTAATGCGCTATTGTCAATCCATCCACACGAGAGAATAGTGCATCAAATGCATTTATTTACCTTCTTCAGAGACAAAGGGGAGGTGTTGAGCCACTCCAGCTTGGGTTGGAAGTCGGGCACCGTTTGTCCAGCTCCTCTGCCCACGACAGGAATCATCAGGACTAATCGTTTATCATAACTAATCACTTTCTGCTATTAGTCCCACAACTCGCTCAGCAATTACAACATACAGTCAGGCCGTTGAGGAAGAATCCATACTTCGTCTCTAGCTCTCTGATGTACTGTTTGAACTGGCGAACGCGTTCAGGACGAGCCAATTCTGCAGGTCCACCCAACACATCTTATTAGCGGTGGTCTCACTACTACACATCAACAAGTTCACGGATTCACTAGGCCTTGACAGAAACACTCGCGTGTTGATAATGAAAACCATGGACTGGGTTAAGAGCCACAAGGATCATATTCGTTAATACTCAGTAATCGTTAAAATGACTTGTTTCAGAGCCCCCAAATTGAGATCATCAAGTGCCCTGAGCCCTGAAAACTAGTACTGTATAGATCTGAGGTTCAGGCCAGCAGACTGACACTCCGAGAATGTCACTGAAATCTACCATTTTAGCAATTACGAGGTTCACAGGAGTTTGAGATGAGCAAAGAAAATACCAGTTCCATTTGCAAGGAGTGGCCGACCAACTCCAAGAAGCGCATTGAGTAAAGCCTTCGGAGACGCATAAGATAGTGCCTGCAATCCCAAACCATATATTTTGGATGTCAGTAGCTCTCATAATTAATTTTCACCCGGGTCGAAACTCCCGAAAGAGTCTCTTAAGTAGAAAACCCCTCAAAAGGTATTCTAGAAAACTTGACCACGTTAAACCCTGCCAATTTGTTTTTAAGCGAGTATTTAACGTAGACCCTCCCAATTCCAACATGGCTAGTTTTCTAGGATACCTCTGGGGAGTGTGTTTTCAAGTAGCGAGCTGCTTCATCAGACACATCATGAATGATCAGCACTGGGGCACTAAGATATTCACAAAAAAACGAATATTTCTTAGGGTTTCTCGGCATTTAAAGGGGAATTTGTTCAAACTTTACTTTTTCTCTCTCTGCCACTCTTAACATTAAGATTGTAAACAGCTTGAATTTTGGTCAACTGAAGTTCAGACTTGGTGACCAATTTCCTTCAACACAAACGGAACATGTGGGGGCAAGTCAAACCTTGAGGTGGGTAAAGGCGAAGTAGGAGCTCCCTAAACCAATCCCAAGACTTCCAAGCTTCAGCACCTCACGTCTGGTTGTAGAGTATCTGCAGAATATGACCCAGTGGAATATTTGTAAATACCCATTGGGGTGTCGTGGAAGAGCAATTTTCACATGTGGTCTAGTAGTAAGAATTATGAGTACAACTGGACTATTTAATTCAGACATTGAGAGCAAGTACGCAGAGCAAGTAGCAAGTCGGAAGCTTTATTAATACAGCCAGCTACGGCGAGCTGGAAGAAACAAGGAATGAGACAAGGTCTAAAGCCTAACCCGCCAGGGAATGGAACTTCCACATTGAGGGCTGCCTGATAACTGTCGCTTATGCTAGTATTGACATCCTTCACAGAGCTCGAAATTTCTGAATTATCAAACCTTTTGGCATCTGCAGAAATTTAAAAAGAGTAAACATTTATACAATATCCTTATCTTCTACACCAGAAGTACAAGCTATCTATGCAGGACAGTGAAGCCCTACATTACACTTTGATTATGAGGACACACCTAGCTCTTGTATATCCTTGAGAGAGATTTTAGAAATATCCGATCTAACGAGTTGGGGCCCAGCCTCCATCAGCTTCTCCTCACTAAGAGTTGTTGTCACCGAAATACATCTGCAGCAAAGTGCAAGGGGCTAGATATGAACGGTCTCTGGATAGAATATACAGATTACAACTCTGACAAACTAGAAATTTGAACCAACATCATAAGCAACTAGAGGTGAGGTAAAAAGCTTAGGATCATGGCATTTATGACGCATTTGAGGTAACAAGTGTCCGATCCACCTTAGAGAGACAACTCGAAACCTTGTTATCTCAAACATTTTAAGCATGCCATACACAAGCCATATAAACACAACCGCTTCAATCTCATTAATGTTACTTGGACTAGTGTTAGGTCGACATTGAACAAATGAATTAAAAAAATTAAACAAAATGAACCCAATCGAGGTGTAGGATTTCTTGATATCTCATTTCGTCAACTTGCGGCCCTTAGACTAATACACCAGTTCACTCATATCTTACCGAAATCCATTCAAATCGTCTAGAAGAAAGTAAAAAGTAAACTGCAAGCAAGTATGGCTGGGATAAATGACAATTCGTACCTCATGCCGGCAGCTCTGGCAGCCTGTACTCCTGCAAGCGCATCTTCAATCACCACACACTGAAGCCAAAAATCATCCCATTTCAGTTGCTTGAACTTGGAGGCGTTCCAGGTTTGAATTTGAAAGATACACTCTTGTGGAATCTTAATTAATGCAAAACCAAATGGCATTGAATAATACCTCATTTGGTGTCAGACCCAGACTCTTGGCAGCTGCAAAGAAAATATCCGGAGCAGGCTTCAGGTTTTCAAACAGGTCTGCCGAGATGATTGAATCGAAACTGCAAGTCACACTGTTAGAAAATAGCAAAGCATAGCAGCGTGGAAAAAACACTTGTAAATCTCTAGAGATATCTTCAAGTCCCTCCCCAGTGAGATTCTTCTGTTTACACTTTGATCTTCTAAAATATCTGTATTTGAATCAATAATTCGATGGGGTATATCCTACCCCTCTAGAATAATAGAACACCTAAGACTTCAATTTTAAATCAATTCCAATATTGGACATAAACAACAAGAGATCAAGAGATCGAAGGTTCATCTAAAGTTAAATATTCCCGAGTAGGTTACAATCAAAATGAAGTTTCAATTTTGAACCTCCCACCCAGAGTTATTAGAGCTTCCCCAGTCGAATAGAGGATGAATCTCAAATTTTGGCAGAGTTTTGAGTTTCATCGTCAATAAGATAGGAAGGCATGCCAATCAACATGCCGACAGCAAAGACAAGATTCTACAATTGAATGGAAGGGAAGTAGATGACGACGTACTTGGACTGTGGGAAGCCTGCAGCTGCGAGATTGGCATCCACCTTCACTCTATCCGCGCTTGAGGCCACGGCAAGCTTCAAGCCAGCCTCCTTACACTGCCATTACATATCATCGATTTGTCAACAGAGAATCAAATGGATTTAGGGCTCAAAAATTTGAGGGTGAACAAAAGTCCCGTTCACTTGCCTGGAGGATGAGTTCTAGAGCCCCGGGATACCCTAATCCGGAATTCGGTGTGGCGAACTGCGACAAACACAACAACAACCAGCATTAACCAATGGCTTCCACATGGATTGACGAGTTCAAGGTTTATGCATGTTACTAACCATAATGAAGAATTGGGGGACTGCAGGGAAAATACCTTTGCTACGTAAATTTGCATGAAGCGCTTCTTTGCCGCAGTGGTATCAAAATCCTTCACTCCATACTTCTTTGCCACTCCACCCAAAAAGTTTGACTCGCCTGCAAGCGCATCATCCCATCACCGAATTTCAATTTCATTAGAGTTATCCTGACAGTCATCACAAATTCAAGACATTGTTCACTAGATTCACCTGTGTCTTGAATGAGTTGAATTGATTAATTACAGAGCCATTAGTGGCGCGATCACGTGTCTGAATTATGAAAGAGCTGCACTCTTAATGGAAACTCGGGCGGGCAGTAGTATTGGAGCTGTGACAAGAAAGAACCCAATGTACGCACCAGTGCCCATGAAGGGAATGAAATCCTCCCCAGTCACAGTGACTCCCATCTCAGCAAAAAGCTCCACAGCAGCCTCCCGGGAGCAATGCTCGCTATCACACAGCACCCCGTCCATATCAAACAACACGCCGCGCACCGCACCCCCAAGCTCCGGCCCCTTCGCCACTTCCACCTCACTCGCCGCGCCAGCTCGCACCCTCCCAACCTCCCCCGACCTCCGCACCAACGGCGGATTACTCCTTTCACACGACGGACCACTCCTTTTCGTTATCCCCACACGCAATGGCACCATCGCTGGGAGCAAGCCCACCCTTTTGTGAGTGGCCATCACGGCCCTGCCCGCCGCGAGCTCCATGGCGGAGCTCAAGCTCGTCATGGCTATACCACACGAATTGAATTGATTGGCGTGATTAGAGAGATCGGAATTGGAGTTCTGTGATTGTAAGAACCTGCAATCGGGGGTGGAATTTGTGCGCAATGCGAAGCTAGGGAGAAGATTGTGGAGGAGTCAGTGAAGGTGCAATAGTGAGTATGAATGGAGGTGATGGAGTGAGTGAATGAGTGAGTGAGTGGACGCTACGTCGACGTAGCGTCATCCGCATCCTTTTGTATTTTCATGGTGGCGGGCTAGCGTCGCGATGGCCGCGGCGTTGGAGGCGACGAGTCCATGGTGGGGGTTCGCCGGTTCAATCCACCCGCTTCCCTCCATCGTCCTCCCTTCCTGCCTTTTGCGTGTTTGTAGTTTCGTAGTTTTTCATCGTTTTTAATTTTTAATTTTTCAATTTTTAATTATTTAACCAGTTTCAGGAGAATACATAAAGGTACTTTCACACTTGATCTTAGGGCCTTTCATTGCAACAGTCTGTTACACTGAATAGGGGTATTAAGGGGACCATACTAATTAATCAACATTCCACACTATATAAACATCTACTTTTATTGTACAATAGTAGTTATTGAAGTGTCCGGACAACATACATCATGTTTCAAACATCTATAGTTTTCTAAAATCAATCCCTTTAATTTTTTGGTCCCCTTAATACCCCTATTCAATGTAGAAGGTTTACTTGCTACTATTCACATAAGTAGCCTTGAAAAATGCCAATCCTATTTAGAGGCCTTGTTGGTGCATGATATAAGCAATAGTTAGTAAATGAAAGCCTCCTACTTTTCAAAGAAGTACAAGATAAGGATCAACTTCTTTATAACAAGAAATTCGATGGTTTGGTTGATTTTAGGAATGACACAACACTATTATTGATGGTGTCAAGAAATTGTATGAATAGGTTTGGAATAGCATAGGGCCTTTGTTGTGACAATGCTTTGCATATAATTTCTTTGTACCCTTACCCCCTAAATAATTCTAAACCTACTCTCAAAGTTTCTTTTCCCAAATCCCTATTTTATAATTCCCACAATAATCTAAAAATTGTCATAGCTAACTTTAAATGATGGATAGTCACTCAAAATGTCTTCAAATTTTACCACAATGTCAAGTACTCACATATCAATTTTTACCCAAATCTAAGACATTGTTCAACTTTGGTGGACATTTTTCCATTACTAACTTTATAATCCTTTTCAAGATAACCTAGAAACTACCAAAGCTAGCTTCAACTTAGCATAAATGATAGATAGTGTCTTCATTGTCTTTAAATTTTGCCACAATGTACATAAACTAGTCAAATATTCAAATATCATTTTCATCCTACCTAATATTGTTTAATTTTAGTGAACATTTATAGTCTTACTATTGACTTTTGGCAAATGACAATATTAGATAGGATAGAAATGAAAACATCATTAGAAGAGATTGAGCTATACTAAAAGACCATGATTTTAGGTTGGTTCCCCATGTTGAAAACTAGTCATTACAAGCCAAAAATTTATTTATTTTAATTACTAAAAAATAATTGAAAATTATTATTATTATTATTTGACATGGCCATTGCTTGGCCATGTCAACCAATTGCCAACACTAAGTTCCTATGGTCCAAGTTCTTGTGGAAACGCACAAGCTTCCAAAGTAGCTAAATTTCTTCTAATGTGAAAAAAACCTTTCTAGCAACATGTAGAATTGTGGGCTAGAAAAGGGTTTTTAAAATGTTTTTATCTTTAATAAATCAACCATAGTGAAATAAAAAAAACTAAAAATTCTCAATTTGTGAGGACTTAATCATCATGAGATTTCACCAAAAGAATGAACTTGAAACCATCTTAAATGTTCAAAAGTGTGCGTGCCATAGAGCCCCTTTTGGGGCCTATTTGCATGAATGTGGAAGATATAAAATAATGTATTTTTTTATGTCCCTCATAGAAAACATTCTTGGCTAGTATGGAAATAGACAACCAAAATTTCAGCTCTAGATTATTAAATTTGGATACTCCCAAGTATTAAATAACAAAAAAATCCAAAGTGTGATAAATTAGATGAAATTGACTTTTAATTATACATTGATTTTTATAATTTCTGAAAAATATGGGATACAACTACAATCAAGATATACACAAGCAATAAAAAATTCAAGTTCATTGGAATCATGCTTCAAAAGTTATAGGCAAAAGACAAAACTAGTTTGGTGAAACACTTCGAAAAATAGTTGGTCTTTCTTACAATTACCCATCACATCATTCCCTTGCATTTGTAAAAGCCAAACCTGATTTCCATAATTACAAACTAAATTTTCCATTTTTTATGTTGACATCCTTTTGATTTTGCAATGTTATTTGAATGTGTGACATCAACTTACACAACCCAAGCATGGATTTCCATGCCACAATGAGATGTATATCCTCTCACTGCTTAATTATTAAAGTGTGTATTTATGACTCACACTTGCAATACAAAACATTGTATTGGCTAACTTCACAAATAGTTGACCTTTGTCACTAGTGCACCCTAGAAAAACTCCTCATCACTACTCCCCACCTACAACAACAATTATAGAATTGAATCAGCCACAAAGACCAAGAAAAGATTAAGGTCAAAATTGGCTCCTTCAAGAGATCATGGTACGGATTGCCAAAATTGCATTGATTGGAAAAGTCTTGTTTTGAATATGGGGGTAACGTTCAATACCATGATTGTTACCCCCATGGACGAAAATTGAAGCAAAATGGCAATTATACTTGGAGGAATTCAACACCATTGATAGGAGTGACCCCATGAATTCAAATGCCATCAAGAAGTTCTATGAGGGAGAATGCAAGAGGAAAAAGTTTCTTTCAATTGAGGTAAGGGATGGAAGAGAGGCCTACATAATTACTAATCACTTCAAGTATAGTTGATGTGAAGTGATAGGTGGAAATTTTATAAATTTTATTGTGCTCCTATACAAAACTATCACATACGTGAACATCCAATAGAAAATACACCCAATCATTTTTTTCCAATTGCATGTATTTAATATCTCATATGACTGTGAGAAAAAGGTTGTCTCAATGACACTATAAAATTGTGATATTATACTAACCTATTTTTTAAGGTTGTATATGACCATACTTTAATATTGCTAACCAACAAGAGGGTGCCCTTTCACTTCCCCTAAAATGTAGGAAGGTCCTCAACTCTATCACTTGTTGTGAACAAAAAGTTACTAACAAAGGTAGTTTAGAATGTTTCCATCAAGGAAGGCATTGACCTGATGCCAAGGGTGAGGGTTGTTAGGCTAGGGTTAGGAACTTCTTTGTTGGGAATGCTCAAATGAAGGAGGCTTTAACTTTCGTTAACCCCTAACTACCCAATTGACTATAGACTATATATGGTCGATGTGAAATTTTAGGCTCATTTTGGGATGGGCATTTAAATTCCTATAATCAGTTTAAAAATTTTGAGGGGCAATTTCAAAGATTACCTACTGAAATTTTATTTTTTTCACTAAAAAAGGAAAATACTTGATTTTTGAGAGGTCCTCAAAGGCATATACATATCTTAGTGGAAAAGTAAAGCTTGCCAATTTCACTTGATTTGAGATCTAAAATATTGTACTTATTCGTTTACTTTGAAAATGGTCCCTATGGAAAGAGTAAAGTGTTTTCATGATTTTCACCATTGAAAATTCAAACATAAAAATGTTGATTTGGAGTTAATTGTGATTTCTACTTTAAAAAAAGATTGCATTTCAACAATTGCAAGTTGGATTGTGTAATGAGTTTGATAGCTCTTCATTTGAACTTAAGGTTTTTGAAAGTGCATTTTAGTGTGCTAACACAATTTTTAGTTGGTCATGTCACCTACAATCCCCCAAAACTCTTATATGCAAATTTCTGAAAACTTAAGGAGTACAAAAGACATGAATCGAAGGTGCACCACAAAAATAATACTACCAAAATTTTCTTCATCTTTGCTCCAAATTTCGAACAGATTCACATATCCCATCATGAAATACCTTAGAGGTAGTTTCTTTTGAGACGATTCTCTACACAAGGACAAGATGGGGGGTAAGCTTGCAAATTACATGTGGACAAATTATTCAATGGTTGATTACATAACATTGTTGATGTTTATTGAGGACACCTTTGTCTTTCAAGGCATGTTGGGTGTTCCCATTTATAATTGAATATTTTAATATGTAGCAGCCTTTTCTTTTCTTAAACTAGGTATCCTTGAAAAAGAGACACCTTTTTCAATGTGATCATCGGAGAAAGGATTTTGCTCACTTTGGGTAAAGCATTCAAAGGTTTTGCACTCATTATGCATTCATACAAAATTACAAATGGAGGGCCATTATTTAAAACCCTAATGCAAAACATTAATTTTTCTTGTATAAAATCTACAAGTCTTAAAAGAAATCCACAAAATGTAGAAAAAAAAGCGTACTCTGCCTCATGTCGAACGAATGAAGACATTCGTCTCAACCCTCCGTTGGATGAAGATATATATCTTCTCTCTCCAAACCTGTTTTCCCGGGCTGTGGCTGTGTGGCCTCTTGTGTCTCCGAATCAGCCCCTTCACCGCTTGCCTTCACCGGCCGATTGCATCACACCTCTTTCCACATTTTCCATCTTCTTACAATCATAGTGATTGTTGTTTTCTTCCATTTTTCGAATTTGACGATTCGACGTTTTTATTTTGAGTGAACTGGAGCTCAATTACGGAAGCTCTCTCTTATTCTCCAGCTATGGCGTGTGTGGGGCACCACGCAGTGCTCTCCCCTGCTTTGGTGCGCATCTTTCCCTTCGTTTCGAATTTTGGCTTTAGGTTCCAGTGCTTGAGATTTGTGTTAATATCTCCCTGTGTTTCGTTGCAGAGAGATGGAAGCGCATTGGCCTCGGCTTCGGGATATCGTGTATCCGTCTTTGGTTCGCCTGAAATCACACTCTGTGTGAACCGGCGAAAATCTCGTTCAATCTCAGTAAGGTCGCTTCGTCAATTGCCTGCGCGTTCTTCTTCTGATTCTGTAAGCGTCTCAATTTATTTTTAAAAGAATTTGATGTATTGAGGAGAATTTCGGTTCGTGTATCCCTTCAACCCTTGCTAGGGTTTTGGTGGGATGTGTATGTACATGATTACAGTGCACAAAAGTGTAGATGATTTTAAGAATGATTTTGGTGAATGCGGTACAGGATGATTTGTGAGTCGGCTGTAATATTATTTTTATCTTCGAATTTGTAATTGATGCTTTTTTAGTAATTGGAGTTCTGGAATGTTGCTATGCATTTTGGATATGATAAAATTCTTGAGTAGCCCTGAACATCCTTGGCCTCAACGAGCATTGAACCAAAAAATGAAGTTCGGATTTGGTTTTTTGCGCAATCGTTAGCTTATGCTTTGTTTGCTGAGGCAGGCGTGACTCCCATTAAAAGGTTATATTTCTTTTTTTCTAGTCCTTAGTCAGATCGTCTGCGTGTGGACTCACGTGATAGTAATTGCATCCGCGACAATGGAAAAAACTGATTTATAAGTGGTTCTGTTCTTTAATATTTTTGTGCTCTACGTATTTTTATGCTGCAATGGAAAGGGTGCCAGCTGTATTCTACTTTAGAATTTTACGATCATATATTACAGAAGCGGCAACGTATACTTGTGGACCTTGAATTTGAAATTTATATGCTTGCTAAAGCATGACTACACGACCTGAAAGTTTAGTGTTCTGTTTTGGATTTCAGTCGCCTTGATTACAAGATTTTGGAGTTGACAGGAATTTGCACATCTTCGGATCTAATGAGGGTGTGAGTTTCATGCAGACACAATACTTAAACGTCAGCACGGGATCGATTCGGCAAATTAGGGCTCAGGCTGTAAGCGGAGACAATCAAGCCGTGGAAAGTGAAGAAGAGAAAGGCAAGCCAGCAAGTTCGACCGAGAAGGTCTCTTCGTCAGGGACCTCAACCCCGTCTCCATTTGCCGCTGGAAAAATCTCTTCGAAGATTGCATCTCAAACCTCCCAGAATGGGAAAACAAGTTCAGTCCCTTCAACAATCGAAGCACCTGCTGCCACGAAAACTGTATCTAAGGCCTCGATTTCAAAACCAGCTTCGGCTTCTTCAACACCGTCGGTATTTCTGAAAGCACCGACCTCCAAACCATCAATTTCTTTGAAGCCCAAGTCTCTCATTGATGATGGATCCGCTGGCGCTTTCCCCACTGGAAAAGTGTCGCCGTTTGCAGCGGATAGACTGAAGTCTCAAATGTCAGCTCCTCCTAGCCAATATAATCGGACCAGTTCAGGGCGGACGATGATCAATTCCGGAAAGCAGGTACTAAATCTTGCTTGAGAGGGGGTTCGTTTAGGCGCGAAATTGTTATGCAAAGACTTCTGATTCTAGTTCTCGAATGTATTAGGTTATCTTTTATTTTTATTTTCATGGAGTTGCCGGTTGAATAAGCGTGGGCAGTCTGATTTGTGCTATTATTGTTGATGTCTTGTACTCTGTTATTGGGAAGGTTCAGATGACTATTTTATTGGTTTTGTATTAACCCCCCATGGACGCTTGCTCGTTTTGGGATAATTCGTATTTTCACTTTATTCACTATATTTGAATAACAGAATGATTACCAACACACCTTAAGCTTGTACAAATATGACAATTTTTTCCAAAGTACAACTTGCTTTTCTGATTTCGCGATGAGTTCCTCGTAGGTTTGGGTATAGATGAAAACAAACAAGTGCATACACCCAAAGAAAACTCCTTGGTCTTGAAGGGGTTAACATTTTCTAACCCTAAAACAAATTGGTGCTGTTTAGAATACCAGCTTGCAATGTATTTTGTGCTGCTGAGAAGCATGCTGTCGTGGCACGACTGGATACGCCTACCAGAAATTCTAAGAATATGTTGATTCTGATTAATTACTCTGTCGATACAGTCGTTCCCAGTTGCGTCTGTTTGTTGCAGAGAGGGGTTGAGAGTTCAAAGATTTGCTGCTGCTTTTCTGTTACAAAATGTCTTATTCTTAACCTGGAGTGTTTGATGTGTCTTGTCAATGCAGGTTCTTGACGCTTTTAAGCAGGGAGAGAAGGATGGGAAGACAACTAAATTTGGTCAACCCATTGTACCCAAGAACATTTTTGATGATGTGAGGCAGACCCAGGAGGAGAAAGATGCTGATAAGTTTTCGTTTAATTTGAAACCAGGTGACATATTCTTAGTTTTTTCGTTTTTGATAATTATAGGGCTAATGTTAGGTACTGCGTTTATTGTATGGAAAGTGGGTGCTATCCACTACAATGAGTAGTTTTTTTACTTCATTTTCTCTTGGAAGGGAGAACGGATGTGGAGACGAGGAGAAAAATATATGCTGCGGAACTTGATTATTTTTGACAATAGGCATGAGTTGGGAATCCCTCGTCATTTCTTTCGCCTTGATTTCTATCCTCAATGATAGGATTACTCGTCTCTGCACAGATACTCAATTTCTGCTGAGGCGATGGTACCAATAGTGACTTTGTGTAGTGCCCATGAAAATTAGCTATTACGTTGGTCTAACTTCAACTTGAAATCATTACAGGGCTTAAGTTCGAAGTTTTTTCTGCACCTGTACACTGACTGTAATTAATTATAGAACTTTGCTGCAAGCTAGATGATAGTCTAGAGTTCATTTTGCAATATTTTGCGGTTTCCCATAATATATCTTCTGTAATTCTTGAAAATTGTACAGATTTTGTTTCACCCTTTCATACGTCTCTGTTTCACTCTGTCCTGTGCAGTCTATGTGTTAACTGGATCTCACATTCTGCCGATTCTGCATTTGAATACGTATTGTACAGTGTACTTTTGGGTGATGTTTTGTCCAAACAAACTTTTTATCCAATTTTGCACCTGAAAATTTAACCACTCAGCCCCAGGTGACCAGAAGTGTCCCCACATATCTTAGTTTGGAAGTTGAATTCGAAAGGCTGTAACTTTTGCATCCAACGTCCAAATTTTATAAAACTTGTTAGGAAATCTGCGGTCTTTCTTCTAGTTTTTGTGGTAAAATTTTCAGATCAATCCAAGATGTACTGATTTTTTGGGAGCCATTCAAAGTTGATGGGTTCAATTTGAGTTCACCAAACTGCATTATAATGTGCATTACAATGACTGCAACTTTGGGGGCTTTTATCTCCTTCATCCATTGTTCATTTTCAATAGAAATATGTTGGGTTTGATTCCCCTTGAAGTCTAGTTACTATGGTAAAATTTTCATGTTAATCCAAGTGGTTTTGAATGTTTGGGAGCCATTCAAAGTTCAAAATCTAGACATTTTTGGATTACAATGACTTTTGGTGGCCTATTTCTTCTTCATACAATCTCAATTTTCAATAAATAAAAATTTGGAAAAGTTGCACATACCAATCTAGTTTGTGCGGATAAAATTTCATATCAATCCAAGAAGTTATGAGTGTTTGATGCATTTAAATAGAAGGGGGCTTAGCTTTAAGGGGGGTGGGGGTGCAATGTACATTTTTGGCTACTTTTTGACATTTCAAAGTCATTTTGCAAACCAACAATGAGCCACCAATGTCACCAATGTCTTGAATGGTATTTTCTTTCACCAATGTGTGTGTGTGTGTGTTGGTTTTGAAGCACTTTATAGTTTAAAATATTTTCATTTGACTAGGTTTAAAAATTGAATTCCACCTCTAATGTGTTGATTAGAAAATTTCAACACTAAAATATTATAATCTTGCAATCTATATTGCCAAATGACTCCAAATTTGATTCATATCATCTACAATATATACACCATAAGATTGTACAGTTAAGATTTCTATACCTTAGTGACATTTTGACCTATAACACTTCAAAAGCAATGATGTTTTTAAACCCAGAAATGTTAGGGACGCTTGGGGCTAAAGCAACACATAGATATAAGAATTTTTTTGGAAAAATTCAATTTAGAATTTTCACATTACACAATTAATCGACAACTTTGTATGAAAATAACTTGACACCTATTTTCCTTCAAGGTCGTTTGTTTTTGTATGAAGATGCCATAAGGTAAGAGCATCCAATGGCATCCATATACCCAATAGCGTCAGATTCTATAGAGCATAATCATTTCAAGCCGTAAATATAAGTAAACAATACAAAGCTTATTTTTTTGACCTAAAATGATAAAAGGTCTAAGGTCCAGCTACATTTATGTTTTAGAATGAATTCCTGACGTAGAAAGGGACACCATTGGGTACAGGGACGCCATTGGGTGCTCTTACCTTATTGACTTAAATTGGAAACACTTCCTGATGTTTGTGGATTGGGCACTGAATTGTCTTTATAGGGAAGGATGAAAGGTCTTGTACAGTGCAGTACAGTACACTGTGGGTCAGCTTGCAATTTCCCAGAGAAGTCTTGAGGAGAAGCATAAAGTTGAGGTCCACTCACAAAACATTTTGCCAACTTGCCATATAAGTTAAGCAGCATGTCATTTCATTCACTGTGAAGATTCCTTCTCCATAGTCATACTGACAAAGTTTAAAGTCCTCCAGGACAGTTTATCAGCTTTTGACCACTCTCATTGCTTCATTCCTTAAAAGTACAAGATAATGGAAATCCCCGTTGAAATATCTTATCCTGATGAATGATTCCGAAATCATCAAATAACTTGGTTCAGACCTCAGAGCATCTGTAACTTAGCAATTCTCTAGCAAAGTTTGGGACAACTGGGCTGTGTAACATTTTTCATGTTTGAGACCAGTCTTTGCTTTTATTGAGAAGCACGTTAACCCTTAAATGTCGAAGCGGATGTTTTGTGTCCAATGGATGAGAAAGAATCTCTCCATGTAGGACAAAACTATGACTATTCATTTTTTAAATTTTGTGAGAAAAGGGTAGGTCTTTCACAAATACTTTGACCTCCAATGAGTATTTTTGATTTTTTTAAAGTAGATGATGTCACATGGTTTCAAAAGGGGGGATTTCTATGGTCACCCATCTGTCTTGTAAAGGTTAACTTTTAAAAGACGAAGCCCCTATGACCAAGGTAGTCAACAAAATTGCTCCGATTATTGAACCAATAGATGCATTCTGTTTTTCTACACTCAACAGTGAAGTCATCCATCGGACACAAAACATCAGCTTCAACTTTTAAGGGTTCCGTTAACTTGCAATCACTTAGAATCAATTTCATCCTTTCACATGATTTCGAGCATGAACTGCTGAGAGCTCAGTTCCCTAATTCAGCTAGGCTGGGTGCTTTTGTTGGGTGTCCTTGCATTCACAACTGAGTCTTCATACCTTATTAGTCAATGATGTTAGGTGACAGTGGGACAAGACCAGAAAATATTTTGAAGTTGAATTCAAGCATTCATTCACATCTTTTGAAAGCGTGAACAGAAAGTATTCCGAAAGTTTGTATTCCCTCAGAAGAAACCACTCTACAAACAAAGCTCTTACAGAAGTGTCAATGTGGTGTTGTAACTGATGGATTGACTCAAACAGAAAATGGAATAACTTAACCCCTAAAGGATCAAGGTCTTTTCTCTGCAAAAGCACATTCAAAACTGTCATTTTTAGAGCAAAGAGTAAAAAAATTTGAAAATTGTATTTTAGCACATCTAACCATACAATCATACACCTAACTAGTATGAAAATGTGTGTAAAAAATTTCAGAAATTTTGACCGCATGGATTGCAAGGTATCTGTGTTTAAAGTGAAGAAAACAAGTTTTTCCACTTATTGCAAGACTAGGTTATTTGACTTTGAACCTTCTTAACTTTAATTTTTTGCACTACAGAGTTTTGAGCTTTAAATCTTTATGGTGAAGAATTGAGTTGAGAGTCTAGGAAAAAAAAGAAAATACAAAAAAAAATTAAGTTTTATTCTTTAAAAATTGTTAAGTAGAAGTAGGTACAAGATAGAAGAAAAATCTAAATTATTCATATCTCTAAGATGGAATTAAAATGCACTAATTACAATGGTGAGACCATTTTATAAAGAAAATGAAACCATATGGACCTTTTTTTTTTGAAAAACTATAAAAATTGCATTCAGAAATGAATCCTACAAGTTATTTTTTCAGGAAGATGCTCTAATCGCCGGAAAAACAAGATTGTCTATAACTTTCTCATAACAAATTCAAATGGAATGAATCAAATCTTTCCATGTAGACAAGAATACAATCTATAAAAGAAAAAAAAGAAAAAAGAAAAAAATTCAAATTTTTGAAACTCTTTTTTGTTGTCCCCTCTCCCCTATTTGGAGCTTATTTGGGGATAACTTTTGTTCCCAAGCACCAAATGAAAAAAAAATTATATTCCGATGAAGCTAATCAATTTTTCTATTTTCAAAAAATGTTTTCAAAAAATCAAGACAAAAATTGAGTCCATAGGTATCTGCTTGAAATCTCATTTGTCCCTCGAAGAAACAATGGTCCTTTAGGGGTTAAGGTAGAAATACCCATTAGTGTCCCTGATCCCATCCTTGTACCCTAGACTATCACTAAATGTATCCCTAGACTATAGTTAATACATGAGCGTCATAGAGAGAACAGCATAAACAAAGAGTTGTTTTTGATGGATCTAGAAAATCTAAAATAATTTGAGAACTACTCAATTATTGAAAGTTTCACAATTGAAATTTGAGGCCAATTTATTGGTAAGTACAAATCTACAATTTGTAAGAGAATCCACCATGAAAATTTTGAGATTATAATACTTGATGAACTTGATATTCCACAAGCTATATTTTTTCAGTGTCCAAAAAATGTCCCCTCTTACGCACATGGGTTAACCCCTAAATGTTTTCAACTATGTTTTCACCAAAAACGCTCCAAAACTGTCATTTCTAGAACAAGTACCAAATTTTAGGAAAAAAACATTTTTGGAAACATATAACTGTAAGATCTTGTACAAAACTTATTTGAGAAGATGTGGAAAAAATTTCAGAATTTTTCACTATGTAGACTGTAAGATATTAGTGTTTGAATTAGCAAAAATCCTTTTTCTGGCCCTGTGAAAAAACGGGCAGCTGCACTTCACAAGGCCACATTTGTATGAAAAAAATTCCAAAATGGTGGTTACTCTTTGACTTCATTCTTCAAGGCAAGTTGGCTACATGCTTGAAAAAATTCAAATCATTTGAAATTGTACAACGTATAGGAAAAAGAAAGTAAGTACAAAGAAGTAGAGAATGATTCAAAATACTAAATTGTGAAGAATTTTGTTATGGAATTGAAAAATTCCAATCCCAATGGTTATAATGTTTTACTAAAAAATACACACCCTATGATTTTATTTTTTTCAAAAAATATTGAAAATTGAGTGAAATAAAGGACTTCAAAGTTTATTTTAGAGTAGAGAATCTGGAACTGCCCGCAAACTAAAACACCTCATAACTTTCATCTCATAAATCAAAATGTAATGATTCAAATCTTTCCATGTACATATAAATCTAGAAAACCAATTTCAAATTTTTATTTTTTAAAAAAGTATTTTTTTAAGAATTCTTTGGGCTACCCGAAGAGCAATGAAAATTACATATCATGCGATAACTTTTTAACCATGAAGTCAAAAGTTATGAAAATTGTTGGGCCTTAAAGATACTCCTCGGGCACATGTTGTGTGAAAATTTCAAAGAAAAATAAGAAAAACTCCATTCGTAGTGAGCTGCCCAAAATCGCTATGTTGCCAAAAAACGCAGTTTGGGCGTTTAGGGGTTAATTTGTCTTCCAAATGCTTAATTTTGATTCGATGACGCATTTGAAAGATACATACTTAATCGTGTTTAACTAACTGCTGATTTTTGCACATTTCATTTTAGGGTCCACCTATGTGACAAATTCAGTAGTCTAGGGAGCTACGACTTTGAAACTTGATAGAAAATACATGCCATATCCAAAAATTATTTTTTTAAATTGAATATTCATAATTTTTACTTGCTAATACCTCATCAACATTACTTTTAGGAAAAGGTGCCTCCAACTATATTGAATTGCTTATATTGATGATTTTGGGTGTTTCTACTATACTCATGCATCTTCTGAAGTTTTGCTCCATCAATGACCAAATACTAGAATGTTTAAACCCTAAGGGACCAAAGTTTGTTTTATGGCAACATAACTTTGGGGGGCAGGTACGTGTGACTAGAGATTTTCATGTTTTTGGCCCAAACTTTAATAGAAGATGTGGACGAGGAATATCTTTCATGTGCACTAAATTTCGGTGCATTTGGAAATATGAGTCAAAAGTTATGGCCTAATATATAGTTTGTTTCTCAGCTTGGGCAATATGGGCATATCTGAAAAAATCATGTTTTTCAAAAATAAAAATTTGAAATTGGTTTTCTAAATTTATATATACATAGAAAGCTTTGAATCATTCCTTATTGATCAATGAGTCAAAAGTTATGAGATGTTTTAGTTTGTAGGCAAGTATGGATTCTCTACTCTAAAATAAACTTTGAAGTCCTTTATTTAACTCAATTTAAACTATTTTTTGAAAAAAAATAAAAATATGAGATGTAGATTTTTTATTACAACATTACAACCATTGGGATTGAGATTTTTCAATTCCATTAATAAATTGTTAACAATTTAGTATTTTGAATCATTCTCTACATCTTTCTACTTACTATTTTTTCCTATATGTTGCACAATTCCAAATTATCTAAAAATTTTCAAGCATGTAGCCCACTTGCATTGAAGAATGAATCTAAAGAAGCAACCCCATTTTGGACATTTTTTCATACAAATGTGATCTTGTAAAGTGCAGCTGCCCATTTTTTCACAAGGCCCAAAAAAGAATTTTTGTCACTTCAAATGCTAATATCTTGCAATCTACATGGTGAAATTTTCTGAATTTTTTTCCGCATCTTCTCAATCTAGTGTAGGACAAGATCCTATGGTTACATGTGTCCAAAAATAATATTTTTCAAAAATTTGGCACTTGTATTGAAGATGGCAGTTTTTGAGGACTTTTGGTGATAACATAGTCAAAAAACTTTAGGGGTTAATCCATAATCATTGACTTGGACGTTTTGGGTCTGATGGATGACAAAGAATCTTTCCATGTAGGACAGAAGTGCAATTGTTCATACTTGGAATTTTGTTCAAAAAGGAAAGATCTTGCACAGTAATTTGACCTTCAATGAATATTTCTGAATTTTATAAAGTACATGATGTCATGAGGTTCCAAAAGGGAGGATTTCCACAGTCATCAGTCAGTCCTTTAAGGGTTAAAACTAAAGATGATTTCTGCCAATCCCTGCCCCCACTGAACCACCTGCTAGCTCTAGAAAATAAGTGCTCGCCAAACTGGAGGAGTCACTGAGTGACTGAGGACGAACTTCTTTTTTTTCATTTTCTGAAACAAATGAAACAGAATGTCATTGCAAGGGCCAAGTACAAAACGAGAGCCATAAGTGGTCTGGCTGATCTGAGGACCAGCAATCCCCAAACTGGCGAAATTTCGCTCCATTGCTACATAATTTCTTCATGCCCTCAGTGTTAAATTCAAATAAATCTTCTAAAAATGAACATTTGGCTAATTTCCCTGAACCTGTTTTGGGATCACTGCTGAGGACTAACTTTCAATGAAAGAGTTGGGATAACTTATAGTAGTCTAACTGAACTACCATACCTGGATGGCAAGTTTGGCTTAACCCCTAAAGATTTTTGACTATGTTTTCACCAAAAACGCTCTTAAAGTGCCATTTCTAGTACAAGTACAAAATTTTGGAAAAAAAACATTTTTGGACAAATGTAACCGTAGGATCTTGTAGTACACTGGTTTGAGAAGACGTAGAGAAAATTTCAGAAATTTCCACCTTGTAGATTTCAAGATATTAGTGTTTGAAGTGACAAAAATCCCTTTTGGGGCCCTGCAAAAATCTGGGCAGCTGCACTTCACAAGGTCAGATCATTATAAAAAAATGTCCAAAGTGGTTGTAACTCTTGGGATTCATTCTTCAAGGCAAGTTGGCTACATACTTGAAAATTTTCAGATCATTTGGAATTGTGCAACATATAGGAAAAAATTAGTAAGTAGAATGAAGTAGAGAATGATTCAAAATACTAAATTGTTAACAATTTATTCATGGAATTGAAAAATGACAATCCCAATGGTTGTAATGTTGTAATAAACAATCTACACCTATATTATTTTATTTTTTTCCCAAAATACTGAAAATTGAGTTAAATAAAGGACTTCAAAGTTTATTTTAGAGTGGAGATTTCATAACTACCCATAAACTACCCACAACTAAAACTCCTCATAACTTTCATCTCATAAATCAAAATGGAGTGATTCAAAGCTTTACACGTATATATAAATGTAGAAAACCAATTTCAAATTATTATTTTGAAATAAAGTGATTTTGGAAGATTTTTTTTGCTGCATGGGTTGCCCGTTGAACTATGAAAACTATATATCATACCATAACTTTTTAACCATTTATTCAAAAGTTATGAAAAATGTTGGGCCTTAAAGTTACTCCTCGGGAAAATGTTGTGTGAAAATTTCAAAGAAGAAAAATAAAAATTCCATTCGTAGGGAGCTGCCGCAAATCACTATGTAGCCAAAAAATGCAATTTGGTCCTTTAGGGGTTAAATTTTCTTTTTTTGAACACTTATTTTCTTACTAATTGTGGGACCAAACATTCAAATCTACAAATAGGTGTAAAGATGGTTTTTTGTAAATCCAAAGAATTAATCTATGGACACAAATACCAATCTATCATTTGACCATCTAGCATTAAGAATTTTTTTGATGGAAGAATGAAGGATTACTTCATTGACATTTTATGAGTATGTTTGGTTGGAGAAGTCATCTTTATAATGAAATTCATTTTTTGTTATGAATCCTCAAAGGGTATGGGATGATTTGAAGATGAGAGCTTAACCACTCACTATCAAAATATAGGAATTGTGTTCAAAGTAAAACTTCAAAATTCATTTTGGCATAATAGAATGACTTCATATATAAAAACTTGGAACTTATAAAAAGGGGGGAAATCAAGTTTAATTTAATTTCTTGAAGTCCATTTGTGATTTTGAGCCTCATCCAAAAAGGTATGAACAAAATTCAAAGAGGATGCTTGAAAACATCAAAGAAAATGTCCCTTCCAACCCTTCTTTGAACTTTGTCCATAACTTTTGATTGGAGGCTCGAAATCTCAAAAGGGGTTCTAGAGATGAAAGTCAACTTGATTTTCTAAATTAATTTAGTTCCAAGTTTATGAAAAATTTATTCTACTATACCCAAATGAGGTCTAAAATTCTACTTTCAATACAATTCCTACTCTTGACTTGACTATGAGTGGTTGAGTTCCTACAAATCCTAATTTATATATTCTACATGGGTTGTTTTACCTCCTACCACCTTGTATAAAGAGCTTGTTTTCTCAATTCTCTATGTACATTAACCCCTAAATGTTTTAGACTATTTGTTTTCCAAAAATGCTCCCAAATTGTCATTTCTATTACAAGTACCTAATTTTAGGAAAAAAACATTTCTGGACACATGTAACCATAAGATCTTGTCATACAATGATTTGAGAAGATGTAGAAAAATTTTCAGAAATTTCCACCAAATAAATTGTAAGATATTAGCATTTGAACCACCAAAAATCTTTTTTTTGACCCTACGAAAAAACAAGTAGTTGCACTTCACAAGGCCACATTTGTATGAAAAAAAAATCCAAAATCAATGGTGGTTACTCTTTGGATTCATTCTTCAATGAAGGTTTGCTCTATGCTTGAAAATTTTTAGATCATTTGGAATTGTACAACATACAAGAAACAAATAGTAAGTACTAAGAAGTAGAGAGTGATTCAAAATACTCAATTGTCAATGATTTTGTTATGGAATTGAAAAATGTCAATCCTAGTGGTTGTAATGTACCAATAAAAAATCTACATCCTATAATTTTGTTTTTTTCCAAAAATATTGAAAATTGAGTTAAATAAAGGACTTCAAAGTTTATTTTAGAGTAGAGAATCTGAAATTGACCGCAAGCTAAAACTCCTTATAACTATCCACTCAAAAGACAGCCTCCACTTCCTGCTCAATTAATTAGCCCCCCCCCTCCCCCAAAAAATTAGTAGCCATTGATTATTTTTGAAAATAAAATAAAAACACCCCCTTCCCTGTCGTTGATCCAAATACGAATATTATCATATTGTACATATACCGTATGTATATAGGTACGAAAATTGGATATGGAAAACGGATACAAATTATCCCTTATTGATTGTCAAACAACTTCGTTTTCACAAATACAAGAGTGAGGGGGATACTGGGTTTTGAAAAATAATTTGATTGCCTCAACATGCCTTCCTCACTATCCACTCAAAAACAACCTACAACTTTCATCTTTACAACTCCTTATAACTTTCATTTCATTAATCAAAATGGAATGATTCAAAGCTTTCCATGTATATATAAATCTAAAAAACCAATTTCAGATTTTTATTTCTTAAAAACGTGTTTTGCTAAGAATTTTTTAGGTTGCCCGAAGATCAATGAAAATTACATATCATGCCATAACTTTCTAACTATGTAGTCAAAAGTTATGAAAATTGTTGGGCCTTAAAGCTACTCTTCATGCACATATTGTGTGAAAATTTCGAAGAAAGAAAAAAGAAAAATTCCATTTGTAGTAAGTTGCCTCAAATCGTTATGTTGCTAATAAATGTAGTTTGGTCCTTTAAGGGTTAAGTGGCTTCTGAAGTTATATATGAGACTCATGCTGAAAATGAGTAGTTGTAATAGGGTAGAAAATCTAGGTTAAATGAATGATAATATGCTTAATTAGATGGATCCCCAAATATCCATTTTGTATGGCATGAAGGTATTGTAGGTTAGCTATATTGAATATTTTGATTTAAAAAAATTTAATGCCACACTTTAAAAAATCATATTTTGAAGTGTTGAAGCTTATTTTTAGACTTTAATTAAATGTTCTACACCAAAGTGGCAAACTCACTATCCAATTACAATAGTGTATTTCAAGTTCCAAACATTGGTTACCAATGAAGTTCAAATGATGAACAAGAGTATTCACCATCAGTCACCATCATTTCAAAACTCAGTTATGAGGTGGGGTTGAGTCCAAGAATATTTTGATACTACACAGGAAACAATGACTTAATCTATGGTGAAAGCACCCAAATCCATCAATATAAACGATTCAGCATAGTTGGAGTCACCTCTTGCTAGCAAAATATTTTTGCAGTATTAGCAATAGAAAAGCATGAATTTAAAAAAAATTAGAATTTTCAGATATGGCATGTATTTTCTACAAATTTTCAAAGTGACAGCTCCCTAAACCATTAAAACTGTCATGTAGGTGGACTTGAAATCGAAATCTTACAAAATCAAAAATCAACTAATCAATAGTAAATAAGGGGACAATTTAACCCCTAAACATTCAAATTCACCTCCAAAATTGACGATTTGAGAAAAATCATTGTAAAGTGCTATTTGGAAGCATATTTTGGAATTGGTACAGAAATAAAAGTTGTAGATTTTGATTTGTAGATTCCATCTAATATATGTTTTTTCAACAATTTTTTTCTATAAATTTTGAAAGAGAAATTCCAAAATTCCTTCAAAATTCTATTACAAGCAAAATATTATCATTTTTTGAATAAAATTTGTTGGAATGGATTTGAAATGAGGTTCTCTCCACATGGTGATTTTTTGAAATTTTTGTATTCTTCCTATCTATGACCTCATTTTGGCAAATTCAATTTTGAACTAGAGTCAATGCAATTTGACCAATTGACATACTTGAACATTGATAATTTAAAAAAATATGTACTCTAGTAACACCAAATTCAATCCTTCGATAGGATAACAACTTGATAAGGTATGTCCACAAATTAAAATAACTTTCATCCAAGTAGTTAGGAGGGTGAAATTTGAGATTCAATCTGTTCATCGTCCAAAAAATGGACATCGGAGCGTTCAGGGGTTAATGAAACTATATATGTACACTTTAATGAAAGCCTGTGGACATTTCAAGGAAACTCTATTGTGCATGCATGGGAACCAAGACGCTTTTTGGTGTTTCTACCTAAGGGCATCTTGCCATGTGGGTTGGGCTGGTAAAGTTCCCGGGGAAAGCTACAAGGTCCAATGGAGCAAAGGCACTGTCATGTGCTCCCTGTGGGTGGAACAGGGATCAAGTAAAAGTAGTACGTGTATGTATTCCCTTATAATAGGCCAATCACAACCAATGGAGTTGTCCACCGCTATCAGTGGAACTTGAAACCCTTCTTTTCTGCTCACAGAAATGGACAAGACAATCAGAGGGATCTTCTTGTCTCCTAGTGCTATTTCTACCCACCCAGTTCACATGGCAGGAGGCGACTTAGTATCTTATGCAGTTCCAGAAGCTAAGATTTGAAGTCTGCCAGCTATAAGTTTTCTCTGAAGCATGTTTGTTACTTTGACACCTGAGACAACCATCATGAAACCACAATGGCCTTGATGACAAGCAGGTGCTATCAAGTATAACAGGGTCTTTTATTGTACGTATTGTACTGAACATCCTAGAGTCTTCCACACTCATAAGCACATAATACAGTAGGGCCATTTAAACTTAACTTACATACAAGTCAGGAAGGAAAGCTTTTATATATTTTTATATATTTTTTACTTTTTACTTTTCTTTTTCTTTTTTTGGTGAAGCAAGCAAACTCATTTACCTGTATATGCACTGACATGTGTGCTGACAAGTTAGATGTACTGTACTGTAACTGTACAATCCTTTGGGTGAATTGCAACCCAAGTTGGGAACCAACAACCACCCACATGATTGTTAAGTTAACTTGAAGGCAGACTTGTGTAGAGAAATTGATCAAGCTTCAGTGCATATCATATTCAAACACAAGCTACGTTACATAAGACCTTTAAAACAGTTCCAGATCAGAAGTGGACAGTGGATGTGATTGCGGACTTTCCAAACATGTCCAGTACTGGGGGACTGCCTTTTGGTCCAAGTTAACTTAAGCTTACTCTCTTCAAGTTCAGCTTAATCCCATTGTTTCCACCTGGGAAGAAGCCCCTACAATGGCTGAGCCCCTGGAATGTCAGACTTGTCAACTGGGAAATCATCGTTTTTGGTATGTGTGTGAATTATTTGTGTTAAAAAACAACCCACCAAGAGCACTCATTGAAGGTCAAATTATTGTGTAGGAGCTTTCCTCTCCACACAAAATTTTAAGGATGAACATTTGCAATTCAATCTCATGTGGAAGAATTCTTTGTTGTCCACAGCACAATTTGTGTTCATAATGGTGGTAAGGTAGGAGGCTCGAAAACCGCACACCTCCTCAAATGTACACTGTGTGTACATGGGGTTTTTTCATCTTTACACGGATGTACCAACAGTGTACATTTGAAGAGGTGTGCGGTTTTAGAGCCCTATGCCATTTCGACTTCAAAAATTCATAACTACTTCCACAAAGCTCCAGAAAATATGAAACGACTTGGGTTAGATGTCAATTCCTCTTGTCTTTCAAGAAAAATTTACTGAAAAATATTTCAATAAGTTTCACCTCCCCAAAATTCAGTTTCAGCTCTTAGATGGGCGCTTTATGAACCCCCTACCTTACAAGTTTGCTCATGAAAGGATGGGCCTATGACCATGTTTTCAAACTTCAAAGTCCCTCTCTTTGTGTAATCCCATTTTGCAACTATATGCAAATGAGAATTTATCTGGGTTTTTTTTTCCAAATAGGCAATCACATGTGAAAAATATGCTTAAGAAAACTATTTTTTTTCTCTATAGATGTATGCTATTGTATAGAAGTGTAGAACAACATGTTAAAAATTGATTTTATTATTTATTCTAAAATTAGAAAATCAATACTCCATGGTTAAGAGTATAATGTTCAAACTCCAAGAAAATGTTGTTTTTTTGGAAATTTTAAAATAGAAGTATCAATCAAACTTAGTAATCTTCATTTCACGAGTTGGGATCAAATTCAAAAAAGATTCTTTTTATAACTAATAATTCATGTCATATCATCATTCAAGAGAAAAGATCAAAAGTTGACAATTTTTCTTGATAAGGTTTGACATTTTTTTATAATGTAAAGTAAAAAATTATGAAAAAATAAGTGCTATTCATTTGTGCTAAAACCTCCCCAAATGACAGTTGTCCAAAATTTGAATGCTCCTCCAAAACATTTTCCCAACTTCAAACACTATATTCTTGCAATCTATGTGGTTAAAACCTTCCATATTCTTATAAAAATGTAATGAAATAGTCTATCAATAGATCTTACAATAAGATGCAATAAGATTTCATTCATTGCTTCATGGAGGCCTTTGCCATCAAAATGGACCATTTTGAGGGGGGGGGTTATGACACATACCGTACCTTTGGGTCAAGGTTGGCAGTAAATAATTATTTTTATGAAAGTTGGAAAAAATTAAATTAAAAGAGAGAAATTGCCGAATTCATAAAGAATCAATTGACCAAGTTGTCGTAAACAAATAAAATGTCTAGTATTAGACAAAAAGGTTTTATGAAGCCCAATTACCATCTATCATCAAAAAAGTTTTAATGGCAAAGTGTGGAGAACATATATTTTTTGTATGTAGAGATATGTAATTGGAGAGGTCCATTTTAAAATAAAATCCATTGTCCATCATGAATCCTCAAAGGATTTGGGACAATTTAAAGAAGAGAGCTTAACTATAGGTGGTTGAGCTCCTACTAATCCTAATTGACATATCTCACATAGGAGGTTTCACCTCTTACCGCCCTACTTCTATAAAGGAGTTGTCTTTCCTTCAACTCCAAGTTAAGTGAAAGGGTCTTTTGAATTTTAATGTTGAAAGAATTGTATTCTTTTTTATGTATTGTTGAACTTATAAAAATGAAATTTTAATTTGCCGAATCTACTTTGGGAACTTTAATTAATTATTAGGCAACAATGTTCCGACCCTACCCCAAAGGTACGGTAGTCAAAGAACTTTAAGAGTTAAATCATATTCCCTATATTTTGAAATGATTCTTCGATAATATACTTTTCTTGAGATTAAGGAGAAATTTGATAAATTGATAAAGTAATGAATGTAGATAGGTAGATTAACTTCTGATTTACTTGGCGGTTTAGAAAAACAACAATATCACATTTGAACCGTGAAGTGTTTAAAGTGGGAAAATTGAGGCTACAACTTCATATAAAAAATCATCGATTGGTTTACAATTTTCCACCTAAAACGAGCAATGTATTTGTCTTCCATCTTGTCTCTATACCACATGAAGATTTTATGAAGGTAGCTTAGAATTAGATTCCTTGTGAACAACTTGTGTGTAGGTTGTTGTGAGTAGCTTGTGTCTAGAAGCTACTTGCCATTTTTCAATCTCGACTGGAGATGTGGTAAACTACTAGCTTTTTTTTATATTGATTGAAGATGAGGTATTGTGTAGAGAAGTGACATATTGGTCCACCAATGAAGTAGTGGACAATCATTTCTAGACATCTATTTTTGGAATTATGGACAATCATTTTGGGATGGAATTAGTTAGTTATTATTTGGAAAATTCACCACTACTGAGAGAAGTATCAAGATTTAGAGAGAGCATTGTTATTAGAACACCTTGATATTAGATCATGTAGCTAGACTTCTAAATTTGTAGTTATTTTGGTTTTGTTATATATAATCTTAGTTGTATATTGACACCTTTCGAGTCTTCCTTGGATTGACATGCTTGGATTTTTTATGAAAAAAAATACTATGGAGTGGCATCCTCTAGTGATTTTTTATGCAAAGTTCTTGTCTTTTATTGTTTACCTTGATGCTTAATGAATTTAATATCAATTATTTTGTTAAAAATGCTACTATGGTAATTAAGTCTATTATGAATACTTTAAATTATGGTGACGTAGTTAAAATTGAGGAAGTACAAGCAATATTGTCCACTAGCAAATCATATCCATCAAATGATTGTTTGCTGATTATCTAGGATTGTCTAGAGGAGTTAATTGTAAGAGAATCAATTGGCAAATAAAAATCCACATTGGATGCCCAACTATCTATCCACCAATGGCTATACTTGGCAAATGCAAGGGGACCAATGGGGACTTTTAGTAGACAAATAACAACCATTTACACCAAGGTAAAATGACAAATCTTGATGTCATATACCATTTGGTCATCCTAGGTTGAGAATATACATCAAAGAGCATTTTTCATTTTCATTTTGAAATCTTGCTATCAACATATTTGGTGCCACTATCAAATCCATTTTACAATTAGGCACTGATATCTTGAGCCACACTTCCATGTATTGGTAAAGTTGACCAAATACTTTTGAAGATAATGTATTTGCCAAATTTTCACAAGCTTGACTAACTAATTGGCAAAGAAGATCATACTAGAGAATATTGTTGATATAGTTTAATAAAGAAATATATGATTTAAGGAGTTTTTTTGTTGACTAAGAATTTGATAATGGAGTTGGACTTGTAGTGAAAGGTTTTGAAATTTCAACTTTTTTTGCAAACTGGGTTCATAATATATTATGGCATAGGATTTGTCAAGAGTTGTAGTAAATCATGGTATATGATATAGTTTATTTCAATGAAGAATCTTTTCATGAATCTTTGTTAAAGAATTAACATTATCACATTCTAAATATTAATATATATTTCATTCGATTGACAAAAAGGCAATTTTGCAAATGTTTGCAAGGCCTTCTTGATTCTAGTAATGTAGGCAAAACAAAAATCATTTTTTTCCTAATTACATCCCCTATCTACTTGAATCTAGAATTTCTAGACTAACATATTATACATTTGTAGGTAGAGGACAATTTGAAAAAGGTGATTTGGGATGTGTATAATTTCATACTTCAAATATTGAATCTTTTTGAATTTTTTCACATTTTTGTTTACATACTTGCCAATATTGATATACTAGAGAAGACTATGAGATACATGACAATGTCTTGAATAATATTATGCTCTAAGCCATGCCTTTTGTTAATGAGAGTATAAGACTTGAATTAAGGAAATCCCCCAATTACTCACTCATTGAACTCTTAGGAGTCATAAGGTCAATTTAATTCTTTCTACTTTGATTTTTAAATAGTAAATTCTTTGCAATACATTACAATTTTGAATGGGGAGGTAGGGTCCTTCTATACAATATCACTATAAAAATAATATAGTGGCCCATAATTCATAGACAAACTTGCATTTTAGATTTTCTATGGTAAAAAGAATCTTGATTTATAGAAATCAAAAGGTCCGATGCCTCGAAGTTCAAGAATGTCATTGTAAGGTAGAAGAACCTAATTAATTAATTATTTATGTTCAACCCCCATTTTTGTCAAATAAGTGTTGAAGTATCACTGATCATTAAAGAAAATATGGACTCCCTACAAGGATGTTTGACTTTGGCTAGCAATGCAAATACAGGGAAAAAGTTGAATTTAAAAAAAAATTGCAATCGGATGTATCACTTCAAGCAATCACTTGGAACATGATTTTTATTATTTATTATTTTTACTTATTGTTGTATTCGCATTGTTGGCTAGAGTCAAATGGCCCTACAGAAAGTCCATATTTTCTTTAGTATATGACCTTCAATTATTGGATTTCCATTTGGAAAAATAAGACCTAGTTGTGATTTGACTCCATCTACACATCAACGTGGAGTAGCCCCATAGCAACTCTGTAAGTGGAAAAATTGGGTGATTTGTCGGGTCTCACACATCCCACATGGCTTGGAGAATCTCCTACCACCCCCACTTGGATATACTGAGCTTTTCTTCTCCATTGGAATTGCAAACTATGTTAACAATACTTGTGAAGCAGTATGAGACAACCTGTTCTTTCATTTTAGGAAACAAATAATTTATAAAAGTAGTTATCAAACAATTGAAAATTAATTTTTTTAAGATTATATTTTTAAACAGAATAACTTTGACTTTTTGGTTGGGGTGCCTGTCCTCTTGGTGTGCTGCATTCACCCTTTTTTTTTATTTGACATAAACGTGTTGAAGAACACACTGCAAGGGTTTCTGTCAGGGAGACAGGCTGATTTCCTGCATTCACCTTTTCTCAGTGCAGCAGACAACCGCCATACCTGCTGGACACATTGAAGAGCACTCCAAACAGCGCCTCCATCTCATGCACCAGTCATGGGGTTGCTCTTCAATGACTTATTGGATGATCATGTGCCTGAAGACTGTCATATTGAATTGACCACTAAGAGCATCCTCAGTCCACACAGCCTGGCTCACGGCAATGGTAACTTAACGGCCTGGGAGCCCAGGGTTCGGGCCAACACCCTCGCTACCTGTCCCGTTATTATGCGGGTCCCGTCAAATGACTTCCCGCTCTCGGCACTTTTCCTGGCTTTGACGTGAGAAACTGTCCTCCCGGTAGTGGTACTGGCAGAGGCCACCATAGCACACGTTCCGGTAGTAAAGACACGCAAGGGCTAAAATTTCAGTGCCGAGGAGCAGAGAAGCTTGTGTAGGAGTTTTCTTGTTGTTTCGCAGGACCCAATTTGTGGCAATGGTCAACGCAATTCTGCGTTTTGGGATCGCACTGGACACCTGAATCCCGATGCCGGGACCGGTTGGCGGGCGTCGCACTGGACCCCCCTCCCGCCTCTTACACCCGCTGGTTCGCAGGGCTCCCTGCAAACGCCACTGCCGGGAGCGTTTACAATGTGTGGACTGAGGATGCTCTAACAGTATAACTTATTGGGGAACAGAAGTTCGTTATTTGTAACAAAGTTAAGTTGAACTGAAGGTTCTCGCCAAGTCGCCATTCTACTGGAAAGGCCCCACTGTCACATACTCACATGTGGCCAAATTAGGTAGGAGAGCTACAGAAGATAAATCAATGAAGCACAAAATTGGGGATTTTTTTTTACATGCACCCCTGGAATGACTGTGGGGGGATGAGCGAGGGAGTCAATCCACCCCTGCCCACCTGACAAGGTTCACCCGGTGCAATCTGAATGCTTGGACAGACAGGTCATCCCCATGTTTGGAAAGGTCTTAACTTATCCCTTATCCCTTGTTAGATTAGATGCTTGCGGGAGGGACTTATAAAACAATTTTGTTCACTGTAGAAGTTTCCTTCTCAAGGATGCGAAATGGACCCTTGCCCACTGAGAGCTTTGTTTGCATGGGGAGGGGGATTGTTCCTCCACTTGTTCCTGATGAGGATTGATCCATGGTTTTCCATGGCAGTGTCAGGTCAGTCCTTGCTGCGGTCCTTGAAGATCATATGTTTCAAAAAATAAATAAAAATGGACCCTTGCCACTGTCATTGGTGAACAACAATGTTAGGCTATGTATAAAAATAAAGGGATCTGCACCAACTTTGTTGATCCTTTTGCTCACAAATTGGGGCACTCATGAGTGTATGCCAGGAGGCATGGAAACAAGCACAGGCATTCTGGCAACTATCATAATTTATTTCTCATAGGCAGGCTCAGACAACTCAGTAACTTACTCCTGCTTTTGCAGTTACAAATCTCAGGCATTGTCATTGCCAATTTTGTTAAATTGGAGAGATTCTGGGATCCAAAAATTGCTGTGTTCATGTACAGACTCAAAGCTTTTAAACTATTAGGACTTGGAATGGAATGGATATTGGACTCAAGCTGTGTGTCACTAAAAGATCCAAAGTTGGAAAATTCTGCCAAATATTCAATCCCTATTCTCTCCAAAGTCCATATTTTGGATGACAAACATAATGCTTCATGCAAATATACTTTGCCATAATATCTTTTAAACCATCCAGACTAATACTTAACCCATGAAGTTCTTTCATGTTTAGAGGCCCAAAATTGCTTCAAAATACCAGTCTCCAAATAAAGGCTAAAAGCTTCATCCATACTTATTTTTTAACAAATGCAACTATAAGACATTTTAGTTAACTTGTTAGAGTACATCCTCCTAAAATTTCAGAATAAATAACCTTATCAATTGCAAGATTATGATGCTCGAGTTTCATAAAGAAGTATTTTCAACTCTTTCCAAATGGTGAAGTTTCATCTTTGAAACATTTTATCCATAAATGTGTAGATCCTATAACTTAAAACCCTCCATAATATATTGAAGAAATAAGTTGAGAATACACATAGAATTTTTTTTAAAAAAAATAATCATATTCATGCTTGAAAAAATAGTAAGTAATAAAAAGTAGAGATGGTTTAAATATTCGAATTTTAAGAATTTAGTTATGAAATTGAAATATGACAATCCAATCATTCAAATGTTCTAAAAAAATTTGCATTCTATGGTTATTTTTTCCAAATATACTAAAATTTTATTTAAATAAAGGACTTCAAAATTTATTTTATAGTAGAGATTCCATAACTACATGTAGACTAAAACTCCTCATAACTTTCATATTGTTAGTCAAAATTGAATAAATTCAAAACTTTCCATGTATATATAAACCTGAAAAATCAATTTGAAATTTTTATTTTCTGAAAAAGTGGTTTTTTATTGGTACTAATTGGTGTAGAAACTAGACTCAATAAGATTCATTTTAGTACATTAGAACCTTTCTAAAGTAATAGAGATGGGACTAAGTTGACTATTTTACATTAGAGAGGTTATTACATTAGGGAGGGTCATTGCATTCATGACATTTGTATATGACCTCAAACTGAACCATGCAATCAATATATTACTTAAGAGAGGTTCTATTATAGTTGAGCTTAGATTCCCAGAAGATCATTCAAATGGCTCAAATTGAGATCAAGAGCAAGCTAGGACATAGTAGTTGCCAACATACAGTACCTAGAAGGACATCTTTTGTGATCTGTGGTACCCACTTCCTTGTTTTCAGAAAAATTCTTGGACATTTCCATGAAGTTATTCTTGTGTGTGTTATAACGAGGAGAATCTTCTCTACCAAACACAAAAGATTGGATGAAAACTTGCTGCTTTGCTTTGCGGGCGTCCTCCAGCAAGCTTGTTTTGTCATCCGAAAGCCACATGCTTTGGGCTCCTGATTCGGGCTCCCAGTCAGGCGTTCGAGGGTCACGGGGTTAACAAAATTGTCGATTGTTACTCTAGATTCTTAATTTTCTCTGTTCTGGGTGGATTCCGTGATAAATATTATATCAGTCACTGTTTTGATACTGAAATAATTTCGACCGACTTTCTATCTATCTCGGAATGAATGAACACATCACTGATGGCGTATCAATCATCAAGCACGAGAGCGAACCCCGTCGTTTTTCATTAACTTATGGAGCTCCAGACCTGTGTCGCTTCTCCCTGAGGGCCAGGGTGAATTGACCCCCTCATTGCCCCGAAAGTGGATGGATGAAGGGCATGAGTGGGCCATTCCTCGTCCGTCTCAAACCTCCTCCCCATCTGACCTACCTCCTTTTCCCCCCTCCCTGCGACCCCCCTCCTTGCGACCCCCCTTCCTGCGACACTCCTCCCTGCGACACTCCTCCCTGCGACCCCTCCCTGCGACACTCTTCCCTCCTTTCCTGTCTTCCCTCGTTGCGCAGCATATTTTTTGTTGTTTCAGGATGCTCCTCACCGTGTTTTGGAACGCAGATCGGAATGCTCTTTACTGTGCTTTGGAACGCAGATTGGAATGCTTTCACCGTGTTTCAGAGCACAGATCGAAATGCTTTCACCGTGTTTCAGAGCGCAGATTGGAATGCTTTCACTGTGTTTCAGAGTGCAGATCGGAATGCTTTCACTGTGTATTAGAGCGCAGATCGGAATTCTCCTCACCGTATTGCTCTAAATGTTTGAATTTCTGCTTTCTGATGTTTGATTTCAATCTTAGAGAGTTGTTTCAATCTTGACAAAGCTCCACGAAAGGCAGATCTAGATCTCCGTAGAAGTAGGATCTGCAATTTGAAGTTTGGAGTCTCTGGTGCGACATTTCGGCAGTGAGGTATGTGTATTTAAAAGTGAGTTCAAGTGTGGTTTCTATATTAGATTGCTTCAGATTTGGGTTTAGGGTTTTAGTAACACTTGAATAAGGTACAAAATCACTTCTTGAAAATTTACTACAAAATGTTTGAAGGACTTTAAGTGCAATCAACTCAAAATGCATCCCTCAAGATGCAATCAACTCTGTTGAAGCCACAATGTTTGGTCTACTTGGCTAAAGCTACCTCATTATATGAATTATTTTGCAAGTTGCATCAAGTTGGATCAATTTGAAACAATGAGTAGCCATTTTCAATGATTTTCAAATTTCAAGCCAAAAAGCCAAAAATGCATAGATGATCTTTGTGGAGGATCAAATATGATCCATTCTCACATCAACAACTAGTTACAGTGACAAGGATTGAATGGAGCATTGGAACCCCGTCTTTAAAATGTATCCTACATTAAATTCACTTTGTATCCTTGGTTATTTGAATCTTTGTAGAAGTCTTCGAACAATAATTTTGCATTTTATTATCACTATTGAATGCTCCGGCTTTAATTAATATTCATACTTGAGGTGGTGGAATGTTAAATTTGAAATATTCCACATACTTTTATACTAGTTTTATACAAGATTATATGGTTGGGTGTCTCTACCTTCATCTCCCCAACCCTTAAGTTTTAAAAAAACATGTTTTTTGCATTAGAATCAACAATTTTGGAATGATTTTTGGTGAAACGCAAAGTATTGCACTTCACTATTAGAGTAACCATTTCATGTTCAATATGTAATTAAAGTTGGAAATTTTTGGCAAATTCTTAAAATAAGAGCATTCCTTTAAAATTTGTACTTTGTACTTTGTCTATATAAATATTTTTTTGTTAAAAATACTCCCCTCTAAAATTTATGGAACTAATTTCTAGAATTATTTTTTTCGACCCTAATAGACAAGTATGATAGTCATGGAGCTTTAGGGGTTATAATTATTTACAATTCTATCAAGAAATATTTCTATTTGTGCATCCTTAATGGAATACTTTTTCAATGATTGCATTAATGGCCTTCTTCCCATTGTAACATTACAAGCACTTAACATCAAATATTTTGCATCTTAAATTGAAGTGAACCTACCTTTATAGAGAAAGAATTTTGGGTGGAGGCATGAGTGCAAGACGAATTAGGGATGGAAAGCTTTGTCAAGAGTAAGTTTCAGCTTTAATGTTTGGAGGAAGTAATAATCTTCCTCCTTTGAATTATAAAGCTCCAATTCCCCAAACCCTAATTTCAATCTTGCTTGTTTGAGAATTATGATTACATTTCTTACATTAGATATCCAAGAATCCTTACAATTATTCCTGTGATGCGGCTTTGTTGCTTTCAAATATATGCCTTCCAAGTTTCTATTTGCAGAAAACAAAAAATATTAGCAAAAATTCAAAAAAAAATCATGCATAAGAAAAAGAAAAATTAAGGAGGGAGGAGGGGAGATCGTCGGAGGGCACATGGAGGAGTGTTGCAGGGAGGGGGGAGCAGGGAGGAGTGTCGCAGGAAGGGGGGCCGCAGGGAGGGGGGAGAAGGAGGTAGGTCAGATGGGGAGGAGGTTTGGGACGGACAGGGAATGGCCCCCTCATCCCCTTCATCCATCCACTTTTGGGGCAATGAGGGGGTCAATTCACCCTGGCCCTCACTGAGTATCCAAGTCGGCCCCACGTTTTATCCTTTGTGACTTTCACTAGAGCGAACCCCGTCGTTTTTCATTGAGGAGATCCGGAGCTGTGTCGCTTCTCACCGAAAATGATCTATAGTTAGTATCCAAGTCGGCCCCACGATTTGTCCCTGGTGACTTTTTTTCACTCACCCCACGTTTGCACCCCATGTTTTGTGGTTATTTCAAGGAATGAAAAAGCGACGGGGTTCGCAGTAGTGAAGTATCTGATTCGTGCTGATCGGTTTTTGTTGCTCGATCATTGAATGCATGCCGGGGGGGTGGTGTGTGTGTGTTCCAAAATTCGGGATCGAATGTCCGTGTGACGAGCATTGGTGAGTTACTGAAGTTCTTCGGGAAGTGATGCCATGCCAGTGGTGATGAAGGTGAAGCAGCTGAAAGAGCGAGCTCTTCTCCATTGCGGTATTAATTAGCAGTATGGCCGGTGGTCTGACTGCCGTGCTGTTGTAATGTACTGTTCTGTTGAAAAGCTAGCTTGTACAACAGAACAACTGAGAGCTCTTCCTTTGATGCGTCAATCAAGAGCTGATCGACCAGTGGATTTCTGCCATAGCTAACTTGAGTCCTTCGAGCGACGGGAGCTCGATCCCAGGAAGAAGAGCTCGATTCCAGGATCATGTGCCAGAGCCTAAGTTATAATTTGGTCATGGATTGGTTCTCTTGGATCGTCATCCTTCAGTTTACCAAAACTGTCCATGTACTTGTGTGACGAGATGCCTTCCTTGGGAGCTTAGTGGACAACTTGTAGACAATCTTTCTTGCATCTTTAGCCCGATTTTATTTTGAGCCTGCAACTCCAATTGTAAGTGAAGTTGGGGTCACCTGCTTTTCATGCTGAATTCCTCGCTAGTCTAATTGCATAGTTGTAGATATAGTTTCGTCGCGAATTCCAGAAAATAACCTTGAAAGATATCGATCGCTTTCGTATCGATCAAACAGTCGAAAGCTTTCTCCGAGCTGCCATGTATCTAGTTCTTGATTTCCAAATGGAAGCGCAATTGCGGACTGCAAAGTCGATCGAGAAGATCGTCAACTCTTCTTTCTGGTTTTTTATTTAAGATTCTGTTTTCCTCGTTCTTCATTAGTGTCCGACCTCGATTACGTTTCATATCTGATCTCATCGTCTTGAGATTTTCAGGAATGACTTCAAAGTCTCTTTAATGGTGAAGTCACGTGAATGCCATTCAGCTTGGGCAGTGACACATTGACGACGACAGTGAAACATCAGTTGCAATTTGCAGCAAACTAGCTTCGAGCTTCCTTTTTGCAGATACTTAATTACAGGTGCTCAATGGCGATGACGATCATCGAAGAATTCACTGAGCCGCTCATAAACGGGGAACTGCACCCGTCAACACTTTCCCCCTCGGGTTTCACGGTGGCTGAAAACTACCTCGCCTGCGCGAAGCCCTTGAGCAATGGCCATGGAAACAACCCCGTGAGCCACGATCCGGAGGAGAAAGGCCTTTCTCGGTGGGTATGGGGGGAGGTTCGCGAGCAGCTGTGGCTGTCAGGACCCATCATGGGCACGTCTTTGCTGCAACAAATTATGACTTTGGCCGCAACGGTGTTCGTGGGGCATTTGGGCTCCCTCCCCCTCGCGGCTTTCACCCTGGGAAACGCCTTCGCCAACATGACGGGATTAACTCCGCTGGTACTACTTACTTCAATCCCTGCAACCTCAAATTCAATGAAAATCAATGGCAGATAATTTCAGTGATTTATGTGCAGTCTCCGTCACCCAACCGAACCCTCATTCCTCAGATTCTAACTGTATACATATTCAGTACAGTACATTGGCTGATATTTTCTGTGTTTTGGGTGAAAGTGTTGCGCAACTGTACGTGTACACCAGACTAAAATCTAGACCCGTCCTACTTTTCTAGGGAAGAACTGCTTGCACATCGATCTCAGTTTTCGCAATTGAGAGACGTCAATTTAATGAATAATTCCACCTGATTACCTGTTCTAGTTCAGGTGCCCACGGAACTTGAAAGCTTAGGTTTAAGAGCTTGTGTCTGGCTTGTGGCACTTGAGCACTACAGATTTGGCAATCGATAAACATGTCTTGTAATCGAATCTGGCCATCTGAAATTGGCTATTGCATCCAATTGCTCCAATTCGAGAGCCAAAATTGTTGAAATATGAAATTATATGGCACCTGAAATTGACTATTGCACCAGAATTATTGCCCGAGTTGTGCTAATGTGATCGCAGTGGTGATTGAAGATGGGTATGGCGAGCACACTGGAGACACTCTGCGGACAAGCCTACGGCGCAAAGCAGTACCACCTCCTGGGGATCTTCCTTCAACGTGCGATTTTCATCCTCACATTGTCCTCAATCCCCATCTCTCTCATCTGGCTCAACATGGGCAACATCCTCGTCGCCCTAGGGGAAGATCCGATAGTAGCTCAAACAGCCCAATCCTACACATACTGGCTCCTCCCGAACTTAATTGCGTTCTCATTTTTCCTCCCTATCATCAAGTTCTTCCAGACGCAGCGTGCCGTAGTGCACTTGATGCTAGCTATGGCGGTGCCAGCGTTGTGCCATGTGCCTTTGAATTGGCTGCTGATCGATAAACTTCGCGTCGGGCTCGACGGCGCCGCCATCGCCTGGTGCGTCGCCATCACTGTGAACGTGTGTCTGTTGTTCTTGTTTATGAGATTCGACAAGCGGTTCCAGAAGACGTTCACGGGGATCTCGAGGGAAGCGTTGCGGGACTTCGGGGATTTTTTGGGACTGGCGGTTCCGTCTGCCACTATGATTTGGTATGGGATTGGACTCACCTTGACTTGGATACTGGTCCAATGGTTATTGGTTCTTGTGCGCACTTGTATGGGTATTCTAATGCATGGAAGGATGCGTTAATAATTTCAAATACTGGATGCAAAAGTTACGGAGTTCAAAGTTTTTGTGGGGTGGATGATCTGAAACTAAAATCTGATGTTTTTGACTAAATTTGATGTTTTTGTAGTAAGTGTTCTTGTTGTCAATACATGGACTTATGGACCAAAGTTTTAAAGCATTGGAATCAGCTTACTGATGGGATTGGGTATTACTAACTTAAGGAAGAAGACCATCAACAGTCAATTGTGAGAAAGATTAGAAGAAATTTTGCAGATTGGGTGTACCCTAAGTTTCATTGAATTTCCAAGTAAAATTGATAATGCATGTGTCAGAAAGAAAGTTTGTGCAAGGAGTGTGTGTGTGTCATGTTCTGTAACATTTGTCAACAAAAAGGTTTAGCAAGGATAATTGCATGCCTGATCACCATGGTGATGGATCTGCTGTTTTAGGGCCTAAGCTTTTAGTGATGTTGGCCTTTGATGGAACAGCATGGAGGCTTGGTCACTTGAAATTCTCACGCTGTTAGCAGGGCTGCTCCCCAACTCCAAACTAAACATCTCAAGTTTTGCCATCTGGTAAAGTTACTGCACCATTAGGATATGGTACACTATGTTCTAACTTATGTATCAGTGGGTGAAAATTAATGTGACCAACAACAGTTTTGTCCTAAGTTGTTTGCTACTTTGCAGCTCCCAAGATAGTCAAAAGTTTCATGCTAAGTTTGAAAAGTTCAGGCTACTGTGTCCACACCTCAATATTGTGGTCCAAATTACATGACCAGTGTATTTAGTGTAAGAACTGTGCTCATCTTTATCATACTTCAGTTTGTTTGGACTTTACTGCACTTGTCCTACTCTGTCATGTTGTGGACCGGGATCATGAGCTTTGAAAGGTTTTTGGTCTTGTTCGTGGACACAGCATGCTCCAGACTATTCCATGCCTTTCTTTTGGACCACCATACTTCCTGCTCCTGAAGGATTTAAATATAATGAGAAAGGAATTTTTTCAGGATTATCTGATGATTTAGGGCAATTGTAACGATTTTGTTAAACAGGCTCTTGCTGTGGAATAAGTGTTTGAAGAGCCAGCATGGGATCAGGAGCACACTAACAGAATCATGCTGCTCATTGCTTGCAGTATGGGTCTGCTAGCCTTATCCAATATGGTTGCTCTTGCTCTCGGTGTTGCGACCAGGTAATACATTTATATCCACCAGTTCAATTTCTAGAGAATCTATGTACACAATGAGCCCATTCTTCTCATTCTCTTCACAGTTGAGGTGAAAGATGAGTGAAATCAATTTATGCAAGTCATTTTGTTAATTTGCCTCTAAAGTGCCCAAGATAATACCAGATACTACACCTAAAGTTTCCCTATACTAACCTGTAATATCAAATTCAATTTTTCAAAAATGAAACATGTTATTTCAAACTCTTGTCATGTTGCTCTTGCTCTCGGCATTTCAATCTCTAGCTGCCGTGGGGTGTTTGCAGCGTTCGAGTAGCGAATGAGCTGGGAGCAGGGAAGCCTCATGCAGCACGATCAGCTCTTGCGGTGTCTGTGGTCGCAGGGTTAGTGCATGGGATGGTGATGGCCACTTTCATCTACTCACTCCGTCATACTTGGGGATGGGCATTTACCAACGACTATGAATTGGTGGAACACGTCGCTCGTACTGCACCTTACCTCGCAGTCCTGGCTCTTCTTTACGCCTTGGGGGCCATTCTTTCAGGTTTGTCGTCAGATTCTCAGACACAATTCAAAAGGCAATTCCTTTTTCTATTTTGGCGTGAAGTAAGAGTCGGTTTGTTCAAACGTCAGATTTCGTCAAATTTTGCACAATTTCATTTACATGGCGTGGGCATCCTCGAGCAGTGAAAGAAAGAAATGATCTAAGGAGCCGGGACAGCAGGGGAAGGGGGTGGAAATCCTACTTAAGAGTGCACAATGTTGTGGATGAAATGCAAATTTAAATAGTAATTTGCATATCCATCGGCACAAGCTAATGTAAAGGTCGAAATGACGCATAGAATTCCACCTTTTCAGCGAAATTAACGTCTTCAGGAACCCACACCAAAGTCCACAGGAAAATCTCGAGAATACCATTTGAGAGCTACGTTCTTGTTTGCAGTGATCTTGAATTGCAGCCACAAGGAGAGATAAATCCAGTCCAAATAGGTGCTTTGCATTAGAGGGGCTTATTGTGTAGTTACTTCGCATTTTCGCAGAAACCACTGAAGTATACTCCTTTTCTTCAAAAGTTGAGCTTGAGAAATGAACGTCAATTTGGTTCAATTGGTGATATTCCACTACTTTGGCACTTTTCAAGACACACCTTTGAAACATAAATCTATGCATTTCCTAGTTTTTAGAGCACTGTGTAGACGTATGTCACAACTTTTGACACTGGACTCACACCACTATTTAACGAAATTGACGGTAATGGTTGGTCTCTTCTGGGGTGCAGGAGTGGTCCGAGGTATTGGATGGCAACGAGCAGGTGCTGTAGTCAATTTGGGAGCTTACTATGTCTTTGGACTACCTGTTGCTGTCATCTCAGTCTTTGTATTCAAGTTTGATGCAAGGGTGAGTTCAAACGTTCTATCCCCCCCAAACCGTGAAAGATTCATCAGCTTGCTGTTTGGGTACATGATAATGAAACGCTGTCCATGACATTTTCGAAACACAAATTTTTCCATGCTGGAGTCGGAATTCCTTTGTCAGGGGTACTTTTTCAGCTTTCACCAAATTCTTGTCAGGATCAAATTGACGTGCATTAATTGTTGTGCGTTCCAGGGATTGTGGCTGGGTATGGGTTGTGGTCTTGTGACCCAAATTATAGCCCTCGTCTGCATCATTCTCAGCCCGAATTGGGATCAGCTGGTAATGAGCCCAATCTAACCTCCATTTTGCTACATTCTCTTGTGGGAGCTCAAGCGTACTTAGTGCTAACAAAACCAATGAATGGACTCCAGTGAATCCAAGGAGAGGGGACTTGGCATCAGCACAAACTACAGTAGAACCTAACTAAAGTAATAAACTCTCTAAGGTAATATTGAATGATTGGTCTCAGCTTAGGCCACATACAAACATTATTATTGCAATTACCCTCCCTAATGTAGTAACCTCTCTTATGTAATATACAATGAAAACACCTAAGGCCATCAATATTAGCAATTCAACATATTTGGAGACATCTTTTAGTAGAAAAACATTTTTGTAATACTAGCAATTGAGTATCATGAATTTTTTTTAAAATAGGGTTTTTGAATATGGCATGTAATTTCTATGAATTTTCAAAGTGGCATCTTCCTAGACCAATGAAACCATTATATAGCTAGATCTTAAATTGAAATTTGAAAAAATCAACAGTCAATTAATCGCAGTTAAGTAAGAGGACACTTTAATGGAAGTCTACGGATACTTCAAGGGAAATCTACTATGCATGAATGGGTACAAGGTTTGGGTGTTTGCACCTTGGTTAGCCCAATCTTGAACCTATTACTCTAAAGAGTTTCTATTGTATAGTGAAGTGAGGAAGTTTGAATATGTTATATATACATTATCTATTGTTTCTTAAAAACTTGAACTTGGGGCCCTAAACTTATCAGAAGGAGACTCATTAAGAATTGCACACACAATAATACTAGCTATAATAGTAGCTTTGTAGCCGCAATAGGAAAGGGACAAGGCCTCTTCTACCTTAATATAGTAGAAACACTCAAAGTTGTCCTTGTATCCATGTATGTACACTAGACTTCCATTAAAGTGTCCCTCAAATGTATCATTAAATTGTCCCCATGCTTAACTATGATTGGTTGACTACTAATTTTTCTAAATTTTGGTTCTAGATCTAGCTATATAGTGGTTTCAATGGCCTAGTGAGCTTTTGCTTTGAAAATTCATAGAAATTACATGTCATATCCAAATTTTTATTTTTTTTCAATTCATGATTTTCAATTGCCAATACTACAAAAAAATATTCTTTTTTTCTAAAAAATAATGCCTCTAGCTATGATGAATTAGTTAATTTGATGATTTTCGGTGTTTCTACCTTATCTAGTTTCTTGGAAAATGATTTTAGAGCATCTTGACAAAACCACTTCTATTTGCCTTCATGACAACATAGGATGCTTCATGTACATAATTACAAAAATCAATGTTTAAGATGCATCTAAGGTTGTCATTGAGGACAAAATGAAGAATCCATATGAAGATGTTGTAGTCAATTAAAGTAGAGTATGTTAGAGCTACCCATGCTCACAAAACATCCTTGGGCCATATCTACTATATGGGGTGGAATTTTATTCTTCTACATATTCAAAGTTCATCTTTAAAATTGGGACACTTTAACATACTTCTATAAAACTAAGTGAAAACTTGAAAAACTTCATAAATAATTTTGTAAGACTCCAAAAAAATTGAAACAAAATGAATTAGATGCAAGTTTCAAAATAAATTATTGAAAAAATATTTTGAAGATCCTTTAGAAGAACACTTCATAAACATGTTACTATAGATAAGCTTGAGAACTCAATTTGGCATTATGGAAACAATTGCAAGGAAATTGAACTTGACATCATAGTTTGACATTGTTTGTGTTTGGTGTAATTACAGGCACAAGAAGCCTTATTGCGATCACATTCCTATAGTTCCATACTACCAACCTTGGTAGATCCTCTTCTAAAGGTTTGTGTATAAAAAACCTAAGCAAATTTAACCAAAGAGACAAAATACCACCTCGCTTTACTTGGAGTAGGCGAGCTCAATTGTTGCATATTGAAAATCAACATAATACTATTTTGCAGTGAGTTAGTGGTGTTTTTAGGAGTCATTAATCCACTAGTAGAAAACATTGTCCCAATGAAGCCATTTAAAGTAGAAAAATAGACTAATTCATACATTATTTTGTAGTGGTGATCCAAAGAGCTCTTGTGAGCCAATCCAAAATTCCAAAATTATGTTGATTTGTTACAAATTGATACTTAGAATAATAATTTAGAAATGACTTTTTGACAAAAGTTGAAAACTATAATGCATAGATTATATCTTGAGTTTCAAAATCTACAAACAAAACAATATCTCTAACGTTGGAAATTTGTTTGTAGAATATTCAACCACAATATAATGTCATAAAAATTGAGTTTGAGTTTGAAGTTGTTTTTGCAAATGCGATAGATCCAATTTTAAAGTGTGCTCTGTTGATGCAGACACCTTAAGGGGACGAACATTCACCTGAAGACCTTCAAAAATTATCAACTGAAACGTAAAGTAACACTCTTTATTCTGCAACTCACATACCGTATTAGGCAAGTCGTTTATAGTGTACAGAGATGAAGGCAAATACGGAAGTGCTTTGACATTTCTAACTTCTTATGGTTCCAGCAGGGAAGTTCAGTCAGCAGATGTATTATTAATAACAATTGTGTCTTAATCCTGGGAGGACTATGAGACCCTTCTCCTGGGTCTTTTCCAATCTATAAAAATACATGTGTCCCTTGGACACCAACAATTTGTTAATACAGTTTTTTTTTGTCCATTCTTGCGTTAAATTATTGGCCAGGTTCTGTGCATCTCGGATTACTAAACTGAACTCATCTTGGATTCCTGTAACTGAAAACTCGGTCATTGAGTTGTTGTTTTGACTCCACATTTGGTCTCCTGAATTAATACCCATCCAATGAGCAATTACAATAAGCGAGCCACTAAATCGGTATGTTAGCAACTAGCAACTTCAGGGTCCGTTTACACTTCTCTGAAAGACGAGCAAAGAATTGAGGCCTATCTGGAGCCCACAAGACAAGAAGACAGGACATCAAAATATGTCTAGACCATTTTGTCTGTTTGACCATTTTGTGACCATTTTGTGGGCTAACAATATTTAGAACACCCTGCAAGATGGTCGAACAAACATAGCCACTCATGAGAATTGTTGCCAAGTGTTCGTGTCATTCATCATCCATTGTCAAGACTCTTCATGATTGTCCGGACTAAGTGCAAAAGCCCTTAGACAACTCTCAAACTTGTGACCACTCAGATAGCTCATGTTAGATTTCTTAAAATATGTTTTCTTTACAGTGTCCGACAAATGTAAACGGACCCTTGGTGCCACTACTGGAAACCGTGACCATTAGCAGTTACAACAGGGGATAATTGTCCTTGCCAATGCAGTCAGTTGTCAGCAGGTTCGGGAACTCCCTAGTTCAAGAACAGAAGGGGTAAGAGATATAGAATTCTGTATTTGGTGATGGAAATTTTACATGCTCCATGTCTTTACACAACCAGAATTGGGCGTTGTTCACAAAACACCTAACCCAGCAAAGAAGAGATATAGTGAAGGGGAATCACATTGTA